>JAYESA010000019.1:14380718-14740718 GCA_036927795.1 Iris macrosiphon | reverse complement strand
TACTGCTCCTCAGCTAAACCTGGGGACATAATCCATTCCAGGTCCTCAGTGGACATAGCAAGGCACAAAATAAAACAAGCCAAATAAATGTCGTACAATTAAATTAAATGAAACAGCAGGGTAAACTATGTAACCATCTACGTGATATGCAAATGAGAGCAACACTAGTACTCAGGCTGAGACTGCTACAAGCTCTGTGTCGGGGAGCCGGTAGCAGCAATAACACGTAAAGGGTCTAGCTCTGCTGGAGAGTCTACAACCTCACAATAATAGTAGATATATAGATAGAACAGCCTGTAGCCTGTGTGTCTCTCCCCACCCAATGTAATCACTCAAACCATGACCATAACGTCTCATGTCCATGTCAGCGGGATTATAACTAATGCAACAAGTCAAACTGTCTATAACTAGAGTATCTCTGTCAAGTCCTGTATCCTATACAGAATCACCATGAATGTCTCAGGAATATTCTGTCCATGTATAGTGTCAAGTGTCCTGGGTTGTAGGATACTTGATATGTCAAGTACAAAAGTAAAGGGTATCGCAAATCCATCTCTAAATGACGAACCCAACACCGCGTACGGTGTTGGCACCCGACTATGATCGGACACTAGGTACGTCATCCATTTCCTAGGTTAATCAGTTTAAACAAGTTTATATGAATTTACACAAGACAACCAGCAAAGTATTATTACAGGAAATATGAAGATAAAGACTGCAAGTTTGGCAAGGTGCACTTGCCTGATGTTTGAATTCCACTTAGGTCCTGTTCTCGGAAATTTCCAGAGATGTCTCCGTAAGCTGAAATAAACAGTACCATCATGCTCACAAGATGTCAAATAGCTAGGAACGCCTATCCTTTGGTCCAATTTGGAGACAAGGACAAAAACGATAATTTCGGGCCAAAACGGGGTCCACCGGTGGGCCCGCTTTGCACCAAAAATGTGTCGGGGTCAACGGTCTCAAAATTCACCAAACTTAGTGTCAATAGGTCAGGAACGCTGATACGAACCCAACAGAACTTTCAGATTTTAATTCCGATGAGCCGATCACAAAATCGCCCGCCGAGTGGGGCCTGTGGGGCCCGCGACACGCGATTTCGTCAACGTTCTCAGAATCGAACCAAACTTGACCCACAGGACTAGCGTATCGCTACGAGTCCGATGGCGCAAGTTTTGTCTCGATCTGACGTGTGTGCACAAAGTTAGGGTAAATTGCAGAAAAGTCGGATACATGACGATGTCCGCGGATACGCGGTGATTTCGGTGTGCACGCATACCCAAATCAGCTTCTGCGAAATCCCATACGTCCGTATCGACGATGCGCACGTATCTGTAAAGACCGCACGCGACCAAGTCGTCCCGTTTGGCGGGGCGTACTCAGTTCCGGGGTGAAACAGGGTCTGGTTTTTCCTGTTTTTGGCTCGCGGTGTGCGATCACCACAGGACGCGATGTCCCGAGCGGTTTATCCGGGCACCAAGAGGGTCATACAGGCTTCGCAACGCAATTTACAGAATTGAAATTGGATAAACGAGCAGGGAGATACGCGTACCAGAACAGGGTTTGAAAAACCCAAAATATCTCGTGTCCGACACGACGCGAAGTGTCCTGTGGCCTGAGTCCAACCCAAATCCTAGGGTTAGGGTTCTGGCCGGAGACGGGCGGCGGGCTGGGCAGCTGGGCGGTGGCGGCGCAGGTGGCTGAGGGCGCTGGGGTTAGGTTCCGGCGTCGGGGACGATGGCGGAGCGGGGAGTGACCGGAGAAGGGAACTGGGGGGGATTTATAAGGGGAGCCGGCCGGAGGGGTGAGGCCGAGGGAGGCGGCAACGTGGCGGGGCTGGCGGAGAGGAGGCGGGTCGTGGCGGCTGAAAAATGCGACGGGCGGCGGAGAACGCGGGTCGTGGGGGTCGTGCGGGTGACAGGGGGAGGAGCCGGGTCGGGTTCGGGCGCGGTTCCGGGTTGGGCGGACCCGCCCGACCCGCTAGCAGCGGCTGGGCTGGGCTGCTCTAATGGGCTCGGCCCACTGGGCCGGACCGGGCCCCAAAACAGAAAAATATTAATAATAATAATAATAATAACAGTAATTAATTAATTTAATTAGTAAAAATAGTTTTTAGGCTTTTTAAAATAGGTCTGAGGCCCAATTAAATCCAAAAAAATTACCCTAAGTCCGGTTTTCTATTTTACACCATAAAATCATATTTTCATCATATTTTAATATTAGTTATTAGCAATTAAAAATTATAAAATTAGCACAGAACCTATATAATTTCCAGAAAATTGCAGAAAATTTCCAAAAAATGATTTTAAATAACTGAAAGTTTTAGGGTGATTACAATCTACCCCCCTTAAGAGGATTGCGTCATCGCAATCGAAGGGTAAACTATAAAGGCACAATTCTACAGAATTAAAGAATGCTTAGGTTTTACCTGCATCTGCAAATAAGTGTGGATAACGCTGGCGCATAACATCCTCTCGTTCCCAGGTCGATTCGCCAGGAGAGTGCTGTTTCCAAGCTATCCGAACCAGTCTGATTGTCTGCCCTCACAGTGTCTTCTCACTGGTGTCGAGTATACCCACTGGCTGCTCCTCGTATCTCAAGCTAGGTCCCACCAAAATCTCAGAATGATCAACTATATGACTTGGGTCGGTCACGTATCGCCTCAGCTGTGAGACGTGGAATACATCATGCACTCCCTCTAAGGATGGAGGTAATGCAAGATGATAAGCCACCTCACCAATGGGCTCCAAGATATCAAATAGTCCAATATACCTTGGGCTTAACTTGCCTCTGCTGCCAAATCTGATAGTACCTCTAGTGGGCGAGATCCTCAAAAATACATGCTCTCCTTCCTTGAACTCCAGGGGACGTCTGTGCGCATCGGCCCAATGCTTCTGCCTATCCTGGGCTGCACGGAGATGGTTCTGAATCTGTTTTACTTTCTCCACTGTCTCCGTTACCAACTCTGGACCTAGTAATTGACGTTCGCCAACGTCACTCCAACATATCGGCGATCTGTACTTCGTTCCGTACAATGCCTCGAAAGGTGCCATCTGAATGCTTGCCTGATAGCTGTTGTTGTAGGAGAACTCTACTAAGTGCAGATGATCTTCCCAAGATCCTCCAAAATCTAGTATACATGATCGCAGCATATCTTCCAAGATCTGAATTGTGCGCTCTGATTGGCCATCTGTCTGAGGATGATAGGCAGTACTGAATTTGAGCCTGGTGCCGAGACTCTCTTGCATGCTTCGCCAGAAGTGAGATGTAAATCTCGAGTCTCGATCTGATACAATACTAACCGGCACTCCATGTAATTTTACGATCTGTCGCATATACATGTCGGCTAGTACTTCCGTGGATTGTCCGACTCTGAATGGCAAGAAGTGAGCCGACTTAGTGAGCCGATCCACAATAACCCACACCGCATCCCTTCCACTAGGGCTTCTTGGAAATCCAGTGACGAAGTCTATGGTAATATGCTCCCATTTCCATTCAGGTATGGGAAGTGGCTGCAACATACCTGCAGTCCTTTGGTGCTCGGCCTTCACCTGCTGGCAGACTAAACATTTTGCCACAAATCGGGCAATCTCCCTTTTCATTCCATGCCACCAGTAATATTGTCTTAGGTCCCGGTACATCTTGGTTCCTCCTGGATGAACAGAGTATATGGAGCTATGTGCTTCCGTCATCAACTCCTACCTTAATTCTCCATTTGGAACATATAGGCGATTTTCGCACCTTAATGTCCCGTCCTCGTGGATGCGAAGTCCCGTTTGCATGCCTGCTTCGGTTCTCTCTTTCAGCCTTCGGAATCTGGCATCATTAGGCAAAGCTTCTTTGATTCTCTCCACCATCGATGACTTAACTTCGAGGTTAGCCAGCAAACCATTTTGTCCAGGTAAAACGACCTCTATCTGAAGATCTTGCAAGTCTTGTAATAGCTGAGGCTGCTCAGTTAAGAAATAAGCCGAGGGTTTTCTGCTGAGGGCATCGGCTACAACATTTGCTTTTCCCGGATGGTACTGCAGATCTATGTCAAAGTTCACCATCAACTCAAGCCAACGCCTTTGCCTCATGTTGAGCTCCTTCTGAGTATAAACATACTTCAAGCTCTTATGATCAGTGAATATTTTGACCTTCTCTCCATACAGATAATGTCTCCAGATCTTCAATGCAAAAATTACTGCAGCTAGCTCCAGGTCGTGCGTCGGGTAGTTCTTCTCGTGGACCTTCAGCTGCCTCGATGCATAAGCGATAACCTTGCCATGTTGCATCAAGACACAACCTAGTCCACTACCGGACGCATCACTATAAACAACAAAACCTCCTGACCCTGAGGGAAGAGTCAAGACTGGTGCTGTTGTTAGACGCCTCTTTAATTCTTCAAAGGCATTCTGACATTCTTCCGTCCATATGAACTCCTGATCCTTCCGTGTCAGCTTAGTCATCGGCTCTGCGATCCTTGAAAAATTTTCTACGAACCGTCGATAATACCCAGCATGTAAACCCCCTCGACCAGATTCCAGTATTTTAGGAATATTTTTGTTTGTTTAGGATTTGTTGCAATAATTTATTTTATTTTGCTTACATATCCTATTGACTTGTGCACCTGTCCGTCTCCAAATTATTTGGAGCTTTACCTTGACCGTTATCTCCGAACGAAGTTCACATACCTGTCCTAGACATACCAGACTATTTTCCTAAATTTTGTGCAACTCACAGATGTGCTAAAATGAGCCTCGTTTGAGACGCACAAATAGCGTTACAAACGTCCGTATTTAATTCATATTTTAAATTCCAGACCTGTACCCATCCCTGTTCCAATAGAGATTTGAGACCCAATATGCACCTGTTTTGCCCAAACAAAAATACGTTATTTTTCTACACTGAGTATACTACATTTAGTGTATTGACACCGTAGAAAAATTATGACCCTACCTGCCTCTAAATAATTAGAGAACACCGTGCGCAGTATTTATTTATTAAATAAATACGATGGCCCGTATCACCCCAAAACCAGGCCCAGGCCCTGCCCAGACTCACCCCCACCCCCGCGGGACCCTCACACAGCTTTTCCCTTCAATCCTGTGAATTTTAGTATTTTTCGGAATCGGGTGTTTTTCCCAGACAATTTCGTAATTGCGCAATTTCCCAAAACTAGGACTTTACGTAATTTATGAAAGTACAGGGGCTTTCCTGCAAATTTGTATATGAGGTGTCACCCCCTGATTGGCCGGTGAACGTGCACCGTCCATTCCAAAAGGAGTCCAGATTCGATGTATTGACATTAAGTAAATATCCTAATTGTAAAATTACAATTTAACCCTTAATGTAATTTTCTATAAAAAGAAAATAAAATAAAATAAAAATAATAAAACAAAACCTATCCCTAACCCTAGCCCAGCCAGCCCGCCGCCGTCAGCCCCCCCCCCACCCGGTACAGCGAGCTCCCTTTCCCCCGCGGCAAGCCCCTCCGGCGCGGCGAGCCCCCCCGCTGGCCCCTCTCTCCTCCCTCTCCTTCCCCGACTTCCTCCTCCCCTTTTTCCCCTGACCTCGGCCCACCCCCGCCGCCGACCCTCTTCTCCTCCTCCACAGTCGCTTATCCCCCCCTCCGCCGGAGTCACCCCGCGGCCGCCGCCCTCGGCGAGTCGATTCCCTTCCCCCTCCCACTGGCCCCTAGCCCCTCGGTCTCCACCTTCTCCTCCACTACGCCCTAGATTCCCTCTCCCCTCTCTCAGCCCGCCTCCGCCGCCTCTGGCCGGAGTCGACCCCCCCCTGACCGCTCCTCCTCTTCCCTCCACCACCATCTCCAGCGTACCTCTTCCCCCCTTCGAGCTCGACGTTGTCCCCGAGCTCCGGTCCGACCTTCTCCCCTCCGCCTCTGCGCCTCAGAGCCGCCCTCTCCCAGCCCCTCTTCCCTTTTCCCTCCTCCCTGTTTCCGAACTCCCCCACCTGAGCACCTCTCCCCGAGTCGACCCCCACCCGCGGCGAGACGAATCCCCCCCAACGGCTTCTCACTCTTCCTCCACAGCCTCCGTCATCCTTTCCCCAGATCCCGAGCACTCAGCTCCACGACGGCCACGAACCCCCTGACCGTCGAGTTCTCCCCCTCGCCGGAGACTCCTCGACCAGCACCCCCTGACCCGCTACCCTAGCTCCGGACACGCCAAGAACCGGACACAGCAACCTTTCAGCGGCTGGACACATCCCGGACACGGCAAATTCGGACCAGGACACAAACCAACATCTCGGACACGTAAAAATCAGATTCACGGAGCCCTGTTCAGGTAACCCATTCTATCTCCTCGTAGTTCCATTTTCAATTCCGTCAGTTGCGTCGCGTAGGCTATGTGACCCTCTCGGTGCCCGTGCAACCCGCTCGGAGCATCGCGTCCTGTGGTGATCGCAAACCGCGATCCAAATACAGGAAAAACAACGACCCGATTCACTCCGGAACTGGGTATGCCCCGCCAAACGGGACGACTTGATCGCACGCGGTCTTTACCAAAACGTGCGCGACGTTGATACGGACATGTAAGAGTTCGGAGAAGTTGATTTGGATGTGCGTGCACACCGGAATCAACGCGTATCCGCCGACAATGCCCCATATCCGCCTGTTTTGGAACACGCTGCAACTTTGTGTACACACGTCGGATCGAAGCAAAACTTGCGCCATCGGACTCGTAGCAAAACGTTGGTCCTATGATCCAAATTTGGTTCGATTCTGAGAACGTTGGCAAAATCCCGTATCGTGGGCCCCACAGGCTCCACTTGACGGGCGATTTTGTGACCGGCTCATCGGAATCCAATTCTGGAAGTTCCGTTGGGTTCGTATCATCATTCCTGACTTGTTGACACTAAGTTTGGCGAATTTGGAGATCCTTGACCCTGACACGTTTTTCGGTGCAAAGCGGCCCACATGTGGACCCCGCTTTGACCAGAAACTGTCATTTTTGCCCCTGTGTCCAAATTGGACGAAAGGACAGGCGTTTCTAGCTATTTGATATTTTCTGAGACTGTTAGTGATGTTTATTTCAGTATCCGGAGACATTCATTCTGAGATCAGAGTTTCTGACACTTGGTACTTGACATCGGGACGTTACATATTTGCAGCTCTCTTGCCAGGCAAGTATACCTTGCCTTGTTGTATTGTTTAAATTCAGTTATTACTAGTTACATGTTTATTTATTTTAATATTATATAAATGTGCGTGTTCGAGCAGACTCGGGTGCAGTCAACGAAGGCGTTGACGTTAGGACTTGTGTCTGACCCAGTGTCTAGTAGACCCGCCTAAAATTATGAAGTTATTGATATAACTTCCCAGGCCTTGATACGTATCATTACACGTCACCGAGTGAGTACATGTAGGGACGCGTGCCTCATGCGCGACTGGCCATCAGTGTGAGCAACACGTGTAGAGGTATTTAGCTCAGTTGTTTATTTTATTGAGACTTGCATCATAGTAGGAGGTGTCCACGTCGTTTTTATGACTTGTACATCTATATTAGGCGGGAAAGACATCTAGTAGGCGTATGGGACACCCCCCCCACTGATATATACTCAAGTTACCATGCTCTTCGGAGATGGGGATTACGGTATATATAGCGAGTTACCATTCTGCTCGGAGATGGGTATTGGTTTTCTTGTTCCCATTACCATGCTCCGAGGAGGATGGGGTATTATCCTTCGTTCCATGCTCTGCAGGGATGGACGATTGCAGAGTTACCCGTGTGATCGGGGGCATATGATACATATACTAGCCAGTCATGACGATTGGTGAATTACGTCAGCATATGTCTAGCCTACACTTTCCCATGCGTACTACAAGGTCTTTAAATTGCATTCACTTAGATGGTTAGCACAGCCCTTTATTTATTCAGTATTTACATTATGGCATGTCATTTTTATGTATCTTGCTATGTCCCTCTGAGGACCTGGTCCCCTGCCAGGTGTATATTTTCTTGAGTATTCGCAGGAGCATAGATCCGGACATGTTACGCTTATTTCGAGGAGGTCTTCTCTTCGAGCCTCGTGACTGTCAGATGTTGTTCTTTTATGGTGTGTATTCTGGTTCTTTTTATATTCTATTTCGGCAGTAGATTCGTTCCATCTGACTGCCATTCTTAGATATCTGTATTGAGATCTAGTTATATGGTTATTAGTTATTCATATGTTTATGTGATTTCTGTGGATGAGATTTAGATATTACCCTGTGACTTGTGATTAATTTTATCACTTATGAATCACTGTTCATTATACAGCGTACGCTCGTATATATGGTTTCCATATATTGGAGTTGCCATATATACAGGTGGCTGGCATGCTTACGCGTCCTGGTCCTACGTATTTTGGGACTGGAGCGTGACATGTTTTTAGTGGTGGCCCATGCAGGTCAGAGCATATTGTCTCGGTTACGTTACTGTACCGAGCAAGCCTGCACCTAGGATTAAAGTATAGAATCTCATCCAATTGACTATGACTTATCTTCCTTCCAGTCTATCCTACTTACAAAATTGCATCCTGCTTGATTCCTGTGCTTCCCTGATAATTTCTTAAGTATAACCCCTGATAGAATATAGGGATCCCTATTGATAGGATGATACTTAGGGTAATATTCCTACTTAGAACACAACTAGAGCTTTGACATATCATTAAGTTAAGATTTCTTAGTGAACCCTAGCCTTCTTTATTACCTAAATAAACCCTAGTCTTCCTTATTACCTAATGAACCCTAGCATCACTACCTATAGATTAACTTACCATTGTCCCCTGACATATTTATGTATGACTTAAGAGCAGTATAAACACTACTAAGATTAGTTAGAGAATTTACCATAGTGTGACCCTAGTATTAAGGAACCGATAGAAATCCAAGGTTGAATACTAGGACTGAAACCTCATCCTGTACTTAGATAAACCCAGTTTTACGCCAGAGACCCTTTACCCTTGTTGGCGTAAAACCTAGTTGACCATTGTTGGCATAAGAACCAAACGACTGCCTAGTTGGCATAAAAAGCCAAATGACTTTCTTGTTGGCGTAAAAACCAAATTATGCAGGAGATTGTCTCATTTACGTCGTAGTTATGACAACCGCTGCCCACGATCCCTTAGTTTTCCTTATCCTGCGTCATGAGAGCCACATAGGTAACTGCCTTGCATAAACCTGATTCATGAATTATAGATAACCAGCATAGAGTAACCTGATTAGGCATAAAATAATGATAGGATGTGAGCGTATTTGTAATAGCCTTAGCTTTCCCCAGGCATGACCCAATCTTGTGCATTAAATGCAGAGGTACGCCTCGAGCCCTGTGCAAAAAGAAACAGCTTTCTGGCGGGACATCTGGTTTTGTCTCACCTCGAGCATAATAATTACTTGTATCCAATAAAGTCACTAAACGACAACCAGGGACTCCGTGCAAATTTATCGTCACAACCGACCGCTCGATCGTTGTACAAGTACTTTTGTCAGTTGTCAGAATTCACTAATTTTGACTGACAAACTCATAAGTTTCTAGTACAACTTTACGCTGCGACGAATGCTAGACTATTCGCAGGAGACTTTACGCGCTCTAATTTTAGGCACAGATTTTTAGTGCAAAACTTTTACGCCCAGACTTCCACTCAGACTTTTACGCGCAGATTTCTACGTACAGACTTTTTATGCGGACAGCTCTGAAGCTCTGCCTTACGCTTCTCTGTTTTACGCGGATAGCTCTGAAGCCATGTGTTATGCCAAATTTTTTTTTAATCTCTGTTTTAGGCAGACAACCTATAGTGTATATTAAGATTGTAGAATTTAGAAGGCCATACCTCTTTTAGGTCAACTAGCGACTTAGACAAGGATTTAGAATAATAACTGTAGAGATTGTAGAGTCTTATCTTTTTGTGATTGTGAATTGTTTGTAATTTCTTATATCATAATCTAGCGTACTTATATTTACTGTACTACCTTGACTTAAACTGCTATTATAGCCTAGTTTTGCAAGCTTATTCTTTATCGAGCTTGTTCATGACACATGTGTTATTGGGGCTTGATCCACCCCACTAATACAATTGTCTATTCAGAATTAGTGTATTACGGTCTGATCAACCTCAGTGCATTTTAATTCGCCCTTCGCATAACTACTTTACGTGAATGAGATATATAGTGATTAGTAGACAGATGTACTTGCCCTCTAGATATATCTGAGCATATCGTATCAGTTACGTAACTGTACTGATACGAGCATGTGAATAGGAATTACCAAGATAGGATTTCAATCCACAACTGTTTTGACAATTCCCATTTGAATCCTTTAAACGCCTTGATCCCCACACTTCTAATCTATTACCTCCCCCTTGAACTCTTGATTACTGTTTTTACCGTCTTCCCTTATTTCGGAAAGACGAAACCTCGTGCTTAGTATAAAGGTACGATAAGTGTATTATTTCTGTAGCCATTTCTATTTTGTTTCTCAGGTAATTACCAAACCCTATTATTAGATTAGATTGCAATTTAAACCCGTGCTACCCTTAGAATGACCTTCGTTACCTACCTACTTTCCTGGTACGTGCATCCCTATGGCAGCATAAAATTTTTGCCTCGTAACTTGGGTCAAGTTCAGAACCCAAGTATTACGATAAAGGGTGTACCATTTGGCTATCAGGAGTCTAAATGGATTTTACCCGGATGAATAATTGACTGACTCCTGAGAGGATAGCAGCACCTATGACTAGGTTGACTTATTAGGATTAAGAATTCCTATGGACCAACGAGTGTCAAGCCGCTTTCAAGGAGTTGAAGAAGCGACTGACCACAATACCGTATTGACTATTCCATCCGGATCAGGCGGTTGTGATCTACAGACGCATCAGGAAAAAGTTAGGATGCGTATTAATATAGGATGGCAAGGTAATGGTATATGCATCTAGACAATTATGAGTACATGAGAAGGATTTGGAACTTGCAACCGTCAGGATTACTCTGAAGATATGGAGACATTATTTATATGAGGCAAATCGTAAGATTGCACGACCTACCGGTCAGCATTTTTACCAGACAAGGATTCGCGTGACCAGAGTAGGTGGTCAACACCGAAGAGACAGTTAAGTAATACGAGGACACTTGCGAGCAGTGCAAGACAGACAGAAGTAGTGGGCAGACCGTCATCATCGTCCCTTGGAATTCAAAGAGGATGATCATATCATCTCGAGGATATCACCTACTAGAGACACCATTCGATTCAGAGAACGCAGCAAGATTAAGACCAAGGTATATTGGACCATTGACGTGTTAGAAAGAGTGGGAGTAGTGGCAAATCAACTTGCGCTACCACCTTCACTTGAAGGAGTACTTGCTGTATTCCATGTGTCGCAACTCAGGCGTACGTGACAGACAGCAGTCAGGTTCTCAACCATTCGGAGATCACCATTAGGCCGAGCTTGTCGTATCAGGAGCAGCCCGTAGAAATCCTTGATCATCGAGAAATGGTATTAAGAAATCAGTCTATTTCCCTTGGTCCGCGTGACATAGAAGCACGACGCGCCAGGAGAATCTACTTGGAGCGTGTGGACGACATGCGTAAATGTTTTCCGAACCTATTCGTAAACCAAGATATAAATTACTTTGTTAAATTATATCTATTGCCGTCTTTGACTTCTACCGTGGCTTAGTTTTAATTTCGAGGACAAAATTTTTATAAGTTGGGTAGATTGTAAACCCCCTCGACCAGATTCCAGTATTTTAGGAATATTTTTGTTTGTTTAGGATTTGTTGCAATAATTTATTTTATTTTGCTTACATATCCTATTGACTTGTGCACCTGTCCGTCTCCAAATTATTTGGAGCTTTACCTTGACTGTTATCTCCGAACGAAGTTCACATACCTGTCCTAGACATACCAGACTATTTTCCTGAACTTTGTGCAAATCACAGATGTGCTAAAATGAGCCTCGTTTGAGACGCACAAATAGCGTTACAAACGTCCGTATTTAATTCCTATTTTAAATTCCAGACCTGTACCCATCCCTGTTCCAATAGAGATTTGAGATCCAATATGCACCTGTTTTGCCCAAACAAAAATACGTTATTTTTCTACACTGAGTATACTACATTTAGTGTATTGACACCGTAGAAAAATTATGACCCTACCTGCCTCTAAATAATTAGAGAACACCGTGCGCAGTATTTATTTATTAAATAAATACGATGGCCCGTATCACCCCAAAACCAGGCCCAGGCCCTGCCCAGACTCACCCCCACCCCCGCGGGACCCTCACACAGCTTTTTCCTTCAATCTTGTGAATTTTAGTATTTTTCGGAATCGGGTGTTTTTCCCAGACAATTTCGTAATTGCGCAATTTTCCAAAACTAGGACTTTACGCAATTTATGAAAGTACAGGGGTTTTCCTGCAAATTTGCATATGAGGTGTCACCCCATGATTGGCCGGTGAACGTGCACCGTCCATTCCAAAAGGAGTCCAGATTCGATGTATTGACATTAAGTAAATATCCTAATTGTAAAATTACAATTTAACCCTTAATGTAATTTTCTATAAAAAGAAAATAAAATAAAATAAAAATAATAAAACAAAACCTATCCCTAACCCTAGCCCAGCCAGCCCGCCGCCGTCAGCCCCCCCCGGCGCAGCGAGCTCCCTTTCCCCCGCGGCAAGCCCCCCCGGCGCGGCGAGCCCCCCCCCGCTGGCCCCTCTCTCCTCCCTCTCCTTCCCCGACTTCCTCCTCCCCTTTTTCCCCTAACCTCGGCCCACCCCCGCCGCCGACCCTCTTCTCCTCCTCCACAGTCGCTTACCCCCCCCCCTCTCCGCCGGAGTCATCCCGCGACCGCCGCCCTCGGCGAGTCGATTCCCCTCCCCCTCCCACTGGCCCCTAGCCCCTCGGTCTCCACCTTCTCCTCCACTACGCCCTAGATTCCCTCTCCCCACTCTCAGCTCGCCTCCGCCGCCTCTGGCCGGAGTCGACCCCCCCTGACCGCTCCTCCTCCTCCTCTTCCCTCCACCACCATCTCCAGCGTACCTCTTCCCCCCTTCGAGCTCGACGTTGTCCCCGAGCTACGGTCCGACCTTCTGCCCTCCGCCTCTGCGCCTCAGAGCCGCCCTCTCCCAGCCCCTCTTCCCTTTTCCCTCCTCCCTGTTCCCGAACTCCCCCACCTGAGCACCTCTCCCCGAGTCGACCCCCACCCGCGGCGAGACAAATCCCCCCCAGCGGCTTCTCACTCTTCCTCCACAGCCTCCGTCATCCTTTCCCCAGATCCCGAGCACTCAGCTCCCCGACGGCCACGAACCCCCTGACCGTCGAGTTCTCCCCCTCGCCGGAGACTCCTCGACCAGCACCCCCTGACCCGCTACCCTAGCTTCGGACACGCCAAGAATCGGACACAGCAACCTTTCAGCGGCTGGACACATCCCGGACACGGCAAATTCGGACCAGGACACAAACCAATATCTCGGACACGTAAAAATCAGATTCACGGAGCCATGTTCAGGTAACCCATTCTATCTCCTCGTAGTTCCGTTTTCAATTCCGTCAGTTGCGTCGCGTAGGCTATGTGATCCTCTCGGTGCCCGTGTAACCCGTTCGGAGCATCGCGTCCTGTGGTGATCGCAAACCGCGATCCAAATACAGGAAAAACAACGACCCAATTCACCCCGGAACTGGGTACGCCCCGCCAAACGGGACGACTTGATCGCACGCGATCTTTACCAAAATGTGCGCGACGTTGATACGGACGTGTAAGAGTTCGGAGAAGTTGATTTGGATGTGCGTGCACACCGGAATCAACGCGTATCCGCCGACAACGCCCCGTATCCGCCTGTTCTGGAATACGCTGCAACTTTGTGTAGACACGTCGGATCGAAGCGAAACTTGCGCCATCGGACTCGTAGCAATACGCTGGTCCTATGATCCAAGTTTGGTTCGATTCTGAGAACGTTGGCAAAATCCCGTATCGTGGGCCCCACAGGCTCCACTTGACGGGCGATTTTGTGACCGGCTCATCGGAATCCAATTCTGGAAGTTCCGTTGGGTTCGTATCATCGTTCCTAACTTGTTGACACTAAGTTTGGCAAATTTGGAGACCTTTGACCCTGGCACATTTTCCGGTGCAAAGCGGCCCACATGTGGACCCCGCTTTGACCAGAAACTGTCATTTTTGCCCCTGTGTCCAAATTGGACGAAAGGACAGGCGTTTCTAGCTATTTGATATTTTCTGAGACTGTTAGTGATATTTATTTCGGTATCCGGAGACATTCATTCTGAGATCAGAGTTTCTGACACTTGGTACTTGACATCGGGACGTTACATATTTGCAGCTCTCTTGCCAGGCAAGTATACCTTACCTTGTTGTACTGTTTAAATTCAGTTATTGCTAGTTACATATTTATTTATTTTAATATTATATAAATGTGCGCGTCCGAGCAGACTCGGGTGCAGTCAACGAAGGCGTTGACGTTAGGACTTGTGTCTGACCCAGTGTCTAGTAGACCCACCTAAAATTGTGAAGTTATTGATATAACTTCTCAGGCCTTGACACGTATCATTACACGTCACCGAGTGAGTACATGTAGGGATGCGTGCCTCATGCACGACTGGCCATCAGTGTGAGCAACACGTGTAGAGGTATTTAGCTCAGTTGTTTATTTTATTGAGACTTGCATCATAGTAGGAGGTGTCCACTCGTTTTCACGACTTGTACATCTATATTGGGCGGGAAAGACATCTAGTAGGCGTATGGGACACCCCCCCACTGATATATACTCAAGTTACCATGCTCTTCGGAGATGGGGATTACGGTATATATAGCGAGTTACCATTCTGCTCGGAGATGGGTATTGGTTTTCTTGTTCCCATTACCATGCTCCGAGGAGGATGGGGTATTATCCTTCGTTCCATGCTCTGCAGGGATGGACGATTGCAGAGTTACCCGTGTGATCGGGGGCATATGATACATATACTAGCCAGTCATGACGATTGGTGAATTACGTCAGCATATGTCTAGCCTACACTTTCCCATGCGTACTACAAGGTCTTTAAATTGCATTCACTTAGATGGTTAGCACAGCCCTTTATTTATTCAGTATTTACATTATGGCATGTCATTTTTATGTATCTTGCTATGTCCCTCTGAGGACCTGGTCCCCTGCCAGGTGTATATTTTCTTGAGTATTCGCAGGAGCATAGATCCGGACATGTTACGCTTATTCCGAGGAGGTCTTCTCTTCGAGCCTCGTGACTGTCAGATGTTGTTCTTTTATGGTGTGTATTCTGGTTCCTTTTATATTCTATTTCGGCAGTAGATTCGTTTCATCTGACTGCCATTCTTAGATATCTGTATTGAGATCTAGTTATATGGTTATTAGTTATTCATATGTTTATGTGATTTCTGTGGATGAGATTTAGATATTACCCTATGACTTGTGATTAATTTTATCACTTATGAATCACTGTTCATTATACAGCGTACGCTCGTATATATGGTTTCCATATATTGGAGTTGCCATATATACAGGTGGCTGGCATGCTTACGCGTCCTGGTCCTACGTATTTTGGGACTGGAGCGTGACATGTTTTTAGTGGTGGCCCATGCAGGTCAGAGCATATTGTCTCGGTTACGTTACTGTACCGAGTAAGCCTGCACCTAGGATTAAAGTATAGGATCTCATCCAATTGACTATGACTTATCTTCCTTCCAGTCTATCCTACTTACAAAATTGCATCCTGCTTGATTCCTGTGCTTCCCTGATAATTTCTTAAGTATAACCCCTGATAGAATATAGGGATCCCTATTGATAGGATGATACTTAGGGTAATATTCCTACTTAGAACACAACTAGAGCTTTGACATATCATTAAGTTAAGATTTCTTAGTGAACCCTAGCCTTCTTTATTACCTAAATAAACCCTAGTCTTCCTTATTACCTAATGAACCCTAGCATCACTACCTATAGATTAACTTACCATTGTCCCCTGACATATTTATGTATGACTTAAGAGCAGTATAAACACTACTAAGATTAGTTAGAGAATTGTCCTCTGGTATCTGGCGTCGTTCCAGCTTCACAGGTAACCACAGCTTCAGGCGGTGTACCCAAGGGATTCTCGTCACCACTTCTGGGATCCATTACTCTGCATAAAAGGAAATAATGAGAACGCACAGAGGAATCAAATCAGGATGCAATTCAAGCAATTAAATTAAATTTGACATAGAGTCCAAAATGATTCAATCAATGGATGAGATCCTATAACTTATCATATCTTATTGCAGGCCTGTTCGGTCCCTAAGTTGAAACCGAACAATTTAGTTTAGGACCTGCATGGGCCACCACAAAAACCATGTCACGCCCCAGTCCCAAAATGCTGAGGGACTGGAGATGCGTGGCAATGGCCAGCAGCACGCACCAATGGATAACCCAATTTAATGGAGCCATCAGGGCGTACTTAAGCTGTAACGAAGGTCTACTACAAAGAATCACACTAATCTCATCCATAAAGATAAAGAAATAAACTGCATAATGAAATGGAAATAAGTAGCAACAACAAGTTAGTCGGGAAAACAATCCGACTTATGTCTGAATACACTGGCTCAATAGGCCAGGAACAAAGAGATAAACATAAGTAATTACTGAGTACGGGAACAGGTACATCAGGAGAAGTCTTTGGCAGTCACCTCGTCTTCAGGGTTCAGTTCTGCTCCAGCAATAGCTTCAGCTCCGGTCCCGTATACCTCGGGATACTGCTCCTCAGCTAAACCTGGGGACATAATCCATTGCAGGTCCTCAGTGGACATAGCAAGGCACAAAATAAAATAAGCCAAATAAATACAGTGTAATTAAATTAAATGAAACAGCAGGGTAAACTATGTAACCATCTACGTGATATGCAAATGAGAGCAACACTAGTACTCAGGCTGAGACTGCTACAAGCTCTGTGTCGGGGAGCCGGTAGCAGCAATAACACGTAAAGGGTCTAGCTCTGCTGGAGAGTCTACAACCTCACAATAATAGTAGATATATAGATAGAACAGCCTGTAGCCTGTGTGTCTCTCCTCACCCAATGTAATCACGTAAACCATGACCATAACGTCTCATGTCCATGTCAGCGGGATTATAACTAATGCAACAAGTCAAACTGTCTATAACTAGAGTATCTCTGTCAATTCCTGTATCCTATACAGAATCACCATGAATGTCTCAGGAAGATTCTGTCCATGTATAGTGTCAAGTGTCCTGGGTTGTAGGGTACTTGACATGTCAAGTACAAAAGTAAAGGGTATCGCAAATCCATCTCTAAATGACGAACACAACACCGCGTACGGTATTGGCACCCGACTATGATCGGACACTAGGTACGTCATCCGTTTCCTAGGTTAATCAGTTTAAACAAGTTTATATGAATTTACACAAGACAACCAACAAAGTATTATTAAAGAAAATATGAAGATAAAGACTGCAAGTTTGACAAGGTGCACTTGCCTGATGTTTGAATTCCACTTAGGTCCTGTTCTCGGAAATTTTCAGAGATGTCTCCGTAAGCTGAAATAAACAGTACCATCATGCTCAGAAGGTGTCAAATAGCTAGGAACGCCTGTCCTTTGGTCCAATTTGGAGACAAGGACAAAAACGGTAATTTTGAGCCAAAACGGGGTCCACCGGTGGACCCGCTTTGCACCGAAAAACGTGTCAGGGTCAACGGTCTCAAAATTCACCAAACTTAGTGTCAATAGGTCAGGAACGCTGATACGAACCCAACGGAACTTTCATATTTGAATTCCGATGAGCCGATCACAAAATCGCCCGTCGAGTGGGGCCTGTGGGGCCCGCGACACGCGATTTTGTCAACGTTCTCAGAATTGAACCAAACTTGACCCACAGGACCAGCGTATCGCTACGAGTCTGATGGCACAAGTTTCGTCTCGATCTGACGTGTGTGCACGAAGTTAGGGTGAATTACAGAAAAGTTGGATACGGGACGATGTCCGCGGATACGCGTTGATTCCGGTGTGCACGCACACCCGAATCAGCTTCTGCGAAATCCCACACGTCCGTATCGATGATGCGCACGTATCTGTGAAGACCGCACACGACCAAGTCGTCCCGTTTGGTGGGGCATACTCAGTTCCGGGGTAAAACAGGGTCTGGTTTTTCCTGTTTTTGGCTCGCGGTGTACGATCACCACAGGACGCGATGCCCCGAGCGATTTATCCGGGCACCGAGAGGGTCATACAGGCTTCGCAACGCAATTTACAGAATCGAAATTGGATAAACGAGCAGGGAGATACGCGTACCAGAACAGGGTTTGAAAAACCCGAAATATCTCGTGTCCGACATGACGCGAAGTGTCCTGTGTCCTGAGTCCAACCCAAATCCTAGGGTTAGGGTTCTGGACGGAGACGGGCGGCGGGCTGGGCAGCTGGGCGGTGGCAGCGCAGGGGGCTGAGGGCACTGGGGTTAGGGTTCCGGCGTCGGGGACGATGGCGGAGCGGGGCGGAGCGGGGAGTGACCGTAGAAAAGAACTGGGGGGGGGATTTATAAGGGGAGCCGGCCGGAGGGGTGAGGCCGAGGGAGGCGGCAACGTGGCGGGGCTGGCAGAGAGGAGGCGGGTCGTGGCGGCCGAAAAATGCGACGGGCGGCAGAGAACGCGGGTCGTGGGGGTCGTGCGGGTGACAGGGGGAGGAGCCGGGTCGGGTTCGGTCGCGGTTCCGGGTTGGGCGGACCCGCCCGACCCACTAGCAGCGGCTGGGATGGGCTGCTCTAATGGGCTCGGCCCACTGGGCCGGGCCGGGCCCCAAAACAGAAAAATATTAATAATAATAATAATAACAGTAATTAATTAATTTAATTAATAAAAATAGTTTTTAGGCTTTTTAAAATAGGTCTGAGGCCCAATTAAATCCAGAAAAATTATCCTAAGTCCGGTTTTCTATTTTACACCATAAAATCATATTTTTATCACATTTTAATATTAGTTATTAGTAATTAAAAATTATAAAATCAGCACAGAACCTATGTAAATTCCAGAAAATTGTAGAAAATTCCCAAAATTTGATTTTAAATAACTGAAAGTTTTAGGGTGATTACAATCTACCCCCCTTAAGAGAATTGCGTCCTCGTAATCGAAGGATAAACTATAAAGGCACAATTCTACAATCTACCCCCTTAAGAGGATTGCGTCCTCGCAATCGAAGGATAAACTATAAAGGCACAATTCTACAGAATTAAAGAATGCTTAGGTTTTACCTGCATCTGCAAATAAGTGTGGATAACGCTGGCGCATAATATCCTCTCGTTCCCAAGTCGATTCGCCAGGAGAATGCTGTTTCCAAGCTACCCGAACCAGTCTGATTGTCTGCCCTCGCAGTGTCTTCTCACTGGTGTCGAGTATACCCACTGGCTGCTCCTCGTATCTCAGGCTAGGTCCCACCGAAATCTCAGAATGATCAACTATATGACTTGGGTCGGTCACGTATCGCCTCAGCTGTGAGACGTGGAATACATCATGCACTCCCTCTAAGGATGGAGGTAATGCAAGACGATAAGCCACCTCACCAATGCGCTCCAAGATATCAAATGGTCCAATATACCTTGGGCTTAACTTGCCTCTGCTGCCAAATCTGATAGTACCTCTAGTGGGCGAGATCCTCAAAAATACATGCTCTCCTTCCTTGAACTCCAGGGGACGTCTGTGCGCATCGGCCCAATGCTTCTGCCTATCCTGGGCTGCACGGAGATGGTTCTGAATCTGTTTTACTTTCTCCACTGTCTCCGTTACCAACTCTGGACCTAGTAATTGACGTTCGCCAACGTCACTCCAACATATCGGCGATCTGCACTTCGTTCCGTACAATGCCTCGAAAGGTGCCATCTGAATGCTTGCCTGATAGCTGTTGTTGTAGGAGAACTCCACTAAGTGCAGATGATCTTTCCAAGATCCTCCAAAATCCAGTATACATGATCGCAGCATATCTTCCAAGATCTGAATTGTGCGCTCTGATTGGCCATCTGTCTGAGGATGATAGGCAGTACTGAATTTGAGCCTGGTGCCGAGACTCTCTTGCATGCTTCGCCAGAAGTGAGATATAAATCTCGAGTCTCGATCTGATACAATACTAACCGGCACTCCATGTAATTTTACGATCTGTCGCATATACATGTCGGCTAGTACTTCCGTGGATTGTCCGACTCTGAATGGCAAGAAGTGAGCCGACTTAGTGAGCCGATCCACAATAACCCACACCGCATCCCTTCCACTAGGGCTTCTTGGAAATCCAGTGACGAAGTTCATGGTAATATGCTCCCATTTCCATTCAGGTATGGGAAGTGGCTGCAATATACCTGCAGTCCTTTGGTGCTCGGCCTTCACCTGCTGGCAGACTAAACATTTTGCCACAAATCGGGCAATCTTCCTTTTCATTCCATGCCACCAGTAATATTGTCTTAGGTCCCGGTACATCTTGGTTCCTCCTGGATGAACAGAGTATATGGAGCTATGTGCTTCCGTCATCAACTCCTGCCTTAATTCTCCATTTGGAACATATAGGCGATTTTCGCACCTTAATGTCCCGTCCTCGTGGATGCGAAGTCCCGTTTGCATGCCTGCTTCGGTTCTCTCTTTCAGCCTTCGGAATCTGGCATCATTAGGCAAAGCTTCTTTGATTCTCTCCACCATCGATGACTTAACTTCGAGGTTAGCCAGCAAACCATTTTGTCCAGGTAAAACGACCTCTATCTGAAGATCTTGCAAGTCTTGTAATAGATGAGGCTGCTCAGTTAAGAAATAAGCCGAGAGTTTTCTGCTGAGGGCGTCGGCTACAACATTTGCTTTTCCCGGGTGGTACTGCAGATCTATGTCAAAGTCTACCATCAACTCAAGCCAATGCCTTTGCCTCATGTTGAGCTCCGTCTGAGTATAAACATACTTCAAGCTCTTATGATCAGTGAATATTTTGACCTTCTCTCCATACAGATAATGTCTCCAGATCTTCAATGCAAAAATCACTGCAGCTAGCTCCAGGTCGTGCGTCGGGTAGTTCTTCTCGAGGACCTTCAGCTGCCTCGATGCATAAGCGATAACCTTGCCATGTTGCATCAAGACACAACCTAGTCCACTACCGGACGCATCACTATAAACAACAAAACCTCCTGACCCTGAGGGAAGAGTCAAGACTGGTGCTGTTGTTAGACGCCTCTTTAATTCTTCAAAGGCATTCTGACATTCTTCCGTCCATATGAACTCCTGATCCTTCCGTGTCAGCTTAGTCATCGGCTCTGCGATCCTTGAAAAATTTTCTACGAACCGCCGGTAATACCCAGCAAGTCCAAGAAAACTTCTCACTTCTGCAACAGAGGTAGGGGTAGGCCAGGTTTCTATTGCAGTGACCTTCTCTGGGTCCACAGACAGTCCTTCACCCGAGATAATATGTCCTAAGAATGGCACCTTGTCCATACAGAACTCACACTTGCTGAGTTTGGCATATAGCTTCTCCCTTCTCAAAGTTTCTAGCACAATTCTGAGGTGTTCCTCGTGCTCTTCGTGGTTCTTGGAGTAGACTAGGATATCATCAATGAATACCACCACGAACTTATCCAAGTACTGATGGAAGACTCCGTTCATCAAACTCATAAATACGGCGGGTGCGTTGGTTAACCCAAACGGCATTACTAGGAACTCATAATGCCCATACTTAGTCCTGAAGGCCGTCTTTGGGATATCTTCCTTCTTCACCCTAATCTGGTGATAACCGGATCTAAGGTCAATCTTTGAGAATTCCCTAGCACCACTCAATTGGTCAAACAAGTCATCAATGCGTGGTAAGGGGTACCGGTTCTTAACAGTGACAGCATTAAGGGCTCTGTAATCAATGCACAACCGCACAGTTCCATCCTTCTTGGGTACAAAAAGTATAGGTGCTCCCCATGGTGAAACACTAGGCCGGATAAATCCTTTCTCCAGAAGGTCGTCAACTTGTGCTTTCAACTCCACTAACTCCTTAGGTGCTAGCCGATATACCGATGAAGTGATAGGTTCGGCTCCCGGAGTTAGGTCTATCGTGAATTCTATCTCCCGATCAGGTGGTAAACTTGGAAGATCGTCGGGAAATACATCCATAAATTTTGATATGACTCTTGGATAACCTGAATCCTCTTCTACAGTTAATACCCTAAGAGTTGGCTGGACCCCTTGTTCTACAGCTCCTCGAAGAAATTCAAACTCAGGAAGGCTAGGGGGTCTAAATATCACTTTTCCAAGCCGGCAATCCAGTGTCGCATGGTACTGACTTAACCAGTCCATACCAAGTACAACATCATAATCAGGCATAGAAAAGATCAGGAATTGGGCTCGCATCTCTCGGCCACAGACTACTACCGAACATGATCTACAGGTATCACTAACCGGGATAATTCCACCTCCCGTTAGAATTCTCTTCATCTTTGAGAGAGGTGCGGTAGCTATTCTATGTGTGGCTACGAAGCTAGCAGCAATAAATGAATGCGAGGCTCCAGAATCAAATAATGCTACAGCAGGAATTGAAGCTACTAATATGGTACCTGCTATCACTTCGCCTGCAGTAGCTTCTTCAGTGACTGCTAGTGCATAAGCCTGACCTCGTCCCTGAGCGGGACCCCTTTGCTGACGAGCTTGCTGGAACATTGCTGCCTGAGGTGGTAGAGGTGGCCTGGCTCCTCCAGGCCCTGTCTGTGTTGCTCCCCCAACTGGAAGAGCTGCAGGTGGAGCTGGTCGATTCGGAACTCCCTCTCGACGTTTCGAGCAGTCCTTTGAGAAGTGTTGTCCAGATCCGCAAACCAGGTAGAGCCCCAGCTTGCGTCTACATTCTCTTTCAATATGTCCTACTTTGCCGCAGTAATGACAAGTAGGTAGGTTCTTAGTTGCTGCTCTTGGAGGCGGGCTCTTCTGGGGCCGTTTAGCAGGTTCTCCTGGTGATGACTTGGACGGTGCTGAGGAGAAGGGACGTTTCAGGCTTGATTCTCTCCGAGTAACGCGATCCAGCCGACGTGCTACAGCTAGGACGTCGGAATAAGATGTGGGCGCGACCGATCCGATTAACTTCTGAAGCTCGAACCTGAGCCCATCAAAGAACTTCTCCGTCTTCTCCTCTTCGGTAGGAATTAGCGAAGGGACGAAGCGGCTCAGGCGAATGAATTCGGCGTTATATTCCTCCACCGTCATGTTGTCCTGGATCAGGCGGTTGAATCTGTCTCGGAGTTCTGACCGAGCCACAGCAGGGATGTACATTTCCTGGAAGAGTCTGGAGAACTCCTCCCAGGTGACCTGATCATGTCCGAGCCTTCTTTCTTCGGACAGCCACCAATGGTGCGCGTTGTCCATCAGTTGCATCCTGACGGCAGTCATCCACTTGTCCCTTGGAAGTTCAGCGGTCTCCAACTGATGCTGCGTGTTCGTAAGCCATTCATGAACTTCAGTTGGTCCTTCCTTGCCCGAGAAGGTACGGGGTTTGAGTTGACGGAAATCCGTGATAGATCCCGTCGCTAGCCGCCTATTTAGTGGATTTGCATGTTCCAATGCTGCGACTAGGCTGTTCCTTAGGTTCTCGGCCTCATGACGTTGGGCCTCCTGTTGAATCTGTTGTTGTGCCTGCATCATGACGTAGAACATCTGGAACATTTGTTGTCCGTCCATTGCCTGACCTGGAGGAAAGACAGGCATCGTAGGAGGGAACTGGGGTGGAGGCGGGATGTCATCACGCCTGAACCTGGAACTTGGCTGGCCAGTTTGATTGCTCTGAGAGGATTGTCCTCTGGTATCTGGCGTCGTTCCAGCTTCACAGGTAACCACAGCTTCAGGCGGTGTACCCAAGGGATTCTCGTCACCACTTCTGGGATCCATTACTCTGCATAAAAAGGAAACAATGAGAACGCACAGAGGAATCAAATCAGGATACAATTCAAGCAATTAAATTGAATTCGACATAGAGTCCAAAAATGATTCAATCAATGGATGAGATCCTATAACTTATCCTATCTTATTGCAGGCCTGTTCGGTCCCTAAGTTGAAACCGAACAATTTAGTTTAGGACCTGTATGGGCCACCACAAAAACCATGTCACGCCCCAGTCCCAAAATGCCGAGGGACTGGAGATGCGTGGCAATGGCCAGCAGCACGCACCAATGGATAACCCAATTTAATGGAGCCATCAGGGCGTACTTAAGCTGTAACGAAGGTCTACTACAAAGAATCACACTAATCTCATCCATAAAGATAAAGAAATAAACTGCATAATGAAATGAAAATAAGTAGCAACAACAAGTTAGTCGGGAAAACAATCCGACTTATGTCTGAATACACTGGCTCAATAGGCCAGGAACAAAGAGATAAACATAAGTAATTACTGAGTACGGGAACAGGTACATCAGGAGAAGTCTTCGGCAGTCACCTCGTCTTCAGGGTTCAGTTCTGCTCCAGCAATAGCTTCAGCTCCGGTCCCGTATACCTCGGGATACTGCTCCTCAGCTAAACCTGGGGACATAATCCATTGCAGGTCCTCAGTGGACATAGCAAGGCACAAAATAAAATAAGCCAAATAAATGCAGTACAATTAAATTAAATGAAACAGCAGGGTAAACTATGTAACCATCTACGTGATATGCAAATGAGAGCAACACTAGTACTCAGGCTGAGACTGCTACAAGCTCTGTGTCGGGGAGCTGGTAGCAGCAATAACACGTAAAGGGTCTAGCTCTGCTGGAGAGTCTACAACCTCACAATAATAGTAGATATATAGATAGAACAGCCTGTAGCATGTGTGTCTCTCCCCACCCAATGTAATCACTCAAACTATGACCATAACGTCTCATGTCCATGTCAGCGGGATTATAACTAATACAACAAGTCAAACTGTCTATAACTAGAGTATCTCTGTCAAGTCCTGTATCCTATACAGAATCACCATGAATGTCTCAGGAAGATTCTTTCCATGTATAGTGTCAAGTGTCCTGGGTTCTAGGGTACTTGATATGTCAAGTACAAAAGTAAAGGGTATCGCAAATCCATCTCTAAATGACGAACCCAACACCGTGTACGGTGTTGGCACCCGACTATGATCGGACACTAGGTACGTCATCCATTTTCTAGGTTAATCAGTTTAAATAAGTTTATATAAATTTACACAAGACAACCAGCAAAGTATTATTACAGGAAATATGAAGATAAAGACTGCAAGTTTGGCAAGGTGCACTTGCCTGATGTTTGAATTCCACTTAGGTCCTGTTCTCGGAAATTTTCAGAGATATCTCCGTAAGCTAAAATAAACAGTACCATCACGCTCAGAAGGTGTCAAATAGCTAGGAACGCCTGTCCTTGGGTCCAATTTGGAGACAAGGGCAAAAACGGTAATTTCGGACCAAAACGGGGTCCACCGGTGGGCCCGCTTTGCACCGAAAAACGTGTCGGGGTCAACGGTCTCAAAATTCACCAAACTTAGTATCAACAGGTCAGGAACGCTGATACGAACCCAACGGAACTTTCAGATTTGAATTCCGATGAGCCGATCACAAAATCGCCCGTCGAGTGGGGCCTGTGGGGCCCGCGACACGCGATTTCGTCAACGTTCTCAGAATTGAACCAAACTTGACCCACAGGACCAGCGTATCGCTACGAGTCCGATGGTGTAAGTTTTGTCTCGATCTGACGTGTGTGCACGAAGTTAGGGTAAATTATATAAAAGTCGGATATGGGACGATGTCCGCGGATACGCGTTGATTTCGGTGTGCACGCACATCCGAATCAGCTTCTGCAAAATCCCACACATCTGTATCGACGATGCGCACGTATCTGTGAAGACCGCACGCGACCAAGTCGTCCCGTTTGGCGGGACATACTCAGTTCCGGGGTGAAACAGGGTCTGGTTTTTCCTGTTTTTGGCTCGCGGTGTGCGATCACCACAGGACGCGATGCCCCGAGCGGTTTGTCCGGGCACCGAGAGGGTCATACAGGCTTCGCAACGCAATTTACAGAATCAAAATTGGATAAACGAGCAGGGAGATACGCGTACCAGAACAGGGTTTGAAAAACCCAAAATATCTCGTGTCCGACACGACGCGAAGTGTCCTGTGTCCTGAGTCCAACCCAAATCCTAGGGTTAGGGTTCTGGCCGGAGACTGGCGGCGGGCTGGGCAGCTGGGCGGTGGTGGCGCAGGGGGCTGAGGGCGCTGGGGTTAGGGTTCCGGCGTCGGGGACGATGGCGGAGCGGGGCGGAGCGGGGAGTGACCGGAGAAGAGAACTGGGGGGGATTTATAAGGGGAGCCGGCCGGAGGGGTGAGGCCGAGGGAGGCGGCAACGTGGCGGGGCTGGCGGAGAGGAGGCGGGTCGTGGCGGCCGAAAAACGTGGCGGCCGAAAAATGCGGCGGGCCGCGGAGAACGCGGGTCGTGGGGGTCGTGCGGGTGACAGGGGGAGGAGCCGGGTCGGGTTCGGGCGCGGTTCCGGGTTGGGCGGACCCGCCCGACCCGCTAGCAGCGGCTGGGCTGGGCTGCTCTAATGGGCTCGGCCCACTGGGCCAGGCCGGGCCCCAAAACAGAAAAATATTAATAATAATAATAATAATAACAGTAATTAATTAATTTAATTTAATTAGTCAAAATAGTTTTTAGGCTTTTTAAAATAGGTCTGAGGCCCAATAAAATCCAGAAAAATTACCCTAAGTCCGGTTTTCTATTTTACACCATAAAATCATATTTTTATCATATTTTAATATTAGTTATTAGCAATTAAAAATTATAAAATCAGCACAGAACCTATGTAAATTCCAGAAAATTACAGAAAATTCCCAAAAATTGATTTTAAATAACTGAAAGTTTTAGGGTGATTACAGAGAGGGTGGCGGTGAGGTTGGTGGTGGTGGCGGAGGTCTACGGTGGCTATGGTGGCGGCTAGAGGCGGTCGAAGGTGAGGGGGTGCTGTGGTCGGGGGTCGGGGGGGAGGTTGCTGTGGCGGAGCTAGTGGGGGTGGTCGTGGGGCGGTGGGAGTCGGTTGGGACGGTGGAGGAGGTGGTGGCGAGTCGATTGGTGGGGGTGCTCGGTGGCCGGAGGCGATGGTGGAAGTGGTTCGAGTGGTGGTGGCTGTGGGTGATGGTGTTGGGGGAGTTGGCTTGCGGGGGCTGCCCACGGCGGAGCAGGCGGCCGGAGGGGGTGAGGCTTGGCCGGAGGGGAGGTGGGGTAGGGGCGAGGCTGTCGGCGGGAGTTGGTCAGAGGGGGTGGCCGGAGGTGGGATGAGGAAGGAGGTGTAGGTTTAAAAGGAGGGGGGGATCGGTTTATATAGATTTTTAGGAGTGGCAGGGTTGTAATTAGGGGGAAGTCTAGGGGTATTTAGGTCTTTTTGGATTTTTGAGATATTTATGCAGCCATTTGTGGGTCCCACATGACACGTGGATGGTCCATATTCACCAGCCAATGAGGTGATGCCACCTCACACTGGAAATTTGCATAAAAACCCCTGAAATTTCCTAAATTACAAATAGGTCCCAAATTTGGTATTTTGCGTAATTACGCAATTTGTCTGATAAAATACCCTGTTCCCAGAAAATACTAAAATGCTCAGAATTGAGAGAGAAAAGCTGTGGGAGGGTCCTGAGGGGGTGGGGGTGAGTCTGGGCAGTGGCAGGGCCTGGTTTCTGGGTGATACGGGTCATCGTATTTATTATTTAATAAATACTGCGCATGGTGTTTTCTAATTATTTAGAGGCATGTAGGGCCATAATTTTACTACGGTGTCAATATACTAATTGTAGTATATTCAAAGTAGAATATTATCGTATTTTTGTTTGGGCAAAACTGGTGCCTGTTGGTCCTCAATCTTTAGGGGTACAGAGATGGGTAAAGAGCAAGAAATAAAATAGGAAATAATTACAGACTTTTGTAACGATATTTGTGCGTCTCAAACGAGGCTCAAAAATAAGCATCTGGGAGTTGCACAAAAATCAGAAAAATAGTTTAACAAGTCTAGTGCAGGTATGTGAATTTTGTTTGGGAAGTACAGCTAGTGTAATGCTCTAATTAATTATGTGAAGTATAGGTGCACAATTAATAGGATATTTAAACAAAATAAATTTTAAAAAGTTACAGAAATTCTAATTAGGTAAAATAAATCCTAAATTACTGAAATCTGGTCGAGGGAGTTTACAATCTACCTTCCTTAGAATATTTTGTCCTCGAAATAAAAACAGACATATAATAAAATGAAAGATTGATTTGAAATATTAGGACATACCCTGGTTTGGAAATAGATGGGGGAAACGCTGTCGAATATCCTCCTCTCGTTCCCAGGTTGATTCACCTGGTGCATGATGTCTCCATACAACACGAACTAGAGGGATAGTCTGGCCTCGCAATACCTTCTCGCTACGATCTAGGATCTCTACAGGTTCCTCCTGGTACGATAGGCTTGGGCCGACGGTGATCTCTGAATGGTCCAGTACATGACTCGTATCTGGAATGTACCTCCTCAGCTAAGATACGTGGAAGACGTCATGTACTCCTTCCAGAGTCTGAGGTAGGGCTAGCTTGTAGGCAACTTCTCCGATGCGTTCTAATACATCGAAGGGTCCAATGTACCTTGGACTCAGCTTTCCTCTTCCTCCAAATCTTATAGTACCTCGAGTGGGTGAAATTTTCAAGAACACATGCTCTCCCACTTGGAACTCTAGGGGTCGTCGATGAACATTGGCCCAGTGCTTCTGTCTGTCTTGTGCAGCTCGTAGGTGTCCTTGTATCTTCTTTACTTTCTCCACCGTACGAACAACCAGTTCTGGTCCCAAGATCTGTCTTTTGCCAACATCGCTCCAGCATACTGGGGAACGACATTTTCTGCCATACAATGCTTCAAAGGGAGCCATTTGAATGCTCGCTTGATAGCTATTGTTGTAGGAAAACTCCACCAGGTGCAAATGATCTTCCCATGATCCGCTGAAATAAAGCATGCAGGCTCTCAGCATATCTTCAAGTGTCTTGATGGTGCGCTCTGATTGGCCATCTGTCTGAGGATGGTACGAGGTGCTGAACTTAAGGCGGGTACTAAGACTTTCTTGCATACTTCGCCAAAAAGTAAGATGTAAACCTCGTATCTCTGTCAGACACTATGCTGACTGGTACTCCATGCAGACGTACTATCTCCTTCATGTACATGTTCGCCAAGACTTTGGTAGATTGTCCGACTCTAAAAGGTAGGAAATGAGCAGCCTTTGTGAGTCTATCTACAATTACCCATACAACATTACTACCACTGGGACTTCTTGGGAAGCCCGTAACAAAGTCCATCGTAATGTGTTCCCATTTCCACTCGGGTATTGGGAGGGGTTGAAGTAGACCTGCTGATCTCTGATGTTCAGTCTTGACTTGCTGACACACCAGGCACTTTGCCACAAAGCGTGCTATCTCTCACTTCATTCTATGCCACCAGTAGTATTGTCGCAGATCTCTGTACATCTTTGTGCCTCCATGATGTATAGAGTATGTTGAGCTATGAGCTTCTGACATCAGCTCCTCACGAAGTTCTCCATTTGGAACATAAAGACGTTCTCCACATCTTAGAGTCCCATCTTCGTGTATGCGGCATCATGTCTGGATTCCAGCCTCTGTTCTTTGGCAAAGCCTCTGAAATCTTGTATCTGTTGGCAGTGCAGCCTTGATTCTTTTGACAAATGTTGATTGTAGTTGGTAGTTTGACAATTGGCCGTCAATTCCTGGCATAATGACTGTTATTCCCAACTTTTCTAGATCTCTCAATAGACCTGGTTGGGTGATCATAAAGAATGCCGAGGGTCTTCTGCTTAGTGCATCAGCTACTACATTAGCCTTTCCTGGATGATACTGCAGATCGATCTCGAAATTGGTCATCACTTCGATCCATCGTCTTTGTCTCAGGTTTAAGTCTTTCTGAGTGTAGACATATTTCAGGCTCTTGTGATCGGTGAAAATCTCCACTCGTTCGCCGTATAGATAATGTCTCCATAGCTTCAGGGCGAAGATGACTGCGGCAAGCTCCAAGTCGTGAGTGGGGTAATTCTTCTCATGAGTCCTCAGTTGTCTTGAGGCATAAGCTACCACTTTCCCATGTTGCATTAAGACACAACCCAATCCTTTTCCGGATGCATCGCTATAGATTACGAAACCTCCGGATCCAGATGGTATGGTCAAAATGGGGGCAGTAGTCAGATGCTTCTTCAACTCGTCGAAAGTTGTCTGGCATTCCTCAGACCAGATGAACTCCTGGTCCTTGCGGGTAAGATGGGTAATTGGCTCCGCGATTCTTGCAAAGTTTTCTACGAACCTCCGGTAGTATCCGGCAAGTCCTAGAAAGCTTCTCACCTCTGAAACGTTGGTCGGAGTTGGCCACGTCTCGACAGATGAGATCTTTGCTGGGTCCACCGAGATACCTTCTCCTGTGATCACGTGTCCCAGAAAAGCGACACGATCAAGGAAGAACTCACACTTGCTTAGTTTAGCATAAAGGCTCTCGCGTCTCCGCGTCTCTAGCACTAGTCTCAAGTGCTCTTCGTGCTCCTCGTGGCTTTTTGAATACACCAAGATGTCATCGATGAAGACTACCACGAACTGGTCCAGATATTGGTGGAAGACTCTGTTCATCAGGTTCATGAATACGGCTGGTGCATTAGTCAGTCCAAACGGCATCACCAGGAACTCATAATGACCATAGCGAGTCCTGAATGCTGTCTTTGGAATGTCTTCTCGCCGTACTTTGACTTGATGATAGCCAGATCTTAAGTCTATCTTTGAGAATACCACGCTCCCGTCAGTTGATCGAACAGGTCGTCAATTCGCGGCAAGGGGTACTTGTTTTTGATTGTCAGAGCGTTGAGGGCTCTGTAATCAATATACATCCGATATGTTCCGTCCTTTTTGGGTACAAACAACACTGGTGCTCCCCAGGGTGATGCACTAGGATGAACAAATCCTTTGATTTACAATTCCTCCAGTTGCAGCTTTAGCTCGTCAAGTTCCTTCTTTGCCAGTCGGTACACATTTGAGGATACCGGTGCTGCTCCGGGTATCAGCTCAATAGTGAACTCTACTTCTCTATCAGGCGGTAGTCCTGGCAATTCCTCCGGGAATACGTCTTCGAATTCTTCAACGAGTGCTGGGGGTTCTATCTCCATCACCATGTAAGCTCTAGGAGTCTGGCCTACTCCTTGCTCGATGGTACCTCGTACGTATTCGAACTCCGGGTGTCCTGGTGGTCTAAAGATGATACTAACTTTTCGGCAGTCTAGGATAGCATTGTTCTGGATTAACCAGTCCATGCCTAAGACGACGTCGAAATTTGGCATTGGGAGTACCAAAAATTGCGCTCTTAGCTCTTTACTACAAACAACTATTGAACATGTTTCAATAATGTTGCTAACTGGAACAATACCTCCTCCAGTAAGAATTTTCCAGCACTTGGGTAGCGGAGAAGTGATTAGTTTGTGCATGGCTATGAAACTACTAGATATGAATGACATGGTTGCGCCAGAATCAAATAATACGGTTGCAGGTAATGATGCAACTAAAATGGTACCTGCGATGGTTTCTCCTTTGGGTTCTTCGGCAACTGCAGCTAAAGCAAAGGCTTGTCCATGCCTTTGTCCTCCGGATTGTTGTCTGGCCTTGAACTGGCTCTCCTGAGTGGCCAGAGGTGGTCCCTTCTGATATCCTCCTGATGTGGAGGGTAGCATCTTTTGGGCAGGTGTTCCTGATTTCTGCCCGTTCTGAGGAACTGTATCTCTGCGTTACGGGCAGTCCCTAGCCATATGTTGGCTAGCCCCATGTCACCACCCCATTTTCAGAGCCGGGTATTTTTTTATTATTTTAATTTGGGTTAATTGTGTATTATTTATAATTAATTGTATTTATATTTAATTAGTGATTGCATTATTTTTTATTATTTTTATTTTGATTGTTTTAGGGTTTTGGCTAGCCTGGACCCATGTCAGACCCTAGTGGACCCATGTCCGACCCAGCCCACACCCTTGTGAGAATTATTTTGGGGCTTAGAATATTTATTTTATTTTTAGAAGGTTAGTGGGAGAGATTTGGAGTTAGTTTGAGTGCTTTTGGAACCCGAAACCCGAAACCAAGTGAATAGGGGCGTTTTGGGAATGTGGAACTTATGTAAACCCCTATTTACTTCCTTTGGCCGGCCCCAAACCCCTCCCTACCCGTGAGAACAGCAGCCCCACTTCCTCTTCTTCTTCATTCTTCATTCTTCTTCTTCTTCTTCTCCATTCTCCACTCTTCCTTCTTCTTTTCTTCTTCCCACTCTCAAGTAAGTTCCCATTTTTCCTCTTTCTTCTTCTATTCTTCTTTATGATTAACCCTAACCCTACATTTTTTCCTAACCTAGGTGGGTAGAGCCTAGATTTGGTGTTGGAGCTTGGATTTGAGGCTTGGAAGCTTGGATTGGAGGATTTGGAGCATTTTTGAGACTTTGGCTTGGAATTCCAACTCCCAAGAGGTAAACCCTAATTTTCCCCTTGTAATTACTCTTTTATAGTGTAATTAATATTTTAGAACCTTCCTAGACCCTTAGGCTACCCGTGGGAGGAAGTTGGAACTAGTTGGGTAGTGTTTGGAGACTTTAACACTAGGTTTTGTGTCAATTTCGGGTGAAATCCGAATTTGGCCCAATTTTGGGTGATGCCCTAGGTTAGACGGACCTAGGTAGACGTTGTCGGGTGTCTTGAGGGTGAGTGTGTGTCTCCGTTCGGACACGGGAAGCCGTGTCGCGGAGAAACGGGCCTTTCGGGCGAAATTGGGGTTTTTCGTCGTCGCCGATTCTAAGTGCGTGTGCGTTTCCGCCACGGGCCTAGAATCGACGCGGGAATATATTTTCTAGGATCTAGGCATCGTTTAGAGTGTGTGGGTAAATTTTGGGCCGATTCCGAGTTCGTTTGGTGTGCGTTTCAGGAGATTTTCCGAACCGCGCACCACGTGTTCGTCGAAATAACCGAACGGCCATTTCGACTTGGTTTCCTCGTTTCGGGCTTGTGCGCACGTTGGGTTAGTATCGGGGAGTGTGTGCTAGAGTTTTCGAGCTATATTTTATATATTTTAGGGCGTTGGTGAGTGTCGGGGTCGTTGGGCGTGCGTAGGTGGGGCGTTGTGAGCGTTGTGTGCATCGTTGCGGTAGTGTTGTGTTTGTGTATATGTCTCTCTATATATATTTATTTGTGTGTGTGTTCCTATATATATATATATATATATATATTTCTATTTATATATATATGTGTGGTTATGTGTTTGTGAGTGTGTTAGTGAGTGCTAGTGTATGTGTGTAGGTGAGTGCTTGTGTGAGTGTGTGCTAGTGCGTAGGTGAGTGTGTGTGAGTGTGAGTGAGTGCCTATATATATATATATATATGAGAATGTGTGAGTGTGTATATATATATATAGATAGATATATGAGTGTAGTTATATATGTGTGTATATATATATAGATGGTGTTTATATATATATAGATACGTGTATATAATTATGTGTGTGTGTGTGTTGATTTGTGTTGAGTGTGTGTGTTAGAATGTATATAAGTTAGTGTGTATATATATCTATAGAGTTATATATATATGTATATATGTATGTATATATATATAGATATATATATATATATATATATGTATATGGGTATGTGGTCGTGTGTGTGTGTGTGAGATGAGAGGGGGGGTACTGGACTGTGCAGCAGGCAGCAAGAGCAGCCACAGCAGCAGTACATAGCAGCAGCTGCAGCAGCAAATTCAGCAGCAGTAGCATGGAGCAGCAGCAGCAGGCTCAGCAAGAGCAGCAAGCAGCAGCAGTTTTAGGTAGCTGCAACAGCAGTTGCAGCATTCAGAGCAAGAGCAGCAGTGGCTAGGGGTAGCAAGTATGGTTATATAAATAGATATGTAGATGGTTAGCTAGATAGATATATATATAGATAACTAGTTAGATGTATTAATAGTTAGTTAGATAGAGTTTTAGGTAAATAGATAGATGCATAGATAAATTGTTGATAGATAGATAGATAGATAGGTAAATGGATAGATATATATGTAGATAGCTAGATAAATAGATAGTATGTTAGATAGTCACTTAGATAGGTATATAGGTAAGACAGATAATTAGATGGATAGGTAAGTTATTAGATAGTTAGATAGTTAGGTAAATAAGATAAATAGGTAGGTAGTAGATAAGTTACTAGAATAGATAGATAGATAGTATTATAGATAGATCTATCTATGGATAGATACATAGGTAGATAGGTAGTTATCTATCTAAGGTATATATATATATCTATATACATATAGTTATATCAATACCTAGAGATATCTAGATAGTATAGTCATATATTTATGCGTAGGGTAAGGTAATGGGTATTAGTGTATATGTGAGTGTGAATATCTATGTATATAGGTGTATAGATACTTAGATATATAAATATATGGTAGATATCTCTACTACCTAGCCTAGATTAATAACTAGGTGCATAATTAGTAGCTAGATAGCTAGTTAGAGGGGTTTTAGAGCGAAACCTCAACACCTTGAGCTACCGAGGTATTTCAATACCTTAAGATAACCAAGGTATTGGGTTTCAAGCGGGGTTTTTGAGCAATAGCCTAGAAATAATATTGGAGTAATTTTTATATGCTTATGTGTATATATTTACGCGTGCTAGCATAGATTTTAGAGGGTATAGGCGGGGTATATAGCGTAGGATGAGGTATCGGATACCGAGGGTATCCCGGTATCTCAAGGAGGCGAGTTTGGGAGTTTTCTAGCTTAATGACCTCGGTTTGACCTAGAATTTCAGGAGCACCCTAGTTTGACCCAGACTTGACCGTAGTTGACTCGGTTGACCGCCAAAGTCAACTTTTGACCTAGTTTTGACCCAGAGTTGACTTTTTGGACCTAGAGTTGACTTTTTGACCCAAATTTCATCGGTTTGACCCGTTTGACCTAGAACGACCCTAGAAGCCTATTTTTAGTTATTTTATATCTGTTTAACTCTTTAGAATCCTGTTTAACCTTGTTTTTCGCATTAGGTCCTTGCGACACCGGTTCGGATCGCCAGTTGCTCAGGACGTCAGGCGAGTACATTCTCTGATAGTTTTCATTATTTGATGATTATTATGATTCAGCTTCTAGTATAGTATCATCTGATTATTCTGGCACAACACGGGACACTGATTGATATTTCTGGATTCATTTACTTACGACACGTACATTTCATGTTTCTGGCCTCTATTCTGGAATCACTACAGGCATCACTACAGGCATCATTCATGTTCAGGCTGGACTCATCTTGTTTTGCGTGTCGGGTCTTGGATCCACTTGTATTAGTCGGGGCGGGGAAATACTCGAGTAGACATGTAAACATTCCTATCTGGCATCATCAGGAATCACTCCCTCTGGTCTAATCTGGAATGATAGCAGCCGCGCACCCAGTGCGCGGTGAGCCGTACTTACCCCTAGCCGTTTACATGTCGAAACAAGTATTTCAAAGACACCGAGTTCATTCTTTATAGTCTGGACTCTCATGCATTTCTTGACTTGTCTCACTTACATGTTTCTGGACTTGACTCACTACATGTTTTTCATGCTGGACTCACTACACGTTCATGTGCACAGACTTACTCTTAGTGTAGATTTCTTGTATCTTGCAGTTATTACTATCTTGCTCAGATATCCATGCATCTTTACCTTTATGCACCAGTTATACATATTTCCTTGTTTCATTCTTGCTTCACTCTTCTTGCTACTTGCTATAACTGTTTTATAGTTTTTATTATTTAAATGGAACTGCTGTTAGAGATGTACTTGCTCCAGTCCTGACTGGACATATTTTTCAGAGTATCCGGAGGATTGGTGTCCGACGTTTTATGGACCTGAGCCTGTCGATGGTGCAGACAGGGACCCTCTAGTTTAGAGGTGATTTCCGGGTTGGTAACCGGGATCACTAGGATCTTGTTGTTGTTTTATTAGCTTTAGTACCGGATTTGTCTCCGGTTTTGGATTGAGACCTTGTTTGTATATTATTTTGGATATTGTTGTATTATTATTATGGATGTTGTGGTTGTTGTAGTAGTTGTTGTTGGTTAGACTTTATAGCTGTTAGTCTTCTTTGTTATCTTATCGTGCTTAGATTCGTGATTGAGTACTTGAGATTATCATTTGATATTGCTCCTCCATTTGGAGTTGAGATCTTGACAGGTTTATATATTGTTTGTGTGGTTGCCCTCCTTTTGGAGAGGTCATGGCCGATTTTTGTGTGAGATTATTATTTAGTTAGTTGACCTAGACAGCGTTCTACCGCCGATGCTGCGGCGTAGGCTGGACGTACCCATGACTCATGCCCGATTTTTCGGGTGCGGGTCGTGACACCCCATATACTAGGCAGAGTCCTTTCTTCTTTCTGCAATCATTGGCAAAATGCCCCTTCTTGCCACAATAGTGACAAGTCGGGAGCTCCTTCTTCTGGTAGGGCCCCGTCGTCTGCTGTGTCTGATTTTGTGGACGACGGATAGGGCCTCCTGTCCCTTGCTGGTTTTTGGCCGGGAAGGTTGGATTAGAGCGTCTCGCTCCTTGGCCAATAGCTTCTTGCACCCTCGCTTCTGTAAGAACCTCCTCGTAGGAGATCCTTGACTGTGATATCGTATACCTCTGGAGCTCGCAGGTGAGGCCGTGGTGGAATCTTTTGGCCTTCTCCAGCTCATTCGGTATCAAGATGGTACCGAATTGACTTAATCTACTGAACTCCGCGTCGTAGGCGTCAACAGTCATGTTTCTCTGTTCTAAATGCAGGAACTGGGAGTATAGGGCATTTTGGACTGTTGCAGGAAAGTACTTGGCATTGAAGTGCTCCAAAAATTGTTCCCAAGTTTGATCCTTGTCGATGCTACGCTCTATGGATTCCCACCAGTGATGGGCATTGCCTAAGAGTTGAGCTCTTACGGCGGTCATCCACAGGTCGGGGGTAAGTTGCGAGCCTTCTAGCAGCATTTCTGTATTGGAGATCCAGTCTGAGATCTCCTCTGGGATTTCGCTGCCTTTAAAGGTCTTCGGGTTCATCTGGCGGAAGCCTTTGACTGTGCCCACTGGTTGGATATATGCTGGTGCTGGGACAGTCGTTCTTTCCAAGGCTGCCATCAAAGTCTGTCTCAAGGCCTCAGTCTGTTGCCACTGAGATTGTCTCAGGGCTTCAGTCTGCTGCCACTGAGTTTGCATCATAGCTTGGAGGAACTGGAACATCTGTGTTTGTCCCTCGAGCTGAGGCATCTGGGCAGGGAAGGCGGGAGGTGGAGGCAGTGGTGTCTCCGCCTGGGAGGTTTGCCCTTCATGCTGGGCTGGTGTTCCTGTCTGGGCAGGATTCTGGGGAAGGTATGGAGTCGTTGGGTAGACCATCATCCTTCTCGGGGATGGGTCTCTCGGGGTGGATGGGGTTCCCTGGACATCGGGAGAGGGGTCTGTTGCTGGGTCAGCCCCATCAATTGCATGTCCTCCGGGTATGTCCATATTTCTGAAGAAAATAGAATAATTAGAAAAGCACAAGGAAATAAATGATTGATAATCAAGCAAGATGCAAAAAAATTTAATGAAGTCAGTGTGGATGAGACATAGTATTTCTATCCTATTGCAGGCTTGCTGGGCATGTCATCATACCACTAGCAATGAACTGGACCTGCATGGGCCACCACTAAAACCATGTCACGCCCCGTCCCAAAATGTAAGGAACTAGGCTACGTGGCATTAGCCAGCTGACACGTCACTAAGGGTTTAATCCATTTTGATGGACCCAAAGGAACGTGCTACGCTGTCCAAGAATACTACAAATCTAGTACAGGCAAGTCTATCTCATCTACAGAAAATATCAGGAAATAGTGCTGAATATATATAATGTTGAGTCTGATAATGTCATATTACACATCGTGTAGGAACAACCCACTGTCAAAATATAATAATAATACAGAAAACAAGATAGACTGAACATCGTCTATCTAACAAAATATCTCCATCGCCAAGAGGGCATCTCCTAGAATCAGATAGATTCTGATGGTGCCTCTTCCAATTCTTCCTCGGTGGCATGCCTAGTCTCCTATCCTGGACCATACACCGTGGGATAGTAAGCCACGTCTAAATCTGGAAGGGAACCAGGTCCTCAGTGGGACATAACAAGATACAGGAAATAACATGCCAGGTATAAAAATACTGAATAAATAAATAAATACAGGGTGCTAACCATCTAAGTGAAATGCAAGTAAAGACCTTGTAGTATGCATGGGAATGTGTAGGTTAGACATATGCTGACTTAATTCACCAATCGTGGTGACTGGCTAGTATATGTGTCATATGCCCCCAGACGCATGGGCACTCTGCAATCGTCCATCTCCGAGGAGTATGGAACGAAGGTAAAACATACAAGGAGGGGGTGTCCCATACGTCTACTAGTTATCTTTTCCGCCCAATGTAACTAAATGCCAAGTCGTAATTATTTCTGAGTTTTTCTGATTGTGCTAAGCCGTGATGCGTGTCACACGTACTGGTAGCTAATCAAATACGCAGCTCGCATCCCAATATGTATTGCAACCATGTTGCGTGTTCCCGTGGTAGGGTCTAGGAGGATATTAGGATACCCTCACAGATGTTGGTAGGTCTGAGAAGACTAAGTTAATTAAGCTACAAGTCAACGTATCTGTTGACTGTACCTGAGGCAATCTCAGGTACTCACAGTTATATGGAATTCAGGAAAAATATAGCATATAACAGTATTTGAATTTAGACAGTAACTTGGCAAGGTATACTTGCCTACTCCCTGATAGTATTGAAACCCTGATCTCACAGTCAGGTTTGGAGGTGCTTGTGACAGGGGGTCACTGGCTGAGCTGGAGATATTTTCTGTTAAAATATACAGGGTTCGTGAATATCATGGGTATAATATAAAAGTATATATATATACTTATATACATATATGACAATATATATATAATATAGGATACAAATATATATATAGAGTATATATATACTTATAGATATAGTATATAATATATATAACATATATATAGATAATATATAATTATACATATATATATATATATATATATATATATATATATATATATATATATATATATATATATATATATATATACAATAAATTGAAAGACTGTGCAGGAAATATATATATATATATATATATATATATGCTGTATTATCCAGCATTATTTATATAGTACATATAGATAATATATATATAGATATATATAGTTATATATACATTTATATATATTTATAATAAAAGAAAAGACTGTGCAGGAAATGAAATATATATAAAATACATATATTTACATATATACATATATATATATATATATATATATATATATATATATATATATATATATATATATATATATATATATATATATATATATATATATATATATATATATATATATATATATATATATAAAAGAAAGTAAAATGCAGGAATTTAAATACATAATAATAAAATGAAAAGCATACATATATATATATATATACATATATATCATATATGTATATATATAATTATACTATATATAAATAAATAAAAATATATATATATATATATATATAGAGATATGTATATATAAGAAAGAAAAAAAAGGACATATATACAAATAATAATAATAATATATATATATATATACACTGTATATATATATATATATATATATATATATATATATATATATATATATATATATATATATATATATATATATATATATATATATATATATATATATATATATATATTCTGTATTTAATAATAATAATAATAATATATATTATTCATATATATATACATATAGAATATATATATATATAAATATATACATACATATGTATATATACTACATATATATATAAATAAATAAAAAAGAAATAAATATGCATAAATAAATAATATGTATTTATATACAATATTTATATACATAGTATACTATATTTATATTATATATATATATAGTAATATATATATAATTATATAATTACATATATATATATATATATATATATATAAAATAAAAAAATAAAAATGCAGAAGTGTAAATAAATATATACATACATATTTACAATATATAATATAATAATATATATATATATATATATACTGTATGTATATATATATATATATATTGTATTTAATAATAATAATAATAATAATAATAATAATAATATATAAATATATACATAGTTATATATATATATATATATATATATATATATATATATATATATAAAATAAAATAAAATAAAATAAAAAATAAAAAAACAGAATGTATATACATATATATTCTGTATTTTCAGTATTTATATATTAATATAATATTTAATTATATATATAATAATATATATTAATAGATATATATATATTAATATATATAAATATATATATATATACATATATACATGTATATAGGATTTATTACGTATTTTTGTATTATACAAGTACAATATACCTAACAGGGTGTCAGGGGGGCCCACGGCGGGTCGCCGGCTGGAGGACGGCGGCGGAGCTGACGGCGGTCGGCCGGAGGGTCGACTGCAACAGCAGCAGCAGTTGACAGCAGGAGCAGCAGTGGCGGTTTGCAGCGACGGCTGCGGCGGCGAGGAAGGCGGTGCAGGGTGGGGGATCGTCGGAGGAGAGAGTGGCGGTGAGGTTGGTGGTGGTGGCGGGGGTCTACGGTGGCTGTGGTGGCGGCTAGAGGCGGTCGGAGGTGAGGGGGTGCTGTGGTCAGGGGTCGGGGGGGAGGTTGCTGTGGCGGAGCTAGTGGCGGTGGGGGTGGTCGTGGGGCGGTGGGAGTCGGTCGGGACGGTGGAGGAGGTGGTGGCGAGTCGATTGGTGGTGGTGGTGGGGGTGCTCGGTGGCCGGAGGCGGTGGTGGAAGTGGTTCGGGTGGTGGTGGCTATGGGTGATGGTGTTGGGGGAGTTGGCTTGCGGGGGCTGCCCACGGCGGAACAGGCGGCCGGAGGGGGTGAGGCTTGGTCGGAGGGGAGGTGGGGTAGGGGCGAGGCTGTCGGCGGGAGTTGGTCGGAGGGGGTGGCCGGAGGTGGGATGAGGAAGGAGGTGTAGGTTTAAAAGGAGGGGGGGATCGGTTTATATAGATTTTTGGGAGTGGCAGGGTTGTAATTAGGGGGAAGTCTAGGGGTATTTAGGTCTTTTTGGGTTTTTAAGATATTTACGCAGCCATTTGTGGGTCCCACATGACACGTGGACGGTCCACATTCACCAGCCAATGAGGTGATACCACCTCACACTGGAAATTTACATAAAAACCCCTGAAATTTCCTAAATTACAAATAGGTCCCAAATTTGGTATTTTCGTAATTACGCAATTTGTCTGATAAAATACCCTGTTCCCAGAAAATACTAAAATGCTCAAAATTGAGAGGGAAAAGCTGTAGGAGGGTCCTGAGGGGGTGGGGGTGAGTCTGGGCAGTGGCAGGGCCTGGTTTCTGGGTGATACGGGTCATCGTATTTATTATTTAATAAATATTGTGCACGGTGTTCTCTAATTATTTAGAGGCATGTAGGGCCATAATTTTACTACGGTGTCAATATACTAATTGTAGTATATTCAAAGTAGAATATTATCGTATTTTTGTTTGGGCAAAATTGGTGCCTGTTGGTCCTCAATCTTTAGGGGTACAGAGATGGGTAAAGAGCAAGAAATAAAATAGGAAATAATTACAGACTTTTGTAACGATATTTGTGCGTCTCAAACGAGGCTCAAAAATAAGCATCTAGGAGTTGCACAAAAATCAGGAAAATAGTTTAACAAGTCTAGTGCAGGTTTGTGAATTTTGTTTGGGAAGTACAGCTAGTGTAATGCTCTAATTAATTATGTGAAGTACAGGTGCACAATCAATAGGATATGTAAACAAAATAAATTTTAAAAAGTTACAGAAATTCTAATTAGGTAAAATAAATCCTAAATTACTGAAATCTGGTCGAGGGAGTTTACAGTAGCACTCACGAATCTTGGCTACATGCCATCCTTGTTCAAGACTATAACTCGTCCTTTATGGCTATGACAGCGACTCATGTTCATATAGATAAGTCATCCTCGCTTTGTCACGCCCCAATCTCCCGCAAGCTCAATAGTCCCCGCTGAACGTGAAATCACCACGTTCCAGCTCTTTCGCGGGACAATCGTTCTAATCGGGACGTGATGCCGTACGAGCCTAGAGTTGCGCTCGTACAAGGCGATGTTGTTAACCACCAAATGTTATCATTGAATCAACCAAGTTGCAGCGGTAGTCAAGTATTGTGTACCAAGCACACATCAGATTAATACGCAGCGAAGCTCATGATAGGGTCCAAATAAAATGCCCCAAGGCAATGCCACAAAGGCGATGCCACGAAGACGATGAAATGCTCTTGCTCTTTTCTCTAGCCCACAAAGGTACTTACAGTTCATACATCTTGTCCCGTATATCCAAGCAGCGCCACTACGCCTGTGTACCTGAAATATTGCCACAAACGTGGGTCAGTACACAACCGTACTGGTGAGCGGGGTAACCCACTCGTCTAAGCCGACACTAAGTAAAAATAGTGAATGCAACAGTTATATGGTGATCTTTCTAGTTGAATCCTAGATTCGTTTCATGGCATATGGATGACATGTTAAGGAAAGCTGTAAAGTAGTTTAAGCATGCGAGCATTCAACTCAAACCAAACAATAAGCAGTTATATATATCCAACCCGAAGTAAACTAGCATGCAACCCGTCTTACTCAATGTCGTCGCTTGCACGATAACATATCGAACCATTCCCAAGCCTCAAATATCCATCCTCATCCAAAGTTTATATCCCAATATCGAGTGCACACTCTTGCCGAGGCAAGGTGGCCGCGCCTACACGAAAGCCAAACCAACAAAAGAAAAGCAAGCCAACTCTTATCTATATGAAGTCACTGGCAAAGCCATAAAGGACAAAATCCAAGAATTAATAGTGCGCCCTATCAGCCCGGGTAGCAAGCCCCGCTGGAGGTCCCGTAATGCATCGTGACTAGCACGAATCAATATTTTCCTCCGGATCGATACGGTCCCAGTGCCCCGGAAAGCCGTTTCGAGGAAATGTCAAACCCTGTGTACACAGGTTGTCCGTGACATGCAGAAAGTAGGTATGACGAGAGGATCGAATATTCTTGCCCCACCAAGCGATCCTAGACTCGTTCAACCGATATCCAACCGAAGCATCCATAACCATTCTTTCAACATATCCAACCAAGGAGTCCAAATCTCGACCTCAATATATATAGCCCAAGGCACCAAAATACCCATATGCACAATCTCTCAAGTTGTGCCCAAGTTATGCCCACACTTCACATTGCCGCTTCCCAACATAGTGTTTCACATTGGGTGCAACACCCCACACTCCGAATAATCCCGTGGCACAATGCCCCAACAGTGGCACAATACCCTCGCCTATGCAGTTGTTTGGTTTTGAACCACAACTGCTCGCTTTGCAAGACAAAGCGACCCAGTGATACTCGTGCACGGATGCACGCTCGCTCGCCCAAATTCCCGATATTTCCATTGTATCATTCCAACTTGTATAATTCCAACCGTCCAAGTATAATCCCAATTATCCAACCGACTGCCTCAAATGTATAACCCAACTATCGTACCAACTATCCAACGCGTAAATCATTGCAAACCACAATCCTACCAAGCCAACGACGTACACTCTATGCACGCCTCAGTGTAGTGATTCTCAATGTTTCAGTTCAAGTGTTCAAGCCTTTTACGTGTTTTCTATATTATTAGGCATGAAGGCGTAGAGGAGAAGGAAAAGAGCCCACTCACAATGATTGATCCCGTTAGGCATCCTGTCCTGCCGATACGGCCAATCCCTTGAACCCGTGGTCCGATGCAAGCGCGATCTACTTAACTGGTATGACCGTGCTAGCAGGCCGTGCTCTCCAAATCATCCGACCGATCGGATAAAGGAAGACGGCATTATCGCTTCCATCTAGCTATTCAGTACTGTTCTGAACGAATACCTGATTTCCATTGAACCTGCTAGCCATCTGCACATTGAAACCAACTCGATTAATCCTTCTTCCCAAAATCCAACAATTCAAATATAACCAGCATTTGATTTATTCAGTCCGACTCAGCGTAACGCTCCGAGCGGTTGCGGGGCGTTACATAATATACCACTTAGAATCAGGTTCATCCACGAACCGTGCTGGTACTCATTCCTTACTAGCATGCCACAATCCAATTCCATAGATCTGCTCTATGCAACTCTCAAATTCACGATTTCTGACTCCGCATCTCGTTCTGCTGACCGCTCATACAATTTTCACGAATTCCAACATCCTCCTTGCAGCTCAATACGAATTCTTCGTATCGCTTAGTTTTGGATCATACACATATTTAAGGCGTCCCTAAAATACATGCATTTCAGCCGAGCTTTGCGATAGCAAATTTGAGTAAAGTTACAAGGGTATCTTTATGTTCGAGGCATCCATTTGCTTTGCTCCCAATTGAACCAAATTATGATTCCCATTCCAAACTATTCGATTGAGCACCATTCACAAATATGATGATTTTCCACCGACTCAATCGGTTCGTTTTCCAACTCAATCCATCCAACTATTTCTGAACCCGCACGAGCAACATCTCCAAACATATCTCATGCACCGAACGATTATCACAACTGATACTACCCCAACTAGATGACTTATCCAAATCTTAAACTTTTGTTTATCAGCTCAGTCCAACACATTTCCTGCCATCTCAAATATCTCACTGGGTGAACATCTATATTGAGGTTCGTATGATCCACGAAGATCTCGCCGCCACGCCAAAGGTATAGTGTCACCACGATTTCAACGTGGACACACTCGCCACAATTCTTAGGTTGCGCATGGAATAGTTCTTCGCACTGCTTCCACTGCCTCGAAGCATTAGGATATCACCTTTTCCTTCCGAACGAGCACGCTTCCCAGACTAAGTTCCGAGACATCTTGTAAATCTGAGGCAAATCTGTCCCTTCCAGTATTCGCAAGGATTTGATCTGAATGAGCCGCTGCTTTAACTTCACGAGCTAGTTTCACAGTTGTCAATTCATATGAATGCTATTCTCTTCCAGGGCACGATGAGTCAGAGGCGATGCCATCGATAAAAATCTGCGACTCTGAATCTCATCAGTTGACTAGGCTACTTCCACCATCGCTCCGATCTTTCGGCTGCATCTTCAGCTGAAGACTATCCCAAGGGTCTCTCAAATCCAACATTCAGTCAATAAGCCAATTCTCATCGCTCGCATCTGCCCTCGACGCATTCCCAAATACGCCGCCTCAAGGGTCGGTCTATGGGTCTACCATATTCAATCTCTGATCTGGCGGACAAGGTTGCTTAGGGTCAGCTGTCCCGAAGCTACGCTCGATAATTATAATCATCACGATGGACAGTTACTATAAACCATGCTATATCTCATCTGTAAATCCGAATCAAAATTCCAACCATTCATCCGAGCGATCTTCCGAATTCGAGCACCGCGCTCGTTGAAACCGTCTTCCATCAATCCGTCGTTCTGCCCTGAATCCATCAATTTTCGAATTGCATGTTCGATTCTCGCACGTCCAACTTACTCGAGCATCACAGTAATTTGTTTTCGATGTTGCTCCCATATTTAGCTATCTTTAAAAGTCTATCCGCCACAATCTTTGCCTTCCGTTGTTGCCATAATCCGTCCACGTCTTTCGGAGAATTCGTTTTCCATTGTTGCACCATCTTGCCCAAAATTCCATTTTTGCTAAACCTGAGTCGACTTCTCGAGCAGCAATATCCAAAATCTTTCAAGTTTGTGTGAATCTATCGCTTTGCCCTATAAGCCAAGTTCGTGTTTCATTGCTCAACCAACAGCTCAAATGTGTTGCCCAAAATCGTAGTTCGTGCTCGCTATCCTTCCGATAATCCTATCGCTTTGCTCAAGCGTAACCCAAATGTTCATTCCGATTCTGCCCATCTCTTAAGACCAATGATACTTCCATTTGCACGATTCCGTTCTTGAGTTCTCAAGTCTAATGTATCGAAGGATACCCGAGTCAAATTCTATTGCACTATATACCACTTGAAAATATAGTTTCCCTCGTGCGTAATCTGCGTCTATCCCAAACCGACTATTCCGAGGTAATTCTGTCGAATCATAACTCAATATTCGCTTGCTACATTTTCATTCTTTTCAACTCAGTCGATTTGCACTAACCGACTTGTATTCGTTATCCGAGTCCGTTCAGGCAATTTCCATTGATGTCCAACCAAAATATTCCAATACCTTGCTCAAAACGTGGCATCCCATATACCACTCCGAATCAAGTCGCTACTCGTATTATAATTTCCTTTCACGAATCCAAGATCCGTTCGAACCATCCCTTAGGTGTGATCATGCCTTTCCCAATTCGAGTTTGACACAAAACTCAGGCAATGCTTGAATTATCCAACCATTTCTATTAATCTCGCTATGCCACTCGTGCCATATCCCATTCTCGATACTTCCAACTATTCTCAAACCTTCTGATACTTTCGCAACACAAGCAATCGTCTGAACGATTGTATTCCAAGTAGTACAACCTAATTCCCAATGGTTCCACACGTTTATTGTACGAGCAACTCATGCCAACTTATCTGATATTTCTCAAGCCAAACTCAAATCTGCCCAACCGATGCGCCACAGCCGAAATTTCAACTTATATCTAACACAATCGCTAGACGAGCAACTCGTGCAAGGATTCATTCTCATCGAATGTTTCTACTCAAAACATGCCGTATAACCAAATCTCGTTAGCCAACCAACTGATCCATTGAGGCAATCAGAATCTCCCCGAACGATAAACCAAGCCAACCCAACGAAAGCCCACAACTTGTTGCATAAATGCAACAACGCCAACCAACTTGCTGCACGAATGCAACATCGCCTAACGAGGCTAAGCGATCCTACGAAAACCAACCAAGGCAACACAACTAAGAATAATATGCAGCCACAACCAGCAATAAATAGACTTATTGCATGAAACATCCGATGCGGCACCGAGTAGAGTCAAGAGCTAAATGACACGCGAAAGCTATTTAGAGTTTGTGATGAAGCGAAGGACCAAGTCCGAAGAAATGAACCGGACGCTCTGATACCAATTTGTCACGCCCCAATCTCCCGCAAGCTCAATAGTCCCCTCTGAACGTGAAATCACCACGTTCCAGCTCTCCCGCGGGACAATCGTTCTAATCGGGACGTGATGCCGTACGAGCCTGGAGTTGCGCTCGTACAAGGCGATGTTGTCAAACACCAAATGTTATCATTGAATCAACCAAGTTGCAGCGGTAGTCAAGTATTATGTACCAAGCACACATCAGAGTAATACGCAGCGAAGCTCACGATAGGGTCCAAATAAAATGCCCCGAGGCAATGCCACAAAGGCGATGCCACGAAGACGATGAAATGCTCTTGCTCTTTTCTCTAGCCCACAAAGGTACTTACAGTTCATACATCTTGTCCCGTATATCCAAGCAGCGCCACTACGCCTGTGTACCTGAAATATTGCCCACAAACGTGGGTCAGTACACAACCGTACTGGTGAGCGGGGTAACCCACTCGTCTAAGCCGACACTAAGTAAAAATAGTGAATGCAACAGTTATATGGTGATCTTTCTAGTTGAATCCTAGATTCGTTTCATGGCATATGGATGACATGTTAAGGAAAGCTGTAAAGTAGTTTAAGCATGCGAGCATTCAACTCAAACCAAACAATAAGCAGTTATATATATCCAACCCGAAGTAAACTAGCATGCAACCCGTCTTACTCAATGTCGTCGCTTGCACGATAACATATCGAACCATTCCCAAGCCTCAAATATCCATCCTCATCCAAAGTTTATATCCCAATATCGAGTGCACACTCTTGCTGAGGCAAGGTGGCCGCGCCTACATGAAAGCCAAACCAACAAAAGAAAAGCAAGCCAACTCTTATCTATATGAAGTCACTAGCAAAGCCATAAAGGACAAAATCCAAGAATTAACGGTGCGCCCTATCAGCCCGGGTAGCAAGCCCCGCTGGAGGTCCCGTAATGCATCGTGACTAGCACGAATCAATATTTCCCTCCGGATCGATACGGTCCCAGTGCCCCGGGAAGCCGTTTCGAGGAAATGTCAAACCCTGTGTACACAGGTTGTCCGTGACATGCAGAAAGTAGGTATGACGAGAGGATCGAACATTCTCGCCCCACCAAGCGATCCTAGACTCGTTCAACCGATATCCAACCGAAGCATCCATAACCATTCTTTCAACATATCCAACCAAGGAGTCCAAATCTCGACCTCAATATATATAGCCCAAGGCACCAAAATACCCATATGCACAATATCTCAAGTTGTGCCCAAGTTATGCCCACACTTCACATTGCCGCTTCCCAACACAGTGTTTCACATTGGGTGCAACACCCCACACTCCGAATAATCCCGTGGCACAATGCCCCAACAGTGGCACAATACCCTCGCCTATGCAGTTGTTCGGTTTCGAACCACAACTGCTCGCTTTGCAAGACAAAGCGACCCAGTGATACTCGTGCACGGATGCACGCTCGCTCGCCCGAATTTCCGATATTTCCATTGTATCATTCCAACTTGTATAATTCCAACCGTCCAAGTATAATCCCAATTATCCAACCGACTGCCTCAAATGTATAACCCAACTATCGTACCAACTATCCAACGCGTAAATCATTGCAAACCACAATCCTACCAAGCCAACGACGTACACTCTATGCACGCCTCAGTGTAGTGATTCTCAATGTTTCAGCCCAAGTGTTCAAGCCTTTTACGTGTTTTCTATATTATTAGGCATGAAGGCGTAGAGGAGAAGGGAAAGAGCCCACTCACAATGATTGATCCCGTTAGGCATCCTGTCCTGCCGATACGGCCAATCCCTTGAACCCGTGGTCCGATGCAAGCGCGATCTACTCAACTGGTATGACCGTGCGAGCAGGCCGTGCTCTCCAAATTATCCGACCGATCGGATTAAGGAAGACGGCATTATCGCTTCCATCCAGCTATTCAGTACTGTTCTGAACGAACACCTGATTTCCATTGAACCCGCTAGCCATCTGCACATTGAAACCAACTCGATTAATCCTTCTTCCCAAAATCCAATAATTCAAATGTAACCAGCATTTGATTTATTCAGTCCGACTCAGCGTAACGCTCCGAGCGATTACGGGGCGTTACACGCTTAGCGGCTATCCGCGTGCGACTTATTGCATCGCATCAAAAGAACAGCTGAACACCTGAATGATCTTGATACAACAATACTAGTGTTGCACATGCTATTGCCTTGGTTTTCATATATTCTGCTCGTGCTTGAATTAACAATATTTGCCTTGGACAGGGAAGGTAAATGGTAAGTTGGTAAGTCTCGCCGTGTTTTCTCTTATATCGCACGGCGCACTGCCACATGAGTTAGGTTATTCAATATGCCATGAAACTGATCCTAAGGTAACTAGAAAGACAACATAATAGTTGGTGCACGGAACCTATATTACGTGTTTGGATTTGTCGAGCGGGCGAGTAGCCTCCCTACCAGTGCATTCAATGTACTGATAACCCACCAGATCGTTTGCAGGGTGCAGGAGAACCTCGTTCGGTGCGGATGCCTCCTCCGTGCGTCCTAAGGTGTGGAGTTCACTCCGGAACCTTGGAGCATTGCGTCCGGAACTGAAGTACATATACAAGACATAATGTTGGAACATCGCCTAAGCATCACCTATACAATCATTCCATAATTGTAGCCACTTAGCACGCTTTTATTGTTTCAGAGAGAGAGGCTTGAGCGACTTGTAATCTCGGCCATGCGGCGCCTGTAATACTTGTTTTTATCAATAAAAGAGCTTGTTCTACTTCAACTTGTGTTATTCAATGCTTCCGCTATTGTCGACTCAGTGAACCTGTTACCAAATCGCCTATGCGTTTATGACTCTGCTGTACTCGGACAATCTGTGCGACTCTGTGGCTTAGAACTCTTACCGCCAGCCAATGAACCATGGCCTTGCACGGTCGTGGCTCACGCTCGTGCAGCATCACGCCCGGATGGGTCAAAACGATCGTTCCGCGGGAGCGCTGGCGCGGTAATTCTCGCCTAGCGAGAACGGCCGATTTAGCCTGCGAGAGATTGAGGCGTGACAGATTGGTATCAGAGCCTGGCTTATACGCCTTTGGACTTCGTTCTGATTATCTCAGTTTTGAAAGCTCGTTTGTGGGTTATGTGCACGCTCTCTCTCAATGTCCCAAACAGAATGTTCCAACAATGAGTCTAAATACTTTCAAAAAGTGCATTAAAATAATGTGATTGCTTGTATAAAATCATGATGCTAAGGCCTTTGTGTCAACCTGTGCAAAACCCTTGAAATTATCGCTAGTAGCTTGTCCGATTTTACTATCTCTAAGTTTGGTTGAATGCATATGTTTGAGGGACGCCTTGAACGTGTGCACGATCCAAGACTCAAGAAAATGTGAAACTCGAGTGCTAAGACTTCGCTATCGCTAAGTTGGTTGGCGTACATATGTTTGGAGCACTACGAATACGTGTATGATCCAGACTAGCGATATGCTGATCTCGAATGCTTGTGCAAGTGAATATCCAAATGAACAAGTATAACGACTTGTATAGGTTTGCCTCAGCCTTAGATCGTTAATCAAGATTGCTACGCTTAGGATAGGTTCCATAATGCGTTAGTACGGCTTGCCCTCAGTAAGTCTCGAGGACGAGACTTTTTCTGAGTTGGGTAGGATGTAACACCCCGTTATGCTCTAGCGGACTGCCGATTCAAATGGCAAAAGTGCAATGTCCCGACCCGTTTTGCTCAGGCAAGAATGCTCGTTGAGGCAAAGGATATCCAGACTTGTCCCTACAGGATTCCGGCTTAGGCTTTCAGAGTCTCGCTTGACGTATCGCTCAACCGAGGCGAATCATCGCTAAGGTGGGTGGCTACGGTAAACTTGTCTTTGCTTAGCCAGCACACATAAAATATGAAACGATACATGCTAGTCGCTAGGTGAATCACCCATGCATGCTAATAAGAATACAACGCACCTAGCTAAGGGAATAATCCTAACTTGTATTGCTTGTGCTAGAACATGGAAATAAAATATTGCTTATATTCAGACCCTCGCATGCTACCCTAGATCATGTCGCTCGGGAAGTCCCTTACAGTTTTATCTCTCGGTTTACCTTCGGGCCTGAGCCAACGTGTCTGCTTAAGTTCCTTAGAAATGCATGCTTGAAATGCTTACAAATGTCTAACGTTATTCGTATCGTGCATGCATTCTAGTTAGCCAGGAGACTATCAAATAGCTCTTCTGTGCAATTAAACCTGCAAGTATCCGGGACCGTTAGGTCACCAAGGCAAATCCTCGAACCAGGGGCATGCATCAAGGCAAATGAATACTGAACGAGAATCCTGTCACGTTACAACTGAATGATAATCACATCAAGTTTACCTCTGAACGAGAATCACGTCAACGAATCCAAGAATCAAAGCTCGTGGAGCAAACGCTCGATTTAGAACAAGAATCATAGATTATCATATCAAGTTATGGAATTGGAAAGACCCTGACCTGCATGCCGCGGACAACTTGGAAACAAGGTCATTAGGTTCTATGGACGGTTTCCGGGGCACCGGGGCCACTCCGATCCGGATGGAACTTCACGATAATCTCACGCATCTGGACAGGATAGACTGTAGCACTCACGAATCTTGGCTACATGCCATCCTTGTTCAAGATTATAACTCGTCCTTTATGGTTATGCCAGCGACTCATGTTCATATAGATAAGTCATCCTCGCTTAGCGGCTATCCGCGTGCGAGTTATTGTATCGCATCAAAAGAACAGCTGAACACCTGAACGATCTTGATACAACAATACTCGTGTTGCACATGCTATTGCCTTGGTTTTCATATATTCTGCTCGTGCTTGAATTAACAATGTTTGCCTTGGACAGGGAAGGTAAATGGTAAGTTGGTAAGTCTCACCGTATTTTCTCTTATATCGTACGGCGCACTGCCACACGAGTTAGGTTATTCAATATGCCATGAAACTGATCCTAAGGCAACTAAAGACAACATAATAGTTGGTGCACGGAACCTATATTACGTGTTTTGATTTGTCGAGTGGGCGAGTAGCCTCCCCACCAGTACATTTAATGTACTGATAATCCACCAGATCGTTTGCAGGGTGCGGGAGAACCTCGTTCGTTGCGGATGCCTCCTCCGTGTGTCCTACGGTGTGGAGTTCATTCCGGATCCTTGGAGTACTGCGTCCGAAACTAAAGCACATATACAAGACATAATGTTGGAACATCGCCTGAGCATCGGCTGTACAATCATTCCACAATTGTAGCCACTTGACACGCTTTTATTATTTCAGAGAGAGAGGCTTGAGCGACTTGTAATCTCGGCTATGCGCCGCCTGTAATACTTTTTTTATCAATAAAAAAGCTTGTTCCACTTCAACTTGTGTTATTCAATGCTTCCGCTATTGTCGACTCAGTGAACCTGTTACCAAATCGCCTATGCGTTTATGACTCCGCTGCACTCGGACAATCTGTGCGACTCTGTGGCTTAGAACTCTTACCGCCAGCCAATGAACCACGGCCTTGCAAGGACGTGGCTCACGTTCGTACGGTATCATGCCCGGATGGGTCAAAGCGATCGTTCCGCGGGAGCGCTGACGCGGTGATTCTCGCCTAGCGGGAACGGCCGATTTAGCCTACGAGAGATCAGGGCGTGACATATGGCACGAATCATGTAAGCCTATACAGAGTCACCATGAATACTCAGGAAAGATTATGTCTTATGAATAGTGTCAAGTGTCCTATGGTATGACATACTTGATAAAGCAAGCACGAAAATATGATCGTAATATCAACTCTCTAGGTGACGTTACACGACTCCGCGTACGGCGTCGACACCCGAATCTTGTTCGGACGCTAAGCAACGTCTCACGGTCCTAGGTTGAATAGGTACATCACAGAAGTATATATATATAGAAATAACTCAAGCAAATAATATAACAGGAACTACTGCAAGTTTGGCAAGGTACACTTACTTGGGGTTGAATTCCTTCAGTTGCTCTGGTGTAGGTGGAATCTCCAGGAACGCCTTCGGATACTGAAACAAACATTAGCATTATTCTCAGAAGATATAAAATACCTAGGATTGACTATCCATAAGTCCAATTTGAACATAGGGGCAAAAATGACAGTTTCTGGTCAAAGCGGGGTTCACATGTGGCCCACTTCGCACCGAAAAATATGCCAGAGATAAAGTTCTCTAAATTCATCAAACTTAGTGTCTGCAAGTCCAAAACAATGATACGAACCCAACAGAATATCCAAAACTGGATTCTGATGAGCCGATCACAAAATCGTCTGTCAAGTAGAGTCGTGGGGCCCACGATCCGGGGTTTCATCAATGTTCTCATAATCGAACCAAACTTGGGTCACAGGACCAGCATATTGCTATGAGTCTGATGTTGCAAGTTTTATTTCGAAACAACTAGCACACACGAAGTTACAACGAGTTTCAGAACATGCCCGATAAGGGACGATTTCGACGGATACGTGTTAATTCCGGTGTGCACGCACATCCAAATCAACTTCTGTAAAATCCCACACGTCCGTATTAACGATGCGCACTATTCGGTGTAATTTGCACACGACGAAGTTGCCTCGTTTAGCGGAACGCATCCAATTTCGAGAAAATTTAGGGTTAAATAACCAAGTTTTTGGTCAATTTTATCCGCGAATAAAACACAGCATGCAACTAATTAAGATAAACTAATTACAAGGTCTTAATTTCGGATAGGTTGTCTAATTAACTATTCAAACAGAATCTAAAATTATCAAACAGGTTGGGAGAAAAATGGTCGTGAACATGGGGCTCCGAGACAGTTTTTGAACTACAGAATTACGTGATTTTTTCTTGTTTTGCGTCGCGATTTACGACCGACACAGGACGCAATACCCCAAATTATTTACACGGGGTTCGAGAGGGTCAAGTGGTCTTCCATAGGATTTGACATAATAAAATTTGGATCAACACACAGGGAGATACGAGAGCTAGAAGAGGGGTACCTTACTACTGTTCGTGACAGGACAGCTACGCGGCTATGTTGGCGGTCGATTTTCGGCGGCATGCGACGGCCGAAGGTGGACGTCGGAGATAGGAGAGTGAAAGATTGAGGGAGAGGGTCGTTGTTTGAAGGAGAAAAGGGGGTGTGGCCGCGGTTCACGCATGTCGTGGGGGGGGAATACGTGGGGTGTTCTGTGGGTTTTTTGGCGGGTTAGCGAGCTAGCGGGCGGCCGGGTCAGGTCCGGATCCGACCCGCTAGGACGGTTGGGTCCGGTTTGGGTTAGCCTGAGTTGGGTTCGGTTCGGTTTAATCCGGTTCAAGCGGGTTTAATTGGGTTTGGTTAAAACAGGGTTTTTTAGCTATATAAACATAGTTTTTGAGCCCAATAAATTCCAAAAAAATTACAAAATATCTAATAATTAATTATACACCCAAAAATATATATTTTTATAATATTTTAATACTTAATTTAATGCACAAAAATATTAATCCATGAAGGGCATTTATAATAATTAATTAAAAATCACCAAAAAAATCCAGAAATTCATTTTTAAAATTTTATAAAAAAAGGTTGTTACAACCGTTAGGTCGCCAAGGCAGTTCCCGAACCAGGGGAATGCATCAAGTCAAGTTAAACTCTGAACGAGAATCATGTCAAGTTGTAAACCCCCTCACCCAAAATTAGGCCTACTTGGCTTAGATAGTGAAATTATGGCTAGTTTGTATCCAATTAAAAATAGGACACGATAGTTTTATTTAATTTTATAATATTTATGTCACATAGGGCACCTTACCGTTGCTTCGATAATTGGAGCACTACACTAGTCATTGCCTTCCTACCAATTTTATACCCTTGTCCTAAGCGTGCTCATCTTCCATCCTGACCATTGTGTAACTTATAATTATGCTCTCTTGTCCTACATTTTTTAGTCGCACAATATTCGTCACAGACGATTGCATTTAATTCTAAATTAATTCTAACTTGTATCCTTGTGCGTTCCAATCAAAATTGGAGATACAATCTTGACCCGTTTCGTATAACCCAAATTTTTATAATATCCTATCCTGAGCCCTCTATGTCCATGACACTTGCGTCCACCTAATTTTAGCCCCATGTACTTCTAATTAATTCTCGAACTCCGTGCACATTAATTTTAGTTAATTTATTCCAATTTCTATCTTTGTGCAACTTTCCAATTGTTGGGCGCTTTTTATGCAAAAGTGCATTGAGGTGTCCACACCATTGGACAATACATGAAGAAACTCATTTCTCCCTTCACATTAATTATTCCGTAATTTTTTAGAATATGCAACGCACAAACATCGCCCCCTCAATTTATTCCTAGCCTTGCAATTTTAAACAATATAATTGTAGCCTCCAAAAATCCCTATATAAGCCCAAGGCCCATCACAAGGAGATGTTGACCAAAGTCAAATTTACCTAGGTCAAACCCAAAAGTCCACATGTGTATAAATACAACTTTTCTTCCCTTTTTCCTTTTTTTAAAACCACCCTAAACCTAGAAACCTAGCCGACTACCTAACCTCCCTCTCCTATTCAGCATCTTCCCCAAACTGACCGTCGGCCGGAGCAGCTTCCAACCGCCGACCTGAGCCATTTCCTGACCGAGTAACACCACCGCCACTCGCCACCACCCGCCTCGACCTTTCCCTACCACCTGCACACCAACGCCGCAGCCTCCCTCTGCAATACCACCACAATCAACTCGCCGGAGACCGACTACACTGATCCCGCCGGAGCTCCCATTACCTCGACCTCCCTCCAGTGAGCCACCCCGCCGAGCAGTTCCCCCCGCAGCATGACATCTCCTCCATCGCACAACCTCTTCTCTCCTCGACTGAACGTCCTCCACCGCGCCTGCATCTCCTCCACCACGACGCCCAGTCGGAGCAGATCTCGACCTGTTCCCGCCTCCCATCACGATCGGAACACCACCACCATTGCCATTCACCTCTCCCTGCTCTCTTCTTCTTTTCCGGTGAACCATCCCGAGCTCCTCAGCCGAGCTTCTCTCCCCGCTGCACGAACAACCACCACCACCATTGCCTCCTCTTCTCCTCCTCTCTCTTCCCTCGTCAAGTGCCTCCGCCGACCACCCCATCATCGTCACCCTCGACCTCCTACACCACCACCAGTACTTTCCTCTTCTCCGACTTCTTTTCTCCCGCCGGATCCCCTCGACCCGTCGGGATCTCCCCATCATAAACTACCCCGACCTCCATCTCCTCCTGCTCCCAGCCACCATCATCATCATCAACTTCACCACTGTTACCACCCGAGCCTCCCTGCGCCCTGTCCTCCTCCTCCTTGCCGGACCTCCCCCCTGGCCGGACTTCGGCGGACACCATCCCCATCAGCATGATCATCAATATCACCACCATGGCCATTGTCATCATCATCACCATCTTCTATTATCATCATCATCTTCATTATCACTACAACTCATCATCATCTCATCATCATCATCGCATCATCGTCATCCCATCATCGTCGTGATCATCATCATCATCGCATCATCGTCATCTCATCATCGTCAACCTCACCGTCGTACCCGTACACGTACCCAGAGGTACGAACCTGTCCGTCTTCTCCTTTTTATATGTGTTCATGTGTGTGCCAGAAGGACATTAGTATTGTTGTACCACAGTTAGCGAATATCGGACCCTGAGTCGGTAAACCCAACTCGCGTTCGTGCACATACGCGTACGCGGATATTATTCAGTTTGGAATATATAAATATATCTAGTATATGTATATTTGGTTATTCATTAGCATGCTATTAATTGGTATATATATTTATGTACATATTTAATATATATATTCAAATAGTTATGTAAATAAATTACTGGTTATATTATTATATAATTATATGGATATATATGTAATTAAATGCTAAATAATAGTTGTGACTAAATATGTATGTATTATACGACCCTAGGACACTGTGGACTATCCCATATTCACCTTGACCATGTTGACCCTAAGAACATGTAGTTGACTGCCTTGCGTACATTAACGTACTGGCTTAGACACTAATCAGTTGACTGTCTGATCGGGTACATCACTTAAAGATGTGACCCTGCGTAATTCAACGCGTAATTGACCGTGTTGGATGACTAGTCCCACCCCTAATGTACCCCTGAGTCCAGTGTAAATAGGATTGTGTATGTGCTAGTGTAATGACTAATGATTTTATTGTATTATATTATATGTACATAGGATGTTGGATTATTCTGCGCGACTTCTGGAACAGGTTATTGGTACATCGCAGCTTTCTTGCCAAGCAAGTATACCTTGCTATTGTACTGTTATTCTTATTCCATATGTTGCATGCATATTTATTTTCTGTCTTTAGTTCATATATTTTAACTGTTATATAAAAATACGCGCGACGGTGTCGCCGCAATATGTTTTTTATTTATGTATTTGCATTGACCTTGTTTATGAGACTACCCTATTATCATATAGCATCATTAGGTTCATTGGCCGTGACACATTTGTTACACGAGTGTGAGTCTCATATAGATCACGGACTGCGTGACAGGTCTGGCCTCCTGTACGTATGGGCCGTACGTTAGGGATGACTGCTGTAGAAACTTTATATGCTAGAAGACTTAGCAGTCATTAGAGGTCCATGGACATAGCCTATTATAGTACGGTGGTCCAATCCTTGTCCTTGTTTGGTTGCAGGATTGGGCTAGGGTACTAAAGAAAGGCTATGAACCAAATTGTGTCATGGATGTGACATGCTTAGAGCATGGGGTGGGGAGAACAACAAGTAAGGCATTTGGGCTCCTTTATACTTTCCTTATTGTAACCCGAAAGCTCCGTTGGAGATACGGACGGTGATGACCCCTATACAATTGGCGGCCTCTGCCGTTCAAAAGACGGTATGCTTTGAGACCCCTGATTCTCCGAGAGAGTCATGCCAATCCCATTTATGGCCAGATAGCCCACTTGTTAGAAAGTTATTCTTAAACTGCATTCACTTAGACGGTTAGACGACCATTGGATATTTATTTCAGTACTTTATTAGCATGCTTTTATGTATCTTGTTATGTCCCTCTGAGGACCTGGCCCTTCCAGGTGTCGCTGTTCTTGAGTATTCGTAGGAGCGCAGATTCGGATGGTTACCTATGTTTCGAGGATGTCTTCTCTTCGAGCCTGTGATTGATAGCTGGTATTCTTATATTGTGTTTGTTGTGTTGTACTTTTACATTCGAGCTGGTAGTAGATTTGTTTCCATCCAACTATCATCCTTAGATACTTATATTGAGATCTAGTTTCATAGATACTGGTTATTTATTTATATTAATTTTTGTGGATGGGATTTAGATTGTACCCTGTGACTTGTGATATATTTTATACCACTTGTGGATTTGATATTCATATTATAGCGTACGTGTGGATTTTGGTTTCCATATATTGGAGTTGCCATATCCATGTGGCTGGCATGCTTACGTGTCCTAGTCCTATGTATATTGGGACTGGGGCATGACACAAGTAAAGCAAGAATCACCGCTCATGGAACAATGCTTGTTCAGAACAAGAATCAAGGATTATCATGTCATATTGTGAATATGGAAGACCCAAGACTTGCATGTCACGGACAACTTGATAACAAGAGAGATTCTCGAATCTCGTTCCACGGACGGTCTCCGGGGCACCTGGGTCGATCCGATTCTGATGGAACTCACGCAACAACCTTTCATGTGTGAGCAGGATGGCATCTCCGCTCACGCCGCATCATTCTTACTCAAAGGCTGATAGCCTCATGTGCTGGACGGGATGGCTTGTAGCGTACCATATACTTTCATTGCATACTATCCTCATAAATGACTATAACTCGTCCTTTATGGCTATGCCAGGGACTCATGTTCATATATATAGTCATCCTCGCTTAGCGACAATCTACGTGCGAGTCATTGCATCGCATCTAGTAATCTGAAACACCCGAATGGATATGAGTATAACACACTTATACATAAATTGAACACTTGAACATCTTCTGCAACACACTTGAGTATCCATGTAACTCGTGCACCTGAAACAGAACCTCGCTCGTGACACTTGTGTTTGCTTATGCAATTTCTCATGGATTTTATTATCTATGCTCGTGCTTGGTTTAAATTGGTTTGCCTTGGACATGGAAGGACGAATGGTAAGTTGGTAAGTCTAGTCATGTTACTCTTATATTGCATGGCTCACTGCCACACGAATTAGACTTTTTATTATGCCATAAAACTGATTCTAAGGTAAGACTAGAGAGATAACTAAATAGATGGTGCACGGAACCTATATAACATGTTTGGATTTATCGAGAGGGCGAGAAGCCTCCCCACCAATGCATTCATGTACTGATAACCCACCAGATTGCTTGTAGGGTACGGGAGAACCTCGTTCGGTGCGAAAACCTCCTTCGTGCGTGCTAAGGCGTGGTGTTCGCTCTGGAGCCTTGGATCGTTGCGTCTGGAGCTGAAGCACATATATAAGACATAATGTTGGAATATCGCATATGCATCATTCCATAATTGTAGCCACTTGGCACGCTTTTATTGTTTCGAGAGAGAGGGTTTGGGTGACTTGTAATCTCGGTCTAGTGTCGCTTATAACACTGATTCAATATCAATAAAGTGCTTGTTTTACTTTCATACTTGTGTTATTCAATGCTTCCACTATTGACGACTTTGTGAACTTGTTACCAATCACTTGTTCGTTTCTTATTCCACTGCATTCAGACTATCTATCGGACTTTGTGGCTTAGTCATTTTACCGCATGTTCGGATCATGGCCTTGCATGAGTGTAGCTTGTGCTCGTGCGGCATCACGTCCAGATGGGAACGATCGTCCCGCGGGAACGCTGGCGCGGTAATTCATGCCTAGCGGGGACGGTCGATTACCTGCGGGAGATCGGGGTGTGACACAATAGGACACAATTTAAATTTATGGACACAAGTAATTTAGGATACGGTGTCATGGATGGTAGTTATAGATATTGTTGAATGTAGGATATATATATATATATATATATATATATATATATATATATATATATATATATATATATATACGGTGTCATGGATGGTAGTTATAGATATTGTTGAATGTAGGATATATATATATATATATATATATATATATATATATATATATATATATATATATATATATATATATATATATATATATATATATATATATATATGCACAAATACATTATCATGAAAATGATACGGACGCTTAAATAAGAATCGATGTTGATGTTGACATAGTACAAAGAGGATATTAATTTGCTCATATTCATAAATTTTATTAAAACCGAGGGTAAGTTTAATATACGCATATTTAGTCCTGATATACATACATTAGCTATAAGTACATATATTTATATATGTAATTATGAACTAAGGAGATATAGTTGTGTATGACACTCGAGTTTCCTAAATAATAATAATAAATACTAATAAATTAAATATTCAAAAATAAATTCTAAGTAAATTAGAACACATGATGACTTATGTATTATGTCACGCCCCGGACCCACCCGGGCCGCCGCTCCGCCTTGCCCCGCCCCCGTGTAGCCGGATTACCGAACCGGGCACGAATCACCGTGCCCCAGCGTGCCGGACGCGAATCACCGCGCCCGTCCCGCGGGTGCGAGCAAGGGGAAGGAAGGGGATGGCTGTGGCCCGCACGAGTGTATCGGGGGACGTGATGTCGTGCGGGCCTGGGACTGCGTCCGCACAAGGCCAATCGTTTAAGTTGATAGTTGGCTATCATCGCATCAATCGAGTAAGCAGCGGAAAGGGACTTGTTGCAATGCAATGTATTTAGCCAACTGAGTATTCGGGACAATCGAGGCAACTTGGGTTCCTTTGTGCAAAGGCCTTCGTTCGTTCCATACATTATGGCCCCTTATACGATAGCATCTCGAGGCAACAATCGAAACCAGGATTCCGGGTCTTAGGGACTGTGGCACGCCTATCGCTCCCTCGGACGATCCAGTACCTGCAAGCAAGTAAACTGTTGGTGGGTCAGCACTTTATACAAGTACTGGTGAGATAAAATAATTGAACAGAAGCAAGCATTCACTAAAACTAACACTAAGTAATCATGTTATAAAATATTACCTTACTAGTGATCTTTCTAGTTTTACCTAGGTCCGTTTCATGTAGTTGTCTAGCAGAGTCATATTACATTGTTTGGAAATATGTTTGAAAACAGAGTTTCATATGCAATAAGCAAGCAAGTCGTTCGTTCATGTTTCAGGGTGTGCACAGCATGTCTCGTGGGACTCCAGGGTTAGATGCAAAGCTAGACACACAATGCACAATCTTAGGGGCAGTCATCTATCCAAGCCAACACAATGACTTAGCAATATGCAGGGCGGTCCCCGAGTATCTCAGGATCGGCAGCTAGTTATACAGCATACCAATGACTCATTCATCTGATGCTAATGGCAGCTATAACTCATGGTTGCTTTTCACTATCATGGTAGCAGCCGTGACACGTGCAGTTCAGCTCTCCACCAAAAGTCATTGTCCGACCACATGCGAATGCATGGAACACTATCAAATAAACTCTAGTATGCAGACGAGACAAACCATCAGAATACAATCTTTGTTGTGGGGCAATCCGACTTATCACTTGAACACGTTCAGGCATAGTATGGTTCTCTCGAAGCATAGACGATAGTGAACATGTTCATGCACTCTAGGCAAGCATTTCAGGATTCTCGTTTAGCATACTTATCGTTTTAAAGACAAGCTAGGTGAGTTCGTTCATTAACATGCAAGGCAGGTTCTATCATTATCTTATGAAAATATTGCAAGCAAAAACTCAGGTTATTATTAAGGCGTACAAGAATCAGAGAACGAAGTTCTGTCCACTCACCTGATACATAATGCCGACGCGGAGCGGGGCATTACATACTTACCAACCAACAAAAAGTTTCATCCTCGAAACTTCAAGGATAAACTTCTCGATATTCCGAGCAGCGATAGTGCCATCCCTCGCCATACTCAATCGAAACAGTCAAGCAATTCAAGTTCAGAAAATATTTGCACCTTGAGAATATCTATGGACTTATTGTATGGAACACTCTATTGTAATACCATATCGATAACTCAGAGTCATAGCAACGGTTTTGGTCCAAAAGATCGATTCCGCTCTGATACCATTCTGTCACTCCCCGGACCCGCCCGGGCCGCCGCTCCGCCTTGCCCCGCACCCGTGTAGCCGGATTACCGAACCGAGCACGAATCACCGTGCCCCGGCGCGCCGAACGCGAATCACCTCGCCCGTCCTGCGGGTGCGAGCAAGGGGAAGGAAGAGGATGGCTGTGGCCCGCACGAGTGTATCGGGGGACGTGATGTCGTGCGGGCCTGGGACTGCGCCCGCACAAGGCCAATCGTTTAGTTGATAGTTGGCTATCATCGTATCAATCGAGTAAGCAGCGGAAAGGGACTTGTTGTAATGCAATGCATTTAGCCAACTGAGTATTCGGGACAATCGAGGCAACTTGGGTTCCTTTGTGCAAAGGCCTTTTTTCGTTCCATACATTATGCCCCCTTATACGATAGCATCTCGGGGCAACAATCGAAACCAGGATTCCGGGTCTTAGGGACTGCGGCATGCCTATCGCTCCCTCGGACGATCCAGTACCTGCAAGCAAGTAAACTGTTGGTGGGTCAGCACTTTATACAAGTACTGGTGAGATAAAATAACTGAACAGAAGCAAGCATTCACTAAAACCAACACTAAGTAATCATGTTATAAAACATTACATTATTAGTGATCTTTCTAGTTTTACCTAGGTCCGTTTCATGTAGTTGTCTAGCAGAGTCATATTACATTGTTTGAAAATATGTTTGGAAACAGAGTTTCATATGCAATAAGCAAGCAAGCCGTTCGTTCATGTTTTAGGGTGTGCGCAGCGTGTCTCGTGGGACTCCAGCGTCAGATACAAAGCTAGACACACAATGCACAATCTTAGGGGCAGTCATCTATCCAAGCCAACACAATGACTTAGCTATATGCAGGGCGGTCCCCGAGTATCTCAGGATCGGCAGCTGGTTGTACAGCATACCAATGACTCATTCATCTGATGCTAATGGCAGCTGTGACTCATGGTTGCTTTTCACTATCATGGTAGCAGCCGTGACACATGCAGTTCAGCTCTCCACCAAAAGCCATTGTCCGACCGCATGCTAATGCGTGAAACACTATCAAATAAACTCTAGTATGCAGACGAGACGAACCATCAGAATATAATCTTTGTTGCGGGGCATCCGACTTATCACTTGAACACGTTCAGGCACAATATGGTTCTCTCGAAGCATAGACGATAGTGAACATGTTCATGCACTCTAGGCAAGCATTTCAGGATTCTCGTTTAGCAGACTTATCGTTTCAAAGACAAGCTAGGTGAGTTCGTTCATTAACATGCAAGGCAGGTTCTATCATTCTCTTATGAAAATATTGCAAGCAAAACTCAGGTTATTATTAAGGCGTGCAAGAATCAGAGAACGAAGTTCTGCCCACTCACCTGATACATAATGCCGACGCGGAGCGGGGCATTACATATTATTAATACCTAGTCTAATTATCCATAGTGTAGTTATTTAAAGGACACCCAATATCCCTAAGAATATAGTTATAACTGAATATCATATACCTAGCACCAAAAATTTGTATACTTTGTATTACATTTAGTATTGTTTCAAAATCTAAGTATTGATCTCAAGGATTCTAAGGATGTCCCTTAATACCAATTGTAGTAATTAAATCAAATCTTAATAAGATATATTATTAAATATTGACTAGTCTTGAGCATATTAGTCTAATTCATGAATTTTAGTATTTTGACCTCGGATTTCTAATTTATTCCTAGTAGTATTGCTAGTTCAGGATTACCTTCCTAAACTAAGAACTTCTTTTTTCTTCTTTTGATTAATGCCTAACAAATATAATATCATTATGTCTTTAAAATTTTCTTCTTTTGATTAACCTAAAGCTACAAACTTTATCTATGAAAATATTATCGATATTCCTATTCCTAAAATTTTAGAATGCTATATTACAACTTAGCGACGGACTTCCAACAACCTGAAAATGATTTAACTAGGAGGACGATTAGCAAGAGTCTAGGATACGTAGGACACAGACACCGATCACCTAAGCAAAATCTACCTGTCAATCTAGTCTTTGTCTGCTCTGTATAAATTGAAGAAAAATGATATCTCCTGAAACTGTATCCTGATACTTTTTATGCATACTTGCATATTGATAATTGATATGAGATACATAGCAGAATTAATAAGATAATAGAATAGTAATTGTTTGTAGCTTTAGGTTAGAAAATATTGGTGGGTGAGAATAACTTGAATACCACCTACGAAATTCTGCAATATAATAATAAAAATTCTCGCTTACCTATACTTAATGTTGGACGTACATATTTCGATTAAAGGATCGGTTATGTGAATTTGTGTTGGACGTACCTATTTCGATTAAAAGATCGATTAGGTGAATTTGTAAATTTGTGTTGGACGTACCTATTTCGATTAAAAAGATCGATTAGGTGAATTCGTGAATTTGTTGGATATACTTATTTTGTGAATAAATAATCACCCTGCCACGGCCTGATCTTTGGCCACAAGATTATTGTTGAAAAACTAGTTAAGTGGATATTCAAAGAGTTGTTCTCCGAATTGCATCATCATTTAGGAAACTTGTTTGTGTTTGTGGTAGTGAAATAAGATTGTATTGTTTGCTTTGTTAGACACTGTAAAAACACTAGCTTATAAATTAATTAGAGTCGTAGGTAAGCTTATAAAACATAATTTCCTAACTCCTATGCAAAAGTTATTCTATCTTCATTTCTCACAATATCATATCATATTTTATTTTCTTACCGTTCTTGACCGAGGACTTGTTGTCGTTCTGACGACATAGTATTGTTCACTAGGGGAAGACGAAGTTCCTGGTGAAATGCTACCTCTATATGATGTGGACGAAGTTGAGGAGTAATCTTCAAGTGGTTTTCAGGGAATACAACAAATAATATTTTATAGCTAGAACTATGTACATTAATAGTTTTGATGTAATGACTTGTACAGTTGTACTTTTAACCATATTGTATAATAGTTATAGTTTGTAATAATGAAAGTAGTGTTTTAGTATGACTTGCATTCCATCCTAGAATATTACAGAAGACAATTGCTGATACGGGTACAGTTGTATTCGTATGAGATGTAGTCTGAAGATGTATTACGTATCCGACTCACTGTATCTTGGAAAGCGGGACGTGACAGGTGGACCCAAAAGACACGCAACACAGCGTGTACAAAATCCTGAACGTTACGTCGGACATTAAAATAAAATCCTTTCCATTCAATTATGTCACATAACATCATCCTTTATTTATGGAAAAAAAAAACACATGTCAACAAAGAAAATCAAGCCTCTTAATACCATATTCACCTATTTAGTTGCAGTTGGATCTATAATGTGACAAAAGCTTATTACAAGAAATGTTACACTTAAGAGTACTATTTTTTTTTGGCGCACATTTGTAATAATTAGTGGAACTTACACGTGCTGATAATATCTTAATTGACTCGCACGTAGAGTTTGGATTTTGTCTCCAAACCTAGGCTAGGTCAAATTATATTATATAGGCTATAATTTGAAAGTAGGTTTGTTAAGAGTAATTGACCAAACGCCATGGGAACACTCAAAAGCTGGATATTGTTGAAAAATAGTTATGCTGAGCCAGTACAGTAACATTTGACTCGAATAAAACAACTCCGTTCCATCATTACATTAAATCAACACCAACTATACATTACATTAAAGAATAGGAAAAACTAAAGACACGATAAGCATGATATGGAGGGAAAGCCACTATTTAGCATTCCTGTTAGCTTTGCTAATTGCTTGTTGTAAAGAGAGTTCCATTTTTATTTTATTTTTGCTGTTAGTTTAGGTGTGTGTGGTGTGATGATTTTGTGAATGCAGAAATTGCGCATTCACACAACTTTGAATGCGTTTGGTTGCTTAATCTTCACACTAGATATTTTAATAACTTGTAATGTGAAATTCCACGAGCAAATTTTTAATTCCTTCTTAGATAAACCATTATCTGAAAAAATGGCAATTAAAGTCGGATTCTAATTTTTTGCAAATCCATAGTCGTATTTATACAGCAGCTTTTCTCTCTTCTCAAGAAAATGATAGTGTCATGTTAAAGTTCGTACCACTATCCTGTTTTATGAAGCTCAAAAAATATTTTTTATATGAGTAAATTGTCTAAATGGTGTCCGAGAAATGTCATGATCGTTATTTTGATAATCGGACTTATTTTTTTGATAATCGGACTTATTTTTTGGTTAATTTGGTATATAAGTTTTATATTTTGATTTAAAGAATGTCTGAACTATGTTTGGTTAGTATTTTGGATGAAAATCGTTAAAAATAGACATGTGATGGCCACGTATCTTATTTTTAGAATTATTTTTGTCATGACCAGCCGATACGTCGGCTATAATTGATTGTAGAGTCGTCATTTTGTACTCGATAAAAATTATTTGTTTAAGTAGAATTTCTTCGAACACCATTATTCTTAGTTGCAAAACAAAAATATGACAAAATAACTATAAAAAAAATAGGCACATGACCATCGCATGTTTATTTTTATCGATTTTTATCAAAAAAATCAACGAAATTTAGCTCAGGGACTCTTTAAACAAAAATACAAAATTTAGGTACCAAATAAATAAAAAAAAAATTCGGTCATCAAAACAACAGCTACTACCTTCTTCAGACACCATTTGAACAATTAACTATTTTTATATTATTCATCTCAATTGTTTATATAATAAAATAAAATTTTTTAATCCCAAGTTTTATCTCCAAAAGTGTTATTGAAGCCGTGTGTGTACCAAACTATGTTATTAATGAACATCAAGCCAAGGTTTAAGACAACTCGGGGCATATTAGTTGCTAGGTATATAAAAAGATGATTGAGTTGTGGATGCTAAAACATTTGGACAACTATTTGGAATTCACAACAACAATCTTTAATCTAAGGTTTTTATTGTTAGTGATTTTTTTTTATTGTTAGTGATTTTGAAATTTAGTATTTTGTTGTTCGGTGGTTGATCGATGTCGATGTTGATGTCGATGTCGATGTTAATGCCGGATGTACTAATATAGAGCACTATGTAATTACATAGTCACGTTCATAGTACATAAAAATTGAATTTTCTTTTAAAATATATGTTGATTTTATTTGTTTAAACATCAATCTCTTACAAAACTCAACATTCAAAACAAGATTAACAATTTAGCCTAAACGTTTGATTTTTTGCAATACCGTAGATAATTTTATTTGATATTAAGTATATTTTTAAATATTCATCATAATAAAATATTTTTCTTACAACATTCTTTATTGAACCTAAGATTTATTAGTATTTTTTTTATTATCTCTGTTGTTCGTCGGTGGTCGGTGTTAATTCTATTTGTATATTGCACTTTATAATTATATTGCCACTCGACATCGATTCTTTATTGAATCTAAGATTTATTAGTGTTTTTTATATTATCTATTTCTCTATTGTTCTTCGGTGATCGGTGTCGATGCCATATATACATTACACTTTGTAATTGCATTGCCATTCGAAATTCATTCTTTATTGAACCTAAAATTTATTAGTGTTTTTTATATTATTTATTTCTCTGTTGTTCGTCGGTGATCGGTGTCGATGCCATCTGTACATTGCATTTTGTAATTATATTGCCACTCGACATCTTCTTTATTGAACCTAAGATTTATTAGTGTTTTTTATTATCTATTTCTCTGTTGTTCGTCGGTGAACGGTGTCGATACCATCTGGTACTTTCTAATTACATTCCCGCACGTATAGTATCTTAAAATCAATTTTTTTCTTCTCATATATGTATCGACTAACTATAAAACTAAACACACTTAATGGTGGAGGCCAAGCACTTATAGGGATACTAAAGATAGTTTTATTTGATCTAATGTATATTTCTCTTGATTTGTTCTTTCTTATTCTGCTATAATTTTAGTTAATTTGTACATAATAAGGGGGTGAGTTGGGTATTTGTTACCCTGGTATTATTTTATTATAAAATAAAGAGTACACAAACAATTTGGAGATTAAGTTAATGACAGTCCAGTCCAAGTCTGAAACTACGAGGTTAAAACAGTAATTAATTAGACTAAGATATATATATATAATGTACACTCTCTCCATTCAGCGACTGTGTCTGTCCCCTCACAGTTGCTGGCTTTTATTTTTTTCCTTTTCTTACTCTCTCTCTCTCCTCTCTTCCCCCCTTTTTATCAATCTCAATTTTCTTCCCTATTTTAGAAATCATCCATTTTTTGGGAATTTTGGGTGGGTTTTCTGTTAGATGGGTTGTTTTCCATGCTTTGGATCGACTGAGGAGGAGGAGGAGAAGGAGTGGAGGGATGATCCGAGAAAGGATGGTGGGGATTTCAGGAAGGAGGGCTCGGCTAACCCATCTTCTCATCGTGTGACCAGGGCTAGTTCTGGTAAACTTCTCTTCTTTTTCTATTATTTTAGCTAAAATTATGGTAAAGTTTGGATCTTTATGGGTTTCTGTGGGTGCCCAGTTCGAGTTTTTTGGTTGGTAATTGTTGGAGCATGTTGGTCTTGTCTTGCAATTGGTTAGTTGTCATGAATTCTATAGTATGTGATCTGTGGAAGTTTATGAATCTGTAGAGAAGTTTGATGTTGTGCTAACTCTTCATAGTTCTTTATAAAGACTGGAACTTTGGCAAAAAGTTCTCTTGCTGGATCAGACATCTTGCTTTAGAATTACCTAAAATTGATGGAAGTTCTGATTGTTGTCCAATTGGTGGGATGAATTTTGTAGCTGCAATGAGAGACCTCTAGATTATGAAATTAAAGTATCCACCCTGTTTATAATCTAAAATTTATGCTACGATTGCATGCTTCAGATTGGTACTATATATGCATTATTTTGGGTATAGAATAGCTTGAAGCGATTGGTGGATCCCCTTGGTTATGCTTATGATGGGCGTCTTACTTAGTTTTCTTTGGTATTGGAAGATAAGTCAAAATCACGGAATGGTTTGGACTCGAAAAAGAAAGCGTCCGTCCACAAAGATGGATCTTCTGCACATATTGCTATACAGACCTTTACTTTCCGTGAACTTGCTGCGGCAGCCAAGAACTTCAGACAGGAATGCCTAATAGGAGAAGGGGGCTTTGGTCGTGTCTATAAAGGACGTCTAGAGAGTACTGGTCAGGTTAGTTGAAATCTGCTACTGTAAAATTTGGTACATTTTGGAAGTTTTTCCCTGTTCAGTTTTCAATAAATTGAAAGAAACACTCTCTTTTTATGAGTGAATGTAATGTTGTATCTCAATGTTCTTACAGTATAATGCACTTTTATGGTTCTGTCCATATGATTTTTTTGGTGCATTAACATTAATGTTGTTGCTTGGTAGGTTGTTGCTGTGAAACAGCTTGATAGGAATGGTCTTCAAGGAAATAGAGAATTTCTGGTGGAGGTCCTCATGCTCAGTCTATTGCATCACCCAAATCTTGTCAATTTGATTGGTTATTGTGCTGATGGAGATCAACGGCTACTAGTTTATGAGTTCATGCCATTGGGGTCATTGGAGGATCATCTTCATGGTTAGATTATTTTATTTTTCTTTATGGTGACTGTTACATCATTTGGTTATTGCATAAGGTGCCCCAAATTCCATTTGTATGAAATTGGCTTACCTTTTTAGAGATCATTTAGGTTAAGTAGTTCTTTAGTCTCACGATCAGTAGATAAACAATCCATCGGATATTGGTCACATAACTTTGGAAAATATTTATCTTTCTGTTGTTTAAGTGTGTTTCTTAAACTACTACTGTTAGAGAAAATTTGAGATCCTATTATGAAAGGAATAGGGTCCGTTTCGATAGTCTGAAATTTTGTTCTGAAAATAGTTTTTTGAAAATAAGTTATAAAGTTGTTTTCTGAGTATAAAATTTTTGGCTTTGCGTTTGGTTACTTTTATTTGGAAAGTAATTTTTAAGAAACAAAAATTGAATATTATGTTTGGTAAAAAAAATTTGTCCATACTGTTCTTCGTGTCCAACCGTGTCCCTTCCTAAACTATTCGTGTCCAACTGTGTCCAGGCGGTCGTGATCGTGTCCAGGCCGTCGTGGACTTCGTCCAGGCTGTGTGCAACTCGGATACATTCACAAACCCCTGACACAACCCAAACCCTATCTTCTAGCGCCTGACACAACCCTAACCCTATCTTCTAGCGCCTGACACAACCCTAACCCTAACCCTAACTGTGTCCAATCTCGGAGGAGGAGGAGAAGAGGAGTGGGAGGCGGAGGAGAGTCGTCGTCGTCGTGGATTTAGTCGTCGTCGTCGAGTTCGAGCCCCCTCTGGTTGCGGTGAGTTCAGGCGGTCGTGGTCGAGTCTAGGCGGTCGTCGTGGTCGAGTCCAGGCGGTCGTGGTCGACTCCTCGAGTCCAGACGGTCGTGGTCGAGTCCTTCGGTCGTCGTCGAGTTCGAGTCATTGTCGTCGTCGTCGAGTTCGAGTTGTCGTCGCCGTCGAGTTTGAGTTGTCGTCGTCGTCGAGTTCGAGTCAGGTCATGATGACTTCCCTCCGGTTGAGGTCGACTTCACTCCGGTCGTTGGTCGAGTCGGTCGTCGTGTCCGGGAGAGGGAGAGGGAGAAGGAAAAAGACTCCCCAATTTTTTCAGGAACCGGAGGAGAGAGAGAGAGTTTTTTGGAGGGGGGGTGTTGGTGGGGGTGGGGCCTGCAAACAATGCAAAAAGCCAATTTTTTTCTTTTCTGGAAACATGTATTTCCAACTCTCCGAAAGCAACGTTTTAACATGTGTTTTGAGAAAAGTTTTTTGAGTGTACATTCCTAGTGAACCACCGCCAAACAACTTTTGATGTCCTGTTTAATTTATAACTTAGAAAGCTAAGTTATAAAATGTATCCAAACAGGGCCATAGGATCTGGAGTATAATGCTGTTAGAGAAAATGCTTGAGTAGTTGAGTGGATTAAGAATACGTTATAGAGATGCATCTTTGGGGGTTAATGGATTCTAGATGCTATTGGATTTTGATCGATTTGTTTGTATGGTTCGAATGACTTAAAATTAGTTTCTTGGAATAGTTTATCGAGTCATTCTGATATAACAGTACTTGTAATGAATGGGCATAGCATAGCTTAATATGTTTAAGCACAAGCATACATAGAACAATGAAATTTTGTATGTTCATGCACTCAGACCAAGGTACCATGTTTAAACCATAGTTTGAAGTATCGGCCGATCCCGATCCGATACGGCCGATACCGATACAGTTTGGCATGTCCCGATCCGATACCGACCCTTACCCGATACTGACCGATACCGACATTAGAGGTCTCTTTTCTTGTCAATTCGGCCAAAAAAATTGAATTAAAAGGACCAATTAGCAAGGGTGTAAAAGCATAGTAGGGTCGTAAAAGCATATAAAAGAGGAAAACTTATCTATCGCATATAAATCAATTGACAAGAGTGACTACTATTTCATTCAATTTCAATAATACTAAGAAACAACACTGGAAATACTTTAAATTATGCATAAATGTATAAAATATATTTTCTAAAATGTTAATAATTTACTAATAGTTGCTTGCTTTCCGATACCAAAAAATTCGATACTCCGATCCGAAACCGCCGATACTACCGATACCACCGATCCCGATACTCATAGGAATGGTCCGATACCGATTCCGATACCGATACTTTGAACCTTACCGTAGAATGAATTCCTTTTATGGCCCTTGTATTTCTATATAGGTGATACACTTTGCAGGCTTCCATACAAGTTTTTTTAGTGTATCTTTCAGATAAGGTTTCTAGATATGACACTATAATGCCTTGTTTCTTGACACAAGGCAAGTGGCACTTAATGCCTAAAAACTACATAAATCATTTCCAACGATCTATGAAGTGGGCAAAGATGCTTAGGACAAACATATGAAATGCAGATTATTTTGTAGACTCATTCTGAGATGTATGGAAAGTAGTTTACCAAGACCCACACATATGTAATTGTACTGTCCTAGACATAAATCTGGGAACTCTTGGGCAGTTGGGGATCTCTGTTTTCGACATAATCTAGTAATGATATTGTTGTATAAATGCTAGCTATGGAGCTTTGCATAAACTGGAGGATCATCTTATTGGTTAGATTCTTTTATTTTTCTTTATGGTGACGGTTACATCATTTGGTTATTGCACAAGGTGCCTCAAAATTCCATTTGTATGAAATCGGCTTACCTTTTTAGAGATCATTTAGGTTAAATATCTCACGATCAATAGATAAACAATCCATCGGATATTGGTCACATAACTTTGGAAAATATTTATCTTTCTGTTGTTTAAGTGTGTTTCTTAAACTACTACTACATCCATCTTATGGTTTGTAAGACAATTTGAGATCCTATTATGAAAGGCATAGGTTCTGGAGTATAATGCTGTTAGAGAAAATGCTTCTACTCTAACATAAAGTTTTAAAATTGGGGGAAAGTTTTTTAGTGATATATATATATATATATATATATATATATATATATATATATATATTCAAAGTTATTCCATTGGGAATTTTTTCTCTCTATTAAAGCATCTTACTTCTAATTTCTCGTAGGGTCCCCCAGGAATTCCTTCTAGAGCATGTTGAACAATTTGTACAGATTACCTCGTTTTGCTTATTTGTACTAAAAAACGAGCTTGTAAATCTCCTTCAACTAAGTTTGTTTAGGCCTACACTTAGACTTTACATCTCCTTCAACTAAAATTCTATCAGATCTAAGTGGTTCATCATCTGTTGGTCTTCGTTGCACATGTCCAAACCAATAGATAATATTCTCTCATCTTATTTTTCCTCTTTTTGTCTCCTTTGATTTCCCCTTTAAGCCATATAATCTTTTTTGTCATTCCCATAACCCCTTTTTCCTTTTGACCCAACAAACCCTAATCATCCTCTCATAACCCTTTCCACCTTCCCATTGCTGCCATTGTTGATGCATATCTGTCACCGCGAAGATCTCCTCCACCACCACCTTATCAATCATCCCCGCCACATTCCCCATCCTCGTCCTACCATATAGATCCACCATCCACCCATTTTTCATTCCATGGACACCTCCACCGCCTCTTTCTTATGGTTAATACTAATTGAGGGGCATTTTGATATTTTGCTGGCTCTTGTTATTGCTGAAGGAGGAATAGAGTTAAACATTAGGGAATCTAAGTTCAAAATGACAAGATTTAACTATTTAAGGTACTTGTTTATGAGACGCCCCTGTTTCTAATAGATACCTTGAAGTTCTCCTAGATATTCTATTGATGGTTACATGCATACAAGTTCTCCATCCATACCCAAAAAGAAAAACTGTTTCTAATATGTCTATAAGATGAATCGTGTGCTGATATCATGTAGAAAACTACATTGGGATTTTTCGTGCGCTGATATCATGTAGTAAACTACCTTGGGATTTTTCGTCGATCTGGTTTGGGTACATATTTATATTTATAGGAGGAGAACCTTCCTCAGACAACTATATCCAAGTTAGGACTAAAGTAGATTACATAGGTTCACTAGCTACACATCTTATCCAAACATTTCCTGTAGGTGTCCTAAAATTTCCACAAATTCAACTTCAACTGCTATCCTGTATTTTCCTTGGCTGACTCAAAAGTGTATTAGGACATTTATATGGGAGTTTTATCATAAGTGTTCCCATTGTTTCTAAACTTTCCAAAGCTATTTATTGCTCCCTATTTATTGTTAGTCCTTTAATGGTTTCCTTCTTTCATGTTCCTGTGATCCTTAGAATCATGTATCTTGTGTCCATATCACGTTGTATATCCCGCTCATGGTCACCCGGAACAGAGCGCTCCGGAATGTGGAGCGGAAACAGGAACATGGTACATTGTTTAAACTTCAAATTTGCATACTAAATTGGAACACAGAATGAAAATGTGCGGTCTGAATGCAATTTGCTGCATAGATAGCAAATTCTGGTAACATGGATCCCGCTTCCTTGCTTTATCATTCATTGCAGTATGACCACGTGGATGTCGATACTTTTGTAGTTGTGACGAGGAGAGTAACTGACTCTGTTATTTACCTTCAGAAAGAAATCTATTAATAGCAGCTGAATGTGATGTAAAAGATGGGGGATTCTACCTGATTTTGGCAAATTAAATGAGAAGTATCATAGTTATGGTAAGAGCAGAAAGAAAGAAAGAAAGAAAGACGAACAGTGCAAGTTATACGAGAGGAAATATCATACTTGTGGAAAGAAAGAAAAGCAAGGAAAACGAACTCAACTTGACAAGCATAAGGAGGCTGGTGTCATTATTCTAAGACCACTTATCTGAATAGCATAGTTCAATCACTCAAAAGTGATGACAATCTAGGATGGTGATTGATATCCTATCATTACTAAGTGATGCATCTATTGGTCTATGTTGCACATATGTCCAAACCACCTAATATGAATTTTCCCTCCATTAAAACTCTCCAATTTCCAACTTACTCATTTCTTAACCTATTTTTTCAACGCAGCCATCAATCATTTCAGCTCTAGTCATTTTTTAGACATGTTCTTTAACCGACAACATTCAACCCATAAAGCATGGATAGATTTCAAGCTGTCAGATATGATTTTCCTTTCAACTTGAAGATCAAAAAGTAGTCCACTTCAACCATCATGTTTTATTTCTATGAATAACATCTTTGTCAAACCTTACTTGATGAATGAGTGATTTCTATATAACAAGAACTATCACTCATTAGGTATCTCTTGGAGACTGATTGGAACTGCATCTTTCTTCTTCTTCTTGAACTACAGCTAAAATTACATTTCACATGTCCTGTTTTTGTCTGTCTTACAAATTACAAATCATCTAGGGTCCAAGGCTTCTCCACAATTCTATTTTAGAAACTAACCCCCTTTTCAACTCTGATCACCTTTTTTTACTTAATTATTAATATATTATCCATTATTTTTCTTGTGTGTTACAACTTGAAAATGTCATTCCCTTTCTTGCTGCCAAGTGTATGAAGTTTGACAACCTGCCATATGCTGCCATCTTTTAGTTCATATTTGTATTTTTATATTATATTTGTGGACATTCTTTGGTCAAGGTTGAATTGTCCTAAAACATATGCTATCTAATGTTTCTAAGGACTGCAATTTAGGCACAAATTGAAGTTAAGATATAATAATGCATTTATGGAGAAGAATTAACTAGAAATAGAATATAGATCAACTGGATTTTAACTTCTCAAAAAAAAAAAAAACTAAAAAAAGTTCATGTGGTTGCAGACAGGATCCACTGAAGGTTATCTATATCATTCAATGAGCGGGTGGGAATGAGGGAAAAAATGTATATCTGTCATTTTAGATTTGTACTTGCTAAATGTTCCAAATGTATAATCATTAGAATGTTCATATATTTTCGAGGTTTCTAAGACATCATAAATGGTTTTTAAACAGGCATTGTGAAGCAGGACCACCATATAGGGCTAGGCAGATCTTAAATGATGCAGACATGCAACAAAGCAAAATGCTACATAATACGTGAAGAACAGCAGGCTAATGAAATACAGAATTGAAAAGAAAACCTAATCTAATGCAAGATAAAAAAAACTATATTCCTAATTGCAATGCAAAGATCCCCAACCACTGCTACGTAATGTAGGATGGCAGATTACCGAGTTTAAGTTTTATATTTTCTTCTTCTTAAAAATGATGTCTCATTGAATAACATTTTCAAACTTCATCATAATGCTGCTATTATGTATCCTGAAATTGCATGTTCGTGGTGACTTCATTGAATATGAAATTGGAGTATCAGCCCTAATTAATCCACCTTTCTTAGTTGAGAAATGAGAACATCTAGAGAGCATTACCACTATAGCAAGCTGCAACATAGCTGTTGTAGCTTCTCTTAACATGGATGTATGTGGCGCAGGACTTGAAGTCGAATCAATACTGTACTTTGGGGGAATCAAGAATCTCCTGATGGAGAAAACTACATTTTAGGGCCCCTACGATGCACATGCCTAGTGATAATTGAATGTTTTACAAAATAAGGACAAAAGTGAGTCCCTTATAGGTGTCTATATAAATTATGACCTACACAATTGACATTTTGAAGCAAAAAGTAATGAATAGAACATCTAATTTACATTTCCTTTGTAAATACTTCCTGAGCTTCTTCCATAAACTTCTGAAGCCTTGCATGATTGCATCTGTATACCATGTAACATCCCCGTTGTTAACCAATATCAACATGAAAACCTGCAATGTCAATGCGAGACCATTTGCAAACATCTGCATACATTTGCTTATTCAGCAGGTCAAGTTACGTAGTCTTGACAATATTTCTACTTTCTAGTATCCAGTCACTTCTTGCTACTACACTGCATCTGTTTACAGTACTCTCGGGCAAGTTGTTCATGTAATTATCTTATCAAGTCCTCGTTTCTTGAGGTTTATCTTTTAGTAATTTGGAGAAAAAAGCATCATTTCTTCTCTAAAGTATCTAGTGTCACTAGTTAACTAACTTTGCCTTTCTCAGATGTACCACCGGACAAAAAACCACTTGACTGGAATACTCGGATGAAAATTGCTGGTGGTGCAGCTAAAGGATTGGAATACCTGCATGACAAGGCAAATCCTCCAGTTATATACAGAGATTTCAAGTCATCTAATATTTTATTGGATGAGGGATTTCACCCAAAGTTGTCTGATTTTGGCCTTGCAAAACTTGGCCCTGTTGGCGACAAGACTCATGTTTCTACACGTGTGATGGGAACATATGGCTATTGCGCTCCCGAATATGCTATGACTGGGCAGCTAACACTAAAGTCTGATGTCTATAGTTTTGGTGTCGTCTTCCTTGAGTTGATCACTGGGCGCAAAGCAATTGACAACACCAGAGTGGCAGGAGAAACAAATCTAGTAGCTTGGGTATGTTATTATCATTCTCTAACTAGCATGTTCAACTTAGCAGGAAGCAGTCATAGGGATGTCTGGTAGACGGATAGTTAATGCTGGCATCTTCAAAAATTTCATTCTACAGTCAAAGTAAAGTGCTCCAATAGATGTATTTATTTTTTATAGCTTGAAATTATGAATTGATTGAATTATATTGGGTTTTGAATTTAGGTGTTTCTGTTGCAGCTAACCACCATCACCACCCCAACATACACCCCTTTCTTAGCCACTTGGCCATGTGCATTTTGGTAACAATCAATGTAATCATTATAGCTTGCCGAGAAAATTCTTTGGATCTCGAATCTAATAAAGTTAAACCATGGAAGGATTTAGTCAGAACACTTAGTGCATCACCTATAGAACACACACACACACAGTATATATATATATATATTGGACCAAAGTAAAATTATATTTATTTCTGATAAAAAGGGTATAAATATCCCTTGGTCTTTTTACACTTAACACTCTTCTAAGATGGACTATTATAGTTTAGTCCTTGGTTCTCAACACTCCTCCTCAAGATGGGCGATAGATATCAATCATCCCCATCATCTTACATAGTTTAGAAAGACTCAAGGAACTAAGACCCTTAGTAAGACAATATGTGACTTGTTCTTCTGAGCGAACATGATCGAGCTTTAATATCCCATTCTCTAACTTCTCTTTGATGAAAACCGATCAATCTCGATATGCTTCGTTCTGTCATGTTGAACTGGATTGTTAGCTATACTTAGTGCAGCTTGACTGTCACTTAGAAGACGCAATGGTGTTCCTTGGTCTAACTTCAACTCTGTCAACAGTGCTTTTACCTATAGCAACTCTGACACTCCTAGAGTCATAGTTCTATACTTTGCTTCAGCAGTCGATCGTGCTACCACAGACTATTTCTTGCTTCTCCAGGAGATTGGGTTACCCCTTACAAAGACACAGTACCCTGAGATAGACATTTTGTTGTCCATGCAGCTTGCTCAATCTGTATCGCAGTATTCCTCAACACTCAGGTGTCCGTTCTTGAACCATAATCCTCTTCCAGGCCCCCCTTTAGATATCTCATAATGTGAAAAACTGCATCAATATGGCCTTTCCTTGGATCATTCATGTAGCGACTCACTACACTTAAAGCAAATGAGATATCAGGGCGAGTGTGGCCTAGATAAATCAATCGGCCTACTAGTTTCTGATATCTCTCACGATCAACAAGCTCTCCTGCCTCTGCATCCAACTTATATCTTTGATCGATTGGAATGATTGTCGATCAACACCCAGCATACCCGTCTCTGTGAGCAAGTCTAGTATATACTTCCTCTGAGAGAGGACGATCCCATCTCTTCCTCGAGCCACCTCGATCTCGAGAAAATACCTCATCATTCCCAAGTCCTTTACTTTAAATTTTTGGCAAGTTTTGACTTCAGCTGGGTCTCATCACCTGTGGTCACTATATTATCTACATATACTGTAAGTATGGTGACGTGGCCTCTCGCATGCCGGAAGAAGACCATGTGATCTGCATTGGTCTGGCTGTACCCCATGCATGTGACAACCTTCCTGAATCTCTCAAACCAGGTCCGAGGAGATTGCTTGAGTCTATATGGTGATTTTTTCAGCTTACACACCTTTCCTGTTGACTGTTTCGTGCAAAAACTCAGGGACGTCTCCATGTATACTTCCTCTTGTAGATCTCCATGAAGAAAGACATTCTTCACATCAAATTGATGAAGTTGCCACCCATGGTTTGCCGCAACCAGGGTTCTTATAGTGCTCATCTTTGCTACCAGAGCAAATGTCTCATCATAGTAAATGCTATATGACTGAGTGAATTCCTTTGTAACCAATCTTGCCTTGTATCGCTTCACCTTTCCTTCTGGCATCTCCTTTATTGTGAAGACCCATTTGTATCCAACTGCTCTCTTTCCTTGAGGTAATGGAACAAGTTCTCATGTCCAATTTCTTTCGAGTGTTTCAAGTTCCTCCAACATTGCAGCTTTCCTTCTCGGATCTTCCTTCGCTTCCTGCCAACACTTAGGTAAAGAGGTGGTGTCTAACGATGCAATGAATGCTCCATAAGTAGGGGATAAATTAGAGTAAGATTAGAAATGGACAATGTCATGTTCATAACTATAACGATTAGGGGGTCTTCCCGCATTGCTGCGAGAAGATCTCCTTAAGGAAATATGAGATAGTGAAGGAAGGACCATACCATCCGAATCAGAGGAATCCGCATCCGAATTAGAGAGATCCAGTACGGGTGCATCTTCAGGAGTTGGGGCAGGGTTAGGCGAGGGACATGGCACGAGCACAGTAGGGGCATTAGGCACAGTAGTAGTGGACCGCTGCTTTCTCCTCCTGTAGACTTGGAGCTCTCCTTGAGCTGTAAGTTGTTCTGAAGGCTGTTCCTCCCCTGCACTGGAGCATATTGTTCCTCCCCCTGCACTGGAGCATCACTTTCTTCCTTCTGATTGTGTGCATCATCATCACTTTCCTCACTCTCGCTATCTCCTCCTTATTATCTTGGACCAACTTCCATCATCAGGCATAGAACTGACCCGACAATCACACTCGGGCCCATCTCCCCGTCACTCCTAACACCTCATGTGTTAGGTGTCATCAAATGTAGAGCCTTCATCGGAACCATTGTGTTAGTATGGTTCCATCTCTCTGAATGTAATGTCCATGCTCACAAAGAGCCTTCGCTCCATATGACTCCAGCAAGAATATCCCTTTTGAGTCCCTGAGTAGCCGACAAAGACGCACTTCACTGTCCGAGGGTTCAACTTTTCCACAACAGGCCTATTATCCTTCACAAAGCATACACATCCAAACACCTTTTGAGGAACAATGTACTTGTTCTCACCTGTAAGCATCTCAAATTGTGTCTTCCATCCTAACACCTGAGAGGACATCATGTTGATGAGATATGCAGCCGTCAACACGGCATGTCTCCACAAGTGTTTAGGGACATTCATAATAAACATCATCGACCGAGCCACTTCCAACAGGTGCCTGTTCTTCCGCTCCGCTACGCCATTCTGTGCTGGTGTGTAGGCGTATGAAGTCTGATGATGTATCTCATGGGCTGACAAGTATTCTTCAAGAGCCTTGGTGTATTCTGTCCCATTATCATACCTCTAAATCTTCACATTAGCACTGTACTGCGTTGTGACCCTGCGATAAAAATCTTGATAACATGCAAACGCATCACTCTTACTTTTCATTAGGTACACTTATGTGACACGAGTGTAGCAATCAATAAAGGTGACAAACCACTTAAAGCCATTAACAACAGTTGTAGGACAATGTCTCCATACATCAGAGTGTATCATATCAAAAGAGGACAAACTTCTATTTTCCGAACTCATATAAGAGCTTTTGGTATATTTTCCTAGTTCACACGCATCACAAACTAACTTATGTTTATCAGCCTTCTGATACATAGAGGGATACATCCGACTCAGTAGACTAAATGAAGAGTATCCCATGCGCTGATGTTGGAGTAGTAGTTCTGCTTCCACAGTCCTTCGCGGCTTCTCTGGCTGTGCTTCATCCACCAGTGATGTCAGTGCTGCATCCAGTCCACCTATGTCCAAGTACCATAACCCTTTATGCCAAGTGCCAGTCCCCAACCATCTCCCCGTTCCCTTTTCCTGAAAAATTACCTTAGGAATGTCAAAGAAAACAAAGCAATTAAGTTGAAGACAGTGTAGTCAAAGGCGCGCCTCAGGCGCGCCTTGCTCCTAGGCGCTGGGGCAGCGCCTCAGGGCACTCCAGGCGAGGCACAATTCTTAAGGCGCACCTAAGGCGCGCCTAGGTGCGCCTTTTTCGAGCGCCTTGGAATAGCTAAAGCGCGCCTAGGCACGCCTTGAAAATCTTGTGAAAAAATAACATGTTTAGACTATTTTTTTAACTGTTGTACTGTTTTAGACTATTTATTGAACTGATGTATTTTTTTTATTGTTTTCTCTCACTCACTTAATTCAAAGTAATTGCAACCTAGACATGGGAGAATTTGAAGCACACATGTTTATCAATGTAGAATCCGATGTGAATATATATATATATATATATATATATATATATATATATATATATATAAAATTAATTTTTGCGCCTCGTGTCGTTCGGGCGCGCGCCTTAAGTGCGCCTTGCGCCTCGGGCGATTTGGACCATTTGCGCCTTGAGTGCGCCTTGCGCCTTTGACTACCTTGGTTGAAGAACAAAGACACTAATGGACAATAGATTAACAGGAAGAGATGGATCATGCAAGTCATCGGTAAGAGTCATAGAATGGGTGCATTTAACCGTGCCTGTACCCACAATGGGTCTAGCAGTACCATCAGCAGTCTAAATGCTTTCAGGTGTCGCCAGGTGAGTGTAATCCTGGAATTCATTATAGGTTCCCGTGACATGGCGGGATACCCCAAAGTCAATTATCCAATTTAGACTTCCTGGCCTGTAGGTAGATGTAAGGGCATGAGCATGTTTACCTGTTCTTGTATGGGCATAGTAGGTGATGTTACCCCTGGAGGTGGTTAGAGGCGATGTCCCAACGGTATTGGCTCGACTGTCGCTGGTTCTAAGTTTCATGCTCCTCCACATCTCTAAAAAATTTCTCACTAAGGGTCACATCGGATGACTGACCCTCATTTCTTCCTTCTGCAAAATTTGCCTTGTGCCCCCCCAGAATAATTATCCCTGCCACCGTCATAACCTCCTCTGCCACCCCTATGCCCTCCACGGTTGTGTCCGCGGCCGCTGGACTGGCCTCTCTGAGGTTTCGTACAGAATCTGATGAAGTGTCCAGGGTCTTCACAGTTGTAACACCCTTCCCCCGGAAGGGTTCGGGTTAAGAACTGCTAAAGTTGATTTCACCCCCGGAGAACTAGTGGTGCTTGGCATCAGCTTCAATCGTGCCTCTTCTTGTGACATAACAGCTATGGCCTCCTCCAGTGATGGCAGCCTGGGCTGTGCAAGTAAGACATTCCTCTGCTCGAATGCTGGATTGAGCCCCTTCAGGAATTTTATCATTCTCTGTCGCGAGATATGCTCCATGAACTTCTGATAATGTTTCATAAATCCACTTGCTCATCTTCCACGCCAATGAGATCATAGTGGTCGAGATATGACTAATACTTCTTTAGCAGAGCCGCATACTTAGAGATGGTGTGATCTTCTTGGACCACCTTGTCAAGTTCATCCTGCAGTTGGAAGACCCTAATGGGGTTGTCTGACCCCGAGTACATGTCTCTCAGCGTCATCCAAATGTCACTAGCACCCTCCATCGCTTCCACGTTGTCCGACACGTCGGCCAATGAGGCTGTCAACCATCCAGCTACCACATTGTTGATGATTTTTCACACAGCAGCAAACTCCCGTGAGGAGTGATCTTCAGGTGCCTTGGTTTGGCCATTCACATAGCCCACCAAGTCCCTTGCCTTCAGGGTCCGCATAACTTGACGCGGCCACTTCAAGTAGTTGGTAGTACTCTCCAATTTTACCTCCAGTTTCTTCAAGTTCCTCATTTTGTATAGTGAATGGTCCACATCTGCATGTGCATCACGGGAGCTAGTCTCGGTCAGCCTCCTGGACAAGAGATCGTCCACCAAAACCTTCATCTCCTTGGCCATTAGTTTGCCGTAGATCGTCTCCATCTTCTGCTCCTCCTCTTCCATCAGTCCGGCGGTGGCAGATCTAGGGCACGCGAGTTCTGATGGTGCCCTCCAGCTTTGATTGCAGATTTCTCCACGTCTACCGTTACTCCTTCAGCGACAGCGGCGTCTCCTAAAGCCGTTGTTCATGTCTCGTGCATGGCTGCGACCTGAGGCCGCATAGTCTGACGACGAACCGGAGGACTGTGGCTGCTTTGGCAGCGGCGGTGGGGGAAGAGGATCGGGAACGTCAGTCGGTGAGGAGGGTGGTGGTGGCGGTAAGGGTAGATGGCGGGTGAAGTGCTGGCGGCGGCTGTGGTGAAGTAGGGTTAGGGTGGCTCTGATACTAAAATGATATTGGACCAAAGTAAAATTAAATTTATTTCTGATAAAGAGGGTATAAATACCATTTGGTCATTTTACACTTAACACCCTTCTAAGATGGACTATTATAGTTAGTTCTTGGTTCTCAACAAAATATATATATATATATATATATATATATATATATATATATATGGATCGGGATCCCCTCATTTTTGGCATCCCTAAGCATCCCCTCTTTACACCTGATAGATCTTGTTTAAGTCATATAATCTTAACCATTTCAAACCAACGGTTAAAATTAGATGACTTAAATAAGATCCAACGGTTGTGATCATGGGATTGCTTGAGGATACAAAAAAATGTGGGGATTCCGATCCTCTCTCTCCCTTTATATATATATATATATATATATATATATATATATATATATATATATTCACGCCAGTAGGGTGTAGCTTAGTGGTAAAGCTACGGGACATTTACCGAGTAGGTCCGGGCATCGAGTCCCGACATCGGCTAAGGGATGGGAGGGGTTTTCGGGTAGGAAAAAATAATAATAATAATAATAATATATATATATATATATATATATATATATATATATATATATATTCACGCCAAGCTCCTTTAGCTAAAGTGGCTAAGGTGTGAGGCATACTCTCTGGTGGTTGTGGGTTCGAGGGTTCGAGCCACGGGAGATGCAATTAATTCCTCGCGGAGAATTAATCGGTATATATATATATATATATATATATATATATATATATATATATATATATACACCAAGCTCCTTTAGCTAAAGTGGCTAATGTGTGAGGGATACTCTCTGGTGGTTGTGGGTTTGAGCCACGGGAGATGCAATTAATTCCTCGCGGAGAATTAATTGGCGCCAATGGTGTTGTGTGGGCTAGGCGGGCCAGACGGGAGCAAGTAGCCTTCGGGCTAGGCGGGAGCAACGAACCACGGGCCGGGCAGGAGTGGAGCAGGCCTACGGGCCGGGCAGCAGTGGAGCGGGCCTATGGGCCGAGTTGTGGCCTATGGGCCGAGTTGTGAGCCCCTCAGGCTGAGTTCTGGGCCATTAGGTGATGAATAATTGTACCATTAATGACCAATATATATATTATATATATATTCACCTGGAACATTGGAGCTTGATTAGCAACTTCGTTTAGTATCTGGCCGTTTTGAGATTGGTGTGTGCTGGAGCATTTATTGCACTTGGAAAAGTCAGCTATAAATATTTTCTCATGAAGGTTTAACATAAAATCCTTGGTCTCTCTCTCTCTGTCTCTCATGTTCTCTTATATTATAGTCTATGTTGCACGGACACGACTACTGACACGACATGGGACATGGATACAACATTGATTTTATTCTGTTCTAGTTTAATTTGGAGTGTGCGTGCAGTCTCTGTCACGATGAGACACAGGAACGACTCCAGTTTTTGGAGTATACGTGCTTCATAGGTTATACTATACAAATGGTGCTAGCTATAAATTGTTGACATTTTAAAATTTTAACTAAAAGAACACTGTCATATAACTTATTTACTTCCCAGAACGAAAAGCACAACATCAAAATATCTTCTGCGAGACTAAGGTCCTGTTTAGTTTTGAACTTTGCAGACCACGTACCACATAATGGGATAAAGAAATTGGTTAAATCTTGAAAGGATTTCCCCAATCAGCTCTTTATGCTTCTTTTTTTCCTTCTCAATTTTACACTTATTTAATGGTAGAAAATTAATACACGTGATATATTTATGGTTAAAGATATACAAACAAAGCCTTCCATGATATCCAATTGCTTATTATTTGATAGATGAAGAAAAATGATATCCATCTGCCAAGAGGTTCCTGCTAATGCAGGCTCAGGGGGATATGTCAAAATATGAAACCTAGTAGAAAGAAAACCTTCAAGCTCGTTATAAAGCAAGCATCTTTAGTGGAAAATAATAGCAAATTCAAAGGCTGTATGCTTGATTAACCCAAAACTCAAAGGGAAACCCCCAAAGTCCGAAAACTCAAAAAGGTCATCATGATTGCTACAATAAACTAATACTTAGAGACCATTTTCTACATTTTTGATTCCACTGTCCCACTTCAGATCTAATAGAGCAAAATTGTGCCTTTTCAAACAAGTTAAAGAATTTCTGGTAGGGAGAGATCATATTGTAGTTTTATCATTTCAATATTATGTGCATTATAGTGTAATCTAGGCGTAAGTTGGAAGAAGTGCTCAATAACAAGAATAATAGCAAACCCTAAAACATACCAAGAACAAACTCCAGAACATAGATTGTACTTCCAGCCCAAATGAAGAAGCCCAAACATGGTGCTTTTGCAGAACTTTGTTCTGGGATAATGACATATATGATTTTAAAGCATTATTGGACACAAATGTCCCACAACAGTTTGCAAACTATCATTCAAACATACTTTATCAGAGAAAGGGGTGGATAGGCAAAACACTAAACAGAATCTTGCAGAAAGCTCTTCTCGCATGAGTTGCAATCCCAACACAAACCTAGTGGGCCTAACTAAATATGTCCATTTATCGAGAAGTAAATCCTTTGTCATGCCATTTTTAAGGAATTGTGCCCAACTCATCATGCTAGTGATCCTTGTTTTTTGTACTATTTATTCAATCTGATATAAATCATCTAACTATGCCAGGTACCCATGAAGATCATCGAAATGACTTGTCCAAGTTATTTATTGTTTAACACTGTGAATGGCGGATTAGTTGTCACGATAAAACATACATCAATCATTTCTTAAATAAAGATACACCATTACCCAATTAAAACCACAGTGAACCCCGGCAGAAGTAGAGATCCTGATCCCAATCAGAAATGGAACCTTCTAGAGTTTTAAGGGTAGAGTTGGTACAAATTTTTGGACCCGGTGCAACTCTAGGTTCAGTCATGGAAATGAAAACTGGACCTCGAATCTGGCCCAACAGGAATACCAGCCATTCACAGCCAATTTCCATGTAACCTAGTTCCTTGGTACAACCAGTTGGGAGATAATTTCATCATTCGCTAATGGTAAATTGTCTACATCCATCCAAGTAGCAAGAATTGGAATATTGAAATTCAATTGCATTACCTAGCAATCTTAATGCAAGTCTAAACTGCAACATTCAACAGTGTGCCGGCAACTCATATTGTGCATTTACCAATTTGTCTAATTTTAGGCTCCTTATCCAAGGGTCTCGTATAATAGAGTACAATTCCAGTCGTTTGATAATGGCATTTGACTAATGATACTGTCCTATGTTATCACATATATGGCAAAATATAGAAGTAATCGTCTATTTGCTGACTTAGCCTTTACTATCATTATTGTTGGATCCTGATGTGTAGGCTGGACCTCTGTTCAAAGATCGAAGAAAGTTCCCCAAAATGGTAGATCCATTGTTGCAAGGCCGTTATCCAGTGAGAGGCCTATACCAAGCTCTAGCTGTTGCAGCCATGTGCTTGCAAGAACAAGCAGCAACTCGACCTCTTATAGGAGACGTTGTCACTGCAGTGTCATATTTAGCTTCACAAAGCTATGATCCAAATACTGCTCAAAGAAGTAGGGTTGGTCCATCTACTCCTAGATCAAGAGAAGATCGAATGCTTCACTCACCTCACAAGAATTCTCCCGACTTCAGGCTTAAGGACCCCTTCAAGGGAGTGAGCTTTGGGGCAGAGGTTGGCAGAGATTTAGGCATTGGCTCTGGAAGGAAGTGGGACCGGGATGAATTAGAGAGTCAAGGATCTTGTGAAGACAGTCCTGCTCAGTTTGGGAAAGCGAGAGAAACACCAAAAAGTCTCAATTGATATCCTGATAGACAAAGAGCAATTGCATAAGACAGTATGGGGAGGAACTGTGGAGAGAGAGAGAGAGATCAAATGACTTTGATAGCTTGGATGGTACCAATGAGCGGCGAGTAAAAACCCTTTCTTCCAAGTCAGAAAGTGCCATCTTCCTTCATGGTACTACTCTCTCTGGAAATAAGGTTGCTTTCTGGTTGTATACTATTATTGCTCCTGCATTCTCAAGTTTGGAAACGAAACCAGTTGGCTTAGTCTTGAGGCCATGTTTCTGCGACTGGAGTTGGAGCTCGTAAATAATGTTGCTCTTCATTTGACTGGGAAAGTTTGAACATCTAATAGAAAGATAGCACATCAACAGAGGTAGGATCGCTTCCGAAGTGGTTTCATGTGTCCAGCATAGTCGTGTTTTGTGCAGACGATTGCACTACGTGAAGGCTCTGCGAACTGCAAGTAGTAGAAGAAGAAGAATAGGTGTCATAGTTTTTGGTGTACATGATCTTTGTGGGGGTTTACTATTTGTTGTTATATAATATCTATATACACCAGACATGTTAAGGATTTTGAAATTGTATCTTCTGTTGTGGTTTATTATGTGCACTGCACCTGTTTCTTAGACGAATCATCAAATATAGTGAATGCACATTATCGTAAACTTATGGCAACTATATCAGACTTTGTTTTCACCCTTCAAATGCATTCGATGGTTGTGTTTTAAAGAACTATCAGCTTCTGGAAAGGCAAATGAGTTTGACGTTCAAAGTTTACAGGAGAAGCTATCAAGTAATTGTTGCATACTATAGGTTCTAAATTTTTTTTTTTTTTGTATTTTTTTTGGGTTATCTAGTTTTAGGATTCCATATAATGTTAGAAATTTGTGTTTAGTTCTCCATACTGTCTAAAATAGGATTTGGTTCTCGTCTTAACTGTTGACATAGCTTAGCTGACCGTCCAAAATGAAGATGTAAACGGAAATTTTGAATATTATACGAGATCCTAAAACTAAATGAAAATATGTAAGGACTGTGTAACATGTGTTATTTAGTTTTGGATGTTGTGTGAATTGGATTATTTAGTTTCGTCATGATCAATCGAGACTTGTGACAATTGTTTGCTTCTATCTTGATCTTAGTAGCCACACAACTCTTTTGACGACAGTTTTGATGGAGATGACTTCATATCATCATATGTACATCATCAGATGTCTATCGTTCCGGTTCCGGTCGCATAGTTGAATGCTTGCAACTCAAGATCTCTGGAGGGTTTATGTGGCTACTGATATCAGGATAGAAGCAAACAACATTATCATAAGTCTCATTTTCGATAGGTCATTAAAAAAAAAAACTAAATATTTCAAGTCATATAACTCTTGTCAAGCAAACTTAAATAATTCAAGTCACACATTTCTTACATATTTTTGTTTATTTTACGGTCTCGTATAATATTCAAAATTTACGTTTAGTTTTCCATTTTTGACGGTCATGCTAAGTCAACCGTTAAGACGTGATCCAAACTCTCTTATGTACAATATAAAAAATTAAATATAAAATTTAAATATTATACGAGATCCTAAAAATAAATAACCTTTTTCTAATCTAAATATGCACATCTTCTGAGTAACTTCCTCGGTAATTTTGCTGCTGACATGTATATTTGTTTGCTTGGATGGGCATTGTGTATGGTGTGGGTTTCTGTAAGTCGAGGGTGACGCACACTGACAATGCAAGAATTAAAAGAACATTAGAAGTCTGTTGTGAGTTTGGAAAAAAATGATCGTAGGAATCAAAACTTTTTATTTCAAAAAAATTTCTCCAATGCAAATATAAAGTTGATTGTGAAGTTGACATGACAATGACATGACACAGACAATGTGAAGTTTGTTGTCTAGATCTAGATAATGGACTTCACAATGACTTTATTTTACATCATCAATTATGAATAAAAATATTTATAAAAAAAGAAGAAGTGAAAAAGTTGTCTTGTAAGTTGGAAAAAAAGTAATTTTTATTGTCTTCTCAATACTTTTGCATGGGAGAACACTTTCCTATTTCATTGTCTTGTGTGAATATAATCTTGCCACATAGGAATCACAACACAAAACAAAATAGAATTGGAGATGCTCTTATAATAGACACCATACCTAGTTAATATCACATGAGCTTACGTACATTGTCCACGGGCCCAATACGACGAGAAATTATTGCATGGTCTCAGCTCACCACGTGGCAATGATGAGTGGTGAGTCCAGCCAATAATTTTTTTACATTTCTCTTGTTTCACCATATCACTACACTTCTCCTAATTTATATATAAATTTTTTATAATAATTTTGAAGAAAAAAAATTATATTATTATTTTAATTTTATGCAGTGTATTTCTATATATTTTTTGATATTTTTTTAAATTTTTATGCTAAGTGTAAAAAAATTATTGGCTAGACTAACCACTCACCTTTGTCATGTGGTGAGTCGGGACCATCCAATAATTTCTCCAATACTAACCCTAACAACAAATGTCAAAATGAGATTACCAGCAGTAATGACAATATCAAATATTATTATATAATATAGGATTACATTATACTAGTATATGATACCTTATTTTCAACCTGATTTACAAGTTTATTCCTTGGCAAGTAAAAAAAAATGCTAATTGGCTCCTCTATTATAGCGAGCTAACAACTCTGGTGTTTTTGTTAGTCATTCTCTCAGAAAATAAATAAATGATATTTGGCATCCGAATAATGTTATTTGAATATCCAAAGTGTCTCTCCAAATCATCATTTCTTATATGACATCTTACGTGACGATTAATGTGACAGATGATATAGCAAAATTCAAATTCAAATTTAATATTAAAATTAAAATTAAAATTAAAATTAAAATTAAAATTAAAATTAAAATTAAAATTAAAATTAAAATTAATAACAATATTAGTTTTTTTGGGTAATTATTATTTTTTAGTTAAAATTTGTCATATCAGCTGCTATGTTAGATGTAACATAGTGTTATTTAACATACTTTGCCAACGATCACATAAGAAGAAATGATTTGGAGGTACAATTAGCATTACTCTTGGCACCCTCTAACAAGAGGGGACTAACACCTCCATAATATGTGAGGTTTAAAAAAAAATTGAACAAAAAAAAAGGATTAATTTGAAAGTTAAACTAAAAAATTTAATTTAAAAAGTGAAACTAAGAAAATAATTTAAAAAGTTACTTTGAAAAGTTAATTATTTCAAATTAACTTTTTAGTTTTTAATAATTAGTTCTCTCTTGACCAATCTAAAAATGTCACGTATTAGAGAGTTGTAGCGTTCATTGTTAGAAGAGTCCAATATCATTTTCGAAAAAATAGATTGATCAAAAAAAAGAATTAATTATTAAAAAATAAAAATTAATTTAAATTTTTAGTTTTTTAATAATTAAGTTTTTCTTGACCAACCTATCTATTTATTTTGAAAAGTGGTGGCTAGTAAAAACATCTCGTATTAGAGAGTCATCACATTCCTCTTGTTAGGGGTGTTATTAAAGCGTATCTATGTTTTCATTTTGTTTATTCTCTCCTTTTTTAGGAGCTTTGACCATCTTTATACTTGTTTTCAAAGATTAAACTATCAGTTCACCTTTACAACTTTTTTGAAAAACTGAAACATATATTAAAAAATAAATAAAGAACACCAATAAAAATTTCATTCAAAATCCAACACCAAGTTCATAAACACACGATATATAGAAATTTAAAGTAAAATTTCAGATAAGAATTAGAAACCTAGCCTTCAATATGATCTGTGAATTTATTGTCCGTGGCTAGACTTGTACGTTTGAAGATCTTTCATTCCATCTTAACTCGATTTTTCTTTTTTAATTTTTTTTCCTCTTCTTCAAAATTTAAGTTATTATGATAAGAAACTATTTAATTAATTTAAAAAATTAAAGAATATAGGAATAAGGGTAAAGATAGACTGGATTATTTTTACAAAATAAACTTAACAAAAAAAAAAGAATAAAGTGAATAAAAATAGGGGTACATTTAACAATATTTTTCTTAGAAAGAGCCAAATATCAATTTTGGAGAAAATACTACATACTTGAAGTTGGTTGGGGTTATCTATGTTAACCATTTCCATCTCTCTTTGATGAGTATGGTAAAGCATTTTAAAATTATTGTAGTACCTATTTTGAGGATAAAATATTATTGCCAATAAATGTTACTTTCACTTCATCTTCTTAATTATTTTTATTAGTAAAAAAGAATGCAATTATCAATTTTAATTTTGAAATCATTCCACCACCCACAACATGTGTTTTGATCTTGTATGAACTAAGGAAGAGAACAATAACAAGGATGTCTCCGCAACATAGAATACTCTACCTACTGTTGAAAAAATTATTGTACGTGTCGGATACAATGTATCCTTCATATGCCAACTATTATATTTTTATATAATCTAACGATTAGAGAGGAATCGAATGTACTGTGTCCGGTCCATACAATAATTTTTCCGTCCGTTAGTTGCATCCAGAGACTAACTCGTCGTTTTGGTGGACATACTTTATGTAGACTTCTTGGGATGAAGCTGTTGGTGTTTTCCACTTAGCTTTGGAAGTTTTAGTCCCACATTGGAAAATCACCAATGTGTATATCTTAATATATAGATATGTTTAGTATTGGTATATGCACATGGGTGGTGGTCCATGTGGGTTAACTTTCCTAGAGGGATTAAGTGTGAACTCATTTATGACAATCTTTGTTTTGTCACCAGCTTTGGAAAGTTTCCTTTAGGAGCTAAGTCCCGTAGGAGTTAGCGACTCGGACTCGAGCTCGGACTCGGGCTCAAGGGCCAAAATGGTGCTTTGTTGGCGCACTTTGCACTTAACACCTCATCATCGCATGACGCTCATGCGCTCTTTTCTTGCGCGAGTTGCTAGCTCGGGCGCATGCGGCCAGGTCGACGTGAGGCAAGGAGCTATGTGGAGAGTCTGATGTGGAGGGGACATGGTCTTCTGTTGGCTGCTCAGTGCGGCGCAGGTAGCGCGTGGCTCTCTGTGCCACGCGGCTGCAGCTTTCGGCGCATGGCGACGCTGTCTGCTCTGTGCATTACAGTGTACAAGCGGTGCATGCAGTGCAGGCGACACATGCGGCTCTAACATCCGATTTTAGGGGATCGGGTCGGACAACGCGTATGCGGCCTGGAGTTTCCTCTGGCCGCATAGGTGCTGAAATCCTCTTTAAATAGAGGCTCTACTCTCTTTTTTGTGGTTGAAAAAATTGAGAGAGAAATAGATGTTGTAAAACCAGAGAGCTCCAGAGTCCATGCGCCCCAGACCGCACCCCTTCCACAAATTGGATTTTTGAGTGATCCGAAGGTGACTAAGAGTATTTCAGAAGTTCATGTGTGAACTTGCTGGTTCCTGAGGGTACATCGTCTGTAAGGTATAGCAAATTTTCTGCAAAAATAAATCAAATTAAAAAATAAATAAACCAAATAAAACTAAAACTAAAACTAAAACTAAACCTACACAAGAAAACCCAAACAAAAAAACCAAAAAAAAACCCAAATAAAATCCATAAAAAAAATCAAATAAAAAATATATTTTTGTACAACAAATTTCTCAGGAAAAAAAATTATTTTCTGTACAACAAAAATACCAAAAAAAATCCATACCCAACTATCCCAAAAACCAACAAAAAATAAACCAAAAATAAATAAACCAAAACAAACTCAAAACAAAAAACCAACAAAAAATCACCCTAAACCGTAGTTGCTAAATTTTTGCCAACCCAGTTTCTCCAACTCAGTTGGCGAAAATATGGCAATAACTATTTGTTTTAAAGAGTGTTTTTGGTTAGTTTTATTTAGGTTTTGTTCTTTTAAAAACAATTGTTTTAGCAATAATTTTTAAATAAATTAGAAAATAAATGAAATTTAACATCCAAAATAAAATATGCTATCATTGAACATCTAAAAATTAAAAACAAAATATCTGCAGTAAGAAAATTACGTCTGTCGTCAAGCAGACTTCGAGCGGCCATAACTATTTGTTTGGAAATCGTTTATCGTCAAACAATAGGTCGATTTGTAAGTTTTCGACAAGAGTAACACAATTTCTGTAGAATTTTTTTTTCATCCGAAACAAGACGCACATGTTACATGTAAAAGTATAAAATTTAAAACTTTAAAGTATCATAACTTTTAACTGAGAGATCGAAATAAGGTCCAACTTGTGCCAAAATGACCGTAACGAAAAGTACTATGGGATAAACTATTTCACAGAATGACGGACTTCGAAAATTTTTAGAATCGTAAAAAAATGATGTTTCGACCTCCAAATTTTACTTTCGGTAATTTTAGAATCGCAAAATATATTCTTATGTATATATTTTTATTTTTTTAACGATAAAATTATCTATTTATAAATAATTTGCTAAACATAATAAGATCGATTTAACTTTCGATTACGGTAGAAACTTTATGGGTCTGCTTGACAATTGTGTGAGTACCGCTTATGAGATATTTTTAGAGTACCGCTTATTACGAAATAATTGTCAAGCAGACCCATAAAGTAAATCAAATTGATATTTTTAGAGTACCGCTTATGCTTGACAATTGATAATTTGCTAATCGTAAATAATTGGTTATGAGATATTTTTAGAGTACCGCTTATGAGGGTCCGTTACTGTTTCAAAAATAAACAATCGGTTCAAACCCAAAATCGATGAAAATATCGTTACCAACAAAAAATAAATTTGAGAATTTTGTCAACTCAGTTGACGAACTATTTCGTTACTATTTTAAACTTTTTGTTTTTTCTAATTTATTTAAAAAATTATAGGTATAGCAAATTTTCTGTAAAAATAAATCAAATTAAAAATAAATAAATAAACCAAATAAAACTAAAACCAAACCTACACAAGAAAACCCAAAAAAAAAAAACAAATAAAACCCTTAAAAAATTTCAAATAAAAAAATATTTTTTGTACAACAAATTTCTCAGGAAAAAAAATTTATTTTCTGTACAGCAAAAATACCAAAAAAAAAAAACCAAAAAAAAAACAAACCAAAAACAAAAAATCCAACAAAAAACCACCCTAAACCGTAGTTGCAAAATTTTTGCCAACCCAGTTTGTCCAACTCAGTTGGCGAAAATATGACATGATGTATTAAAATATAATTTGCTGAGCTATGAGGATATTAAAATATGATATGCTGAATTTTTGTAATTCCATATGGCTAACATTTTCGTGATTTTAAAATTTTAAAAAATAATTTTCTTTTACATAATTAATATAAAAATATTATTTGTACAACATATTATTTGTTTATATATTTATGTAAGTATCACATATACAATTTAGATTGGCCAGCCTGCTTGAGAATAGAGGAGAGTGGACCCCGGCTGTCACTGTCGAGTGTAGTCTTCTAAGGTCATATATAAAGGATTTTCTTTAGGGGTACTATCTTTACAAATTTTTTTTTTTAAGTAATTAATATAAAAATATTATCTGTATAACAAATTTTCTGTTTATATATTTATGTAAGTATCACATATACAATTTAGATTGCCCGGCCTGCTTGAGAATAGAGGAGAGTGGACCCTGGCTGTCACTGTCGAGTGTAGTCATCTAAGGTCATATATAAAGATAGGAATTTTTTTTTTTTTTTTTTTTTTAGGGCACTACATTTCTTATTTGGGAACTGTCAAATTTTTTTTGCCAGCTGTCAATTTTTTTGATAATATTTTGACAGTCCTACCTATTGAAAAAATTGTCAAAAAACAGTTCCGAATAACTTTTGTAATGTCTCTTAGTCCTTAAAAGTTTTGAAAATGAAGTTAAATTTTTAATAACACTTTTAAAAGGTAAATTCAACTTTTGATCTAAAGGAGAGTAATATCAATATAGGTAAATTTAAATAGCAATAAAAAGTTGGCTTAGTCAACTGCTCGGCTTGGTTTCCTTAATAATTTGAGTCGTTCTCCCAGAAAAATTAAAGTCTCCACTGAAATTATTATTATTATTATTATTATTATTATTATTATTCTTCTTCTTCCATCCATCTCCTTGCATGTTTGCTGATCTAGCTACGGAGCTGAGGGGATGAAGCCGATGTTCCCGCGGTGGCCGCTGCTCTCCCCTCGACGGCCTCGCAGTCCCAACACCATATCCTCCTCCTCCTCCTCCCCTGCCCCTTCCTTCTCAAGTACAATTAATAGTTTCATAATATTATTATTATTATTATTAGGGATAGTTTAGTAGATGTTTCCATTCAAAACATAGAATCTAAGTATATATCCTCAATTAAAAAAACAACAACAACTAGCAACTGCTTTCATTTTGTGTAAAACAGTTAAATTTTCGGTTAAAATAGTGAAGATATATGTTAAATTTTCAATATGTGAAGATATATGTTAAATAGTGAAGATATATGTTAAATTTTCAACTGCTTTCATTATTTGAATTTATCTCCATTGCTAATCATATCTCCACTACCTCTATTTTTTTAAAAAAAAATTAGTGTTACCTCCATTCCTTAATAACATGTTAATTGTAATTGTGATTGTGATTGTGATTATCCCAAAAGAAGTCTAAGTTTTGAGAATTGGAGGGAGGGGAGGGTAACACTAATTTTTAAAAAAATGGTAATTGTAGAGATATGATTAGCAATTGGGGGTGGGAGCGAGTGTGTGGGTGGGGAGGAGGGGTAAATACAAATAACTCAAATTTTAATACTGCTTTATGGTTCCTCCGGGAGCCATGCTTTTGCGTGACATGGAGGCCCCACATTAGATGTGTGTGTGTGGGGGGGGGGGGGGGGGGGGGGGGGGGTCAAAAATTCTTGATGTGGGCCCGGAGCAATGTGGGGAGGGGACGGTGCTGGTTGGGAGCAAAGGGAGTCTTCACGTCGACGGAGGCCACTAGACATTTTCGTTAAATTTTTAACTATTACGTACAAAGAAAAGAAATATTCGCTAGTTTAAAAAAAATAAAAATATATAGTAATTTTTATATTTTTAATGACAACATTGGCTAAAATATCCTTTATTAGGAATATTTAAACAAATGTTTGCACTAGAAAAATAGAAACTAGGATATATCTTCACTTATTTAAAAACTAGCAAATGTTCCATCATGAGTAAAATAATTAAAATTTTGGTTAAATAGTAAGGGTATATCTTAAATTTTTAAATATTGTACACAAAGGAACAAAAATATTATTAATTTTTTAAATTAGTTGAAGTATATATTATTTTCTATATTTGCAGGGGAGAAATTTGCTAAAGTATTTCTTATTATTACTACTTTCCTCCCTTCTTGCTTGCTTGTTCGTTTACTGACTAATTATGTGTAATACAAACTCATCATGAACAATAGCAAGCGAAGACGAAGAATTTTTGGAATGTTTGGATACTGTGCCACAGGATTGGACTGAGACCCGGGAACAAGGTACTGCAATTTGAAAAAAATAAAATAAAATTACTGAACACATGTGCATAAGAGAGAGAAGCCCCGTATCAATGATTTAACTAGTCTTTATCTTTCTTACTTTTCTACACGTTATGATCAGCAGCACCAACTTTCGAGGAGTTCCAGGCTGCCGGAGGTTTAACACCAACGCTCGGCGATGGCGTAGCCGACAGCAATACCAACTACCCTCAGTTGTTTTTAGGTTTATTAAAAAAAAAGGAAATTTGTAAGCCTCCCCTTTAAGTTCTCTAAAGATTTTTCATGCTTATATTTTAGTTACATGATTCGTAAATCTCTCATTTGGCACACTTACAATTCCTTGAGTTGGTATCTAGAGTAAATACTGTAACTTATTAGATACATCTAACTCTTTGTTTTCTTTTTCCCCTCTCCAAATGCTAGGTTTAAAATTCGGATTATTTACACTAACTATCTCTATAGTTTTGGTTTATAACTGCTTTTAAAAAAGTTACACTGACCACTCCTACTTTTTTGATTTATGACACGGGATATCCCTGGCTTTGATAGTATTATAACAATGCTTTACTGCATTCAGTTTACTCCAAGGATATGTAAGACACACAAATTCTTAACCTATGAAAACCAAAAAAGAAAAAAGAAGAAGATTCCCTGACACTTACCAAAGAGAAGCAACAATTTATAGGAGTTCTTCCGTCTAGCTCATGTGTGGATCCCCTTGGTTATGTTCATGATGGGTGTCTTACTTAGTTTTCTTTACTATTGGAAGATGAGTCAACATCACAGAATGGTTTGGAGTCGGAAAAGGAAGCGTCCCTCCCCAAAGATGGATATTCTGCGCATATTGTTGCACAGACCTTTACTTTCCGTGAACTTGCTGCGGCATCCCAGAACTTCAAACAGGAATGCCTAATAGGAGAAGGGGGCTTTGGTCATGTGTATAAAGGAACTGGGCAGGTTAGTTGAAATCTACTACCGTAAATTTTAGTACATTTTGAAAATTTACTCTGTTCAGTTTTCAATAAATTGAAAGAACCATACTCTATTTATAAGTGAATGTAATGTTGTATCTCAATTTTTTTACAGTATAATGCAGTGTTATGGTTTTGTCCGGTATGATTTTTGTGGTGCATTAACATTAACGTTGTTGCTTGGTAGGTTGTTGCCATGAAACAGTTTGGCCTTCAAGGAAATAGAGAATTTCTGGTGGAGGTCCTCATGCACAGTGTATTGCATCACCCTAATATTATCAATTTGATCGGTCACTGTGCTGATGGAGATCAACGTTAATAGTTTATGAGTTCATGCCATTGGGGTCACTGGAGGATCATCTGCATGGTTAGAATCTTTCAATTTTCTTTATGCTGACGGTTACAATCATTTGGTTATTGCATAAGGTGCCTCAAAATTCCATTTGTATGGAATTGGCGTACCTTTTTAGAGATTAATTAGGTTAAGTAGTTCTTTAATCTCACAATCAATAGATAGACAATCCATCAGATATTGGTCACATAACTTTGTAAAATATTGCTCTTTCTGTTGCTTAAGTGTTTCTTAAACTACTACTACAAGCTTCCATCTTATGGTTTTTAAGACAATTTGAGATCCTATTATGAAAGGCATAGGATCTGGATTGAGAAAATGCTGTTTGAGAAAATGCTTGAGTGGATTAAAAATACATTATATAGATACATCTTTGGGGGTTAATGGATTCTAGATACTATTGGATTTTGAGCCATTTGTTTGTATGGTTGGAATAACTTAAAAATTACTTTCTTGGAATAGTTTACCGAGTCATTCTGATATAACAGTACTTGTAACGAATGCACATAGCATAGCTTAATATGTATATGCACAAGGAGGCAAAGAATAATGATATTTGTGTGTTTAAGCACTCAGACCAAGGTACCATGTTTAAATACAATTATGTGTGCAACTTGTAGACTGTCTGCAGGTGCAAGAAAATGTTGTTGATTGAATTTCACATATTTAGAGTCTTTGTGCATCTTGGGCTAGATAAGAAAATTTCCCTAATCTCCTTGGATGGCGACAATTTCCTGTGCTGCTCAAGTCCCCTAATTCATACCCCATTTTAGGACAATTAGACCAAGCAACATTGGGATGGAAGATGAGAAATCTTAAAATGGAGGTGTAGGAACCAAAATGCATATCCTCTCCCAACAGCTAGCCTTATTATAATGATGAAAATATCTTTGACAAAGAATGGTAGAATGAATTCCTTTCATGGCCCTTGTATTTCTATATAGGTGGTACACCTTGCAGGCTTCCATCTTCTTCACATTATATATGATGGTACAAGTTTTTTTTAGTGTATCTTTTAGAAAAGGTTTCTAGATATGCCACTATAATGCTTTGTTTCTTGACACAAGGCAAGTGGCACTTAATGCCTAAAAACTATAAATCATTACCAACGATCTATGAAGTGGTCACACATGCTTAGGACAAACATATGAAATGCATATTATTTTGTAGACTCATTTGGAGAAGTATGGAAAGTAGTTTACTAAGTCCCACAAATTTGTAATTGAACTGTCCTAGACATAAATCTGGGAACTCTTGGGCAGTTGGGGATCTCTGTTTTCAACAAAAGCTAGTAATGGTATTGTTGTAGAAATGTTAGCTTTGGAGCTTCACATAAACTGTTTTCAAAAATCATTCGAAACAATTCTCTAATACCATTTTGGTTGGAAAAGGGATTTTTACCCATAATACAGTCATGACACATGACATTTTGCGCATAGATGTATCCACACTTCAAGTAGGTGACAAGGTCACTTGTATCATGGTCTTGATGAAGAACTGTTGTATGATTTCGTAGATTTTCAAGAGGTTTTAGTAGGCATTGCTCTTCAAGGTTATACTGTATTTATTTCATGGTAGTTCTCTCAAATCTACCCCTTCCGTCTTGTGAATATGTTTTGTTTAGTTATATTGCTAAAATTTTGGTTATGGCGTTAAAGTTTTGGTTAAGGCGTGAAGCATCTAGTGATTTTTACAGTCTTTGTTCCTAGCATTCACTTAGTGTCTAGGCTTCTTAGAATTTTGGCTTTCTTATTGTTATGTAGCTTCCAGAAAGTCCTGACCTTCTCTAGAATGTATACTGTTGGTATATTAGAATATTCTTGGTATATTTGTTGGGATATTAGAATATTCTACAGAGAGTTTTAATGTGGTATTAATGTAAGATGAAGGATTGTAAGGCTATAAATAGCCAAGAGATTATCAATAAAAAAATATAACAATTACTCCAAAATATTCTACATGGTATCAGAGCCCAAATCCTAGCCACCACCTCCCAAATCCTAGCCGCCACCACCGCCACCGCTGCCACACCGCCCGCCACCACCGCTGCCGCGCCGCCCGCCACCACCGCTGCCGCATCGCTCGCCCGCCACCACCGTCGCCGCTCGTCTGCCACCACCACCGCGAAGCCGCGACTCCCGCGGAACCTTCTGCCGCGGTTCCTGGCGTCTTCCGCGGGTCGTTCCAGAATCCAGACGTTGACATCGAAGGCCTAGATCTGATGGGGGAGAGACATGATCAGGTCTAGGAGAGGACGAAGAGGACGAACGTGAATCGTGGGACGGGTGTGAGGTGATCAGAGAAGAGGAGGATCGATGGAGGAGATTATCAAGAAGTTGGACTCTGCGGAGGTCGCAATGTTGGTGAAGCTGATGAAACTGTCGGCTGGTGAGAGCGCGGCATGAACATTGGTGAAGTTGGAGCTTCCATCCATCGATCTGAAACTTGATGGACCGGCCACCTACCTGAGTTGGTCACGACGGGTGAGGAGAACCCTCGTAGGGAAGAACTTGGAGGGTTTCTTGTCAGGAGAGAAGACAGAGCTGGATGAGGGCTCGGCAGGACGCTACGAGTGGAAGTCCACTCATATGGTGGTGTACATTTGGCTCCTCAATTCTTTAGTCTAGTCGATCGCCGCTACAGTGGATGGCCTTGAGATGGTGAAAGACGTGTGGGAGAAGTTGAGGAGAACCTACGATGGTGTGGGAAATAACTTGAGGGTTTTCCAGATCAAGGGGGAGATCGACGACACCGTACATGGAGAGAAGACGGTACATGAGTATGCCACGGAGTTGGAGCTTCTGTGGTTGGATTATGGTCACTTCTCAGATCGGACGAGCTGCGAGGACCCGAAGTGTTAGGAGAGACATATGTCTGCAAGAGAGGACGATGAAGTTTCTTAAGGGACTGGCCGCAGTGTTTTCTCAGAGGAGAACACTACTTCTAGCCCAACCGGAGATTCCTACACTTGAGGAGGCTATCTCGGCCATGATCCAGGAGGAGACTCGTACCAAGCTACAGGCAGGGACATGTGGTCATCATGAAGTGAAGACATCACTGACGGTTACCAATTCAGGCGGCACAAGACCTAAGGGAGACCCCCGACAGTGTTACAACTGCGGTGAGGTAGGCCATCTGAGGTATGCTTGTACCAAACCACCCAAGGAGGGAGATTCAGGTGGCGGACGTGGACAGTTTGGAGGACATGGCCGTGGGGGTCGACGGGGTAGTCGAGGAGGTTATCAGGCGAACCTGCTAGTAGCAGAAGACGAGGAGAGAGCTAATTGTGCCTATACTGAGGAGGATCATGCACTACTGGGCATGCTGGAAGTACTCAGGAGAAAGCAAAGAGCGTCAAACGATGGAGACAGGAGGAGTGGGATTGAGGAAGCTTCCACCTCAGTTTTCGCTAGAGGCAACGCTGCCATATATGCACATCCATCGGAAGGTACTAATGACTCACTCGCCCTTACATCTATGTCTTTTCTTAGTTCGTCGGACTGGATTGTCGATTCGGGTGCGTCCCGACATGTGACAGGGAATGCTAGTGAGTTCTCTTCCTACACTCACCTAGCATCTGCAGACAACATTCAAACAATCGATGGTACTTTCCAACTAGTGGTCGGTAAGGGTACTGTCCAACTAGTGGTCGGTAAGGGTACTGTCGATTGTACAGGTTCAGTAAGATTATCCAATGTTTTACATGCTTCTTCTTTTCCAGTCAGTCTTTTGTCCATTAGTTTTATAATCCTTCAACTAAAATGCATTGTCTCTTTTGATATTCCTAAGGTGATCTTCCAAGAGAAGGAAGACTTGGGACTGGAACTTGGCATGATGGACTGTGGTACCTGGATCTGGAAGGACTGGATTCGGCATTGGTGTCTGTGGCAGAAAGGGCAGGAATGGGAGGACCAAAGATGAGTGTCGAGGATACACTGATACTCCATCACAGGCGGTTGAGACACTCTTTTGGTATTTTGAGTAGGTTGTATCCATCTATTTATGAGAAGGCAAATAAGGAGAAACTAGTATGTGATGCATGTGATTTAGACAAACTTACTAGGAGCTCATATGTTGGTGCGGGTCATATGAGCTCTTCTGCTTTTGATATTATACAATTTGATGTCTGGGGGCCGTGCGCCACAACTACTATGAATGGTTACAAGTATTTCGTCTCTTTTATTGATTGTTTCTCTCGTGTCACCTGGCTGTATTAGATGAAGAATAAGAGTGAGGTCTTTGCCTGTTTTCGGAACTTTCATAAACATGTCCAGACTCAGTACAGAGCAGTGGTGAAGGTACTAAGGTCTGACAATGGAACATAGTATACCAATAAAGCACTTGAGGAATACTTGTCAGCCCAAGGGATACATGATCAGACCATCTGTGCATACACACCAACACAGAATGGAGTAGCAGAAAGGAAGAACAGACACCTTCTGAAGGTGTCAAGGAGCATGATGATCGCCATGAATGTCTCATAGAGACTGTGAGGGCATGCAGTGTTGACAGCAGCTCGATTGATCAACATGATGCCCTCGAAGGTACTGGGATGGAAGTCTCCATATGAGATATTGCAAGAAAATAATAGTGGAATACTAAAGGTGTTTTGCTGTCACGCCCGTCCCAAAATAACTGCTGCGGGCGGCCGGGGGCTCGAGGTGGCTGCGGCTTCAGGCGGAGGAGGGGAAGGAGTGGAGTTCTGGGCGGCCGGGTTCGGAGGACGGCGGTGGCAGAGGGCGAGGGCAGCGGGGAGAGGCGGAGGAGAAAGGAGAGAGGGGTCGGGGAAGACGACAACGAGGGGCTTTGCGGGGTGGCGTTGGGGTGATGGGCGGCCGGAGACGAGGAGTGAGGCGGAGAGAACTCTGCGGGGGTGGCGAAGCTGGAGGGCTAGGGTTCAGGCCGAGAGGGGCTGGTCGCGGGAGGAGGACGGCGAGGGGATCGTCGGGGACGAAGGACTGCGGGGCTGAGAGGGGAAGGCTTTGCCGGAGACGACGACGGAGTGAGGGGAGAGCAGGAGGAGGAGAGGGCTGTCGAGGGGTTTTTATAGGGCGGAGGAGAGGAAGACGGGCCGTGGCCGTTGCGGGGAATGGAGGCGGAGCGGCGAGCGTTGCGGAGGCGAGCGGCCGGAAGCCTAAGGGTCGGCCGGAGGTTACGCGGCGGGGGAGGCGGGTGAACGGCTGGGGGAGAGGAAAAGTTTAGGCGGGTTTCGGGTTGAAACGAGTCGGGTCGGGTTGGCTATTGGACCCGGATCCGACCCGCTAGGGTTGGGCCTGGTTCGGTTCAATCAGTGGGTTGGTTTGGTTTAATTTGGTTCAAATGAACCGGGTTCAGGTTTAATTAAACAATAGTTTTTAGGGCTTTAATTATGCTTCCGGGGTCCAATAAATTCCCGGAAAATTATCCTATGTCTAATTTTTCATTTTACACCATAAAATATTATTTTTCATTTTACACCATAAAATATTATTTTCATAAATATTATTTAATTACAAAATACCTTGTTTTAAATTAATAAAAATTCCAGAAAATTTTAGAAAAATGTGAAAAATTCATTTAAAAAAAATCCTGAAAAATCAGGGGGTTTACAATTTACCCCCCTAAGAGGATTGCGTCCTCGCAATCAAAGAATAACCGGTCAACAGAGATGACACGGTTGCAAACATTGTTCGAGGCACATTACTATCAAGAAGAATCAAAGTCGAGGGTGTAAGAATAACACATAGGGAAAATCATTTCCCTGAGCGATGGAAGTTATAAAATTTTTCGAATGAAGGAAATCTAGAAAATTACAGTTTTTAGAAAAACTAGGTTATCACTAGGTTATCAATTATTAGCAAGTTAAACTGTCAAGTTAAGGCTAGGGTCACGAACCAATAGGCACGATCTAGAAACAGAAAACTACAAGAACTTACGCGCATTAGCTACTCCATGATTCTGCGCGTTCTCCAAAGTCATCGTCAGGGCTTGTCCGCGTCCTTGCAGTCAATTCCTCTGCTGCTGCTGAGCCTGCTGGAAGAGTAGTGCCTGGGGTATCAAAGGTGGCCTCGGCTGATACCCTCCTGGAGCTGGTGGTAGGACTCCTTCAACTCCCGTTTGCAGTGCTCCCAATGCTGGATAAACTGGCCTTGGTGCTGGTAAAGCTTGTTGTTTAACCATTGGTGCTCCTTCTCGACGCTCAGGGCATTCCCTCAATAAATGCTGACTGGATCCGCAAGCTAAACATAATCTCCTTTTTCGTCTGCACTCGTTCTCTATATGGCCTCGCCTGTGACAATATGGACAGACAGGTATTGCCTGTGGAGATGCTTCTGGTGGCTGGTGCATGTGAGGTCTTTTTGCAACTTCTTCTTGTGGTGCTCCGGCTGGTGCTGATGTGGATGGCCGCTTCAGACTGGTCTCTCTCCTGATGACGCGCTCCATGCGTCGTGCTGCAGCAAGGACGTCCGGGTAAGATGTAGGAGCAACGGATCCAATTAGTTTCTGTAGCTCGAAGTTTAATCCGTCGAAGAACTTCTCGGCCTTCTCTTCTTCTGTCGGGATCAAGGTTGGGGCGAAGCGACTTAGACGAATGAACTCAGCGTTGTACTCCTCCATTGTCAGATTGTCTTGAGTGAGGCGATTGAACTTGTCCCGAAGTTTTGATCGAGCGATGGCTGGAATGTACATCTCCTGAAAGAGTCTAGAGAACTCTTCCCAAGTGACTCGGTCTGGTCCGAGCCGTGTCTCCTCGGATAGCCACCAGTGATGTGCATTATCCGTTAACTGCATTCTGACGGCAGTCATCCAACGTTCCCTTGGAAGCTCAGCTGCTTCTAATTGATGTTGAGTGTTGGTGAGCCATTCATGAACTTCTGTGGGCTCTTCTTTTCCTGAGAAGATACAAGGCTTCAGCTGGCGAAAATCGGCGATAGAGCCCGTCGTTGGCCATCGTGTTGGTAGATCTGCCTGCTCTATTGCGGTTACTAGGCTGCGACTCAAAGCCTCTTGTTGAGCTTGCATTATTGCATAGATCATTTGAAACATCTGCTGCCCGTCCATGGCTTGCCCTTGTGGGATTACGGGCATTGGTGGAGTAAATTGCGTCGATGGTGGAATATCATCTTGCTGGATTCTCGAGGTATGTTGATTCGCTTGACTGCGTTGTTGTGAGGATTGACCTTCGTCAACTGGTGTTACTTCATCTTCGTTGGTTACCACAGCATCTCGTGGTGATGTTGCAGGAGTCTCGTCGTTTGCTCGTGAATCCATAACTCTGCAACCAAAATAAACATTAAGAGGCGTACAGGAATCAAGGCAGGATGCAAGTCAAGAATTTAATTCGAATCCGATATAGATGTCAAGAACGATTCAAGCAAGTGGATGAGATCTTAAAAAATTATCCTATTCTTATTGCAGGCCTGTTTGGTCCCTAAGTTGAAACCGAACAATTTAGTCATTGACCTGCATGGGCCACCACAAAAACCATGTCACGCCCCAGTCCCAAAATAACGAGGGACTAGACACGTGGCAATGGCCAGCAGCACACACCGATGGACAAACCCAATTTAATGGATCCATCGGGGCATACTTAAGCTGTAAAACAATAGTCAGGGTCTACTAATCTCATCCACAGAATGAATATATCAATATCAACAAAGGAATAAAAACATCAACATCAAGTTACAAGTAATTAAATCGGGGAATAACTCGTTAATCAAGTCTGATACAATTGTCAAGATACAAGAACAAAGATATCAACAACAAATACTGAGTATGGGAACAGTATATACTCAGAAGATACCCGAAGAGATCACTCGTCTACTGTATCTGGTACTGCTCCAGTGCCTGCTCCTGTTCCTGCTTCTGCTCCTACTAATGCTCCTGTCCTGTAAACCTCAGAGTGGATCTCCTCTGCTAATCCTGGGAACATAATTCGGATCCAGGTCCTCAGGGGACATAGCAAGGTACAATAAAACTCAAGCTATAATAATGCAGTGCAGGAATTAAATGAAACAATAGGGTAAACTATATAACCAGCTAAGTGATATGCAAGATAAGAGCAGCACTAGAACTCAGGCTGAAACCACTACAAGCTCTGTGTCGGGGAGCCGGTAGCAGCGATATCATGTGGTTTGTCTAGCTTAAAGGGAGACTACGACACTGTCATAATATAATCAACCTGTAGCCTGTGTGTCTCTCCCCACCCAATGTAATCACACGTCTCATGTCCATGACACGCAAGATCAAAACTAATGCAGCAAGTCATAATAAGATCTAAGAATATAATGTCTATGTCAATCCTGCATCCTACACAGAATCACCATGAATATCTCAGGAAGATTCTGTCACATGTATAGTGTCAAGTGTCCTGGGTATAACGTACTTGATAATGCAAGTACGAGAATGTAAAGGGTCACGATATCCATCTCTAGGTGACGTTACACAACTCCGCGTACGGTGTTGGCACCCGACTATTAATCGGACGCTAAGTAGGTCACACGGTCCTAGGTTTAAGTATGTACAACAATTATATATGTCAAGGAAATAGTAGCAAAAACTGCAGGATTTGGCAAGGTACACTTGCCTGGGGTTCTGGCTCCAACTGTAGCTCTGACTTCAGTGGAAATTGCAGGGAGTACTCCGGTTGCTGAAATAAATATCACCATCAGATTTAGAAAATATCAATTAGCTAGAAACGCATGTCCTTGAGTCCAATTTGGACACAGGGGCAAAAATAACATTTTCAAGTCCAAGCGGGGTCCACATGTGGGCCGCTTTGCACCGAAAAATGTGTCAGTAACAAAGGTCTCCAAATCTGTCAAACTTAGTGTCAACAAGTCAGGAACGATGATACGAACCCAACGGAACTTCCAGAATTGGATTCCGATGAGCCGATCAGAAAATCGCTCGTCAAGTGGAGCCTGTGGGGCCCACGATACGCGATTTTGTCAACGTTCTCAGAATCGAACCAAACTTGGGTCACAGGACCAGCGTATTGCTACGAGTCCGATGGCGCAAGTTTCGTTTCGATCCGACGTGTGTACACTAAGTTACAGCGAGATCCAGAAAGGACGGATATGGGGCATTGTCGGCGGATACACGTTGATTCCGGTGTGCACGCACATCCAAATCAAATTCTGCGAAATCCCGCACGTCCGTATCGACGGCGCGCACGTATCGGTGAAGACCGCACGCGACCAAGTCGTCCCGTTTGGCGGGGCGTACTCAGTTCCGGGGTGAAACAGGGCGTTGATTTTCCTGTTTTTGGATCGCGGTTCGCGATCGCCACAGGACGCGATGCACCGAGCGGGTTGCATGGGCATCGAGAGGGTCACGCAGGGTTCGCGTCACAACTGACGGAACGAGAAACAGAGCTACGAGGAGAGAAAAAAGAGTACCTGAACAGGGCTTCGCTGAATGGGATTTTCGTGTCCGACACGACACAAGGGGACACTGTGTCCAGGGTTGTGTCCAACCTAGGGTTTCGGTTCAGACGGCCGGAGACTCGCCGGAGGGGCTCGCCGGGAAGGTGCTGGGCTCGCTGAGGCTTCGCCGGAGGCGGCGGGGGCTCGTCTCGGCTGCTGGGCTCGGTTGCTGGCCGGAACTTGCTGCGGGAGGGAGAACTGCTGCGGGCGGCCGGGGGCTCGAGGTGGCTGCGGCTTCGGGCGGAGGAGGGGAAGGAGTGGAGTTCTGGGCTGCCGGGTTCGGAGGACGGCGGTGGCAGAGGACGAGGGCAGCGGGGAGAGGCGGAGGAGAAAGGAGAGAGGGGTCGGGGAAGACGACGGCGAGGGTCTTTGCGGGGTGGCGTTGGGGTGATGGGCGGCCGGAGACGAGGAGTGAGGCGGAGAGAACTCTGCGGGGGTGGCGAAGCTGGAGGGCTAGGGTTCAGGCCGAGAGGGGCTGGTCGCGGGAGGAGGACGGCGAGGGGATCGTCGGGGACGAAGGGCTGCGGGGCTGAGAGGGGAAGGCTTTTCCGGAGACGACGACGGAGCTAGGGGAGATCAGGAGGAGGAGAGGGCTGTCGAGGGGTTTTTATAGGGCGGAGGAGAGGAAGACGGGTCGTGGCCGTTGCGGGGAATGGAGGCGGAGCGGCGAGCGTTGCGGAGGCGAGCGGCCGGAAGCCTGAGGGTCGGCCGGAGGTTACGCGGCGGGGGAGGCGGGTGAACGGCTGGGGGAGAGGAAAAGTTTAGGCGGGTTTCGGGTTGAAGCGGGTCGGGTCGGGTTGGCTATTGGACCCGGATCCGACCCGCTAGGGTTGGGCCTGGTTTGGTTCAATCAGTGGGTTGGTTTGGTTTAATTTGGTTCAAATGAACCGAGTTCAGGTTTAATTAAACAATAGTTTTTAGGGCTTTAATTATGCTTCCGGGGTCCAATAAATTCCCGGAAAATTACCCTATGTCTAATTTTTTATTTTACACCATAAAATATTATTTTCATAATATTTTAATATTAATTAACAACATTTAAAAGTCATTTAATTACAAAATACCTTGTTTTAAATTAATAAAAATTCCAGAAAATTCCAGAAAAATGTGAAAAATTCATTTTAAAAAAATTCTGAAAAATCAGGGGGTTTACATTTGCTGTGTATGTTTTGTGAAGGACAACAGACCGTCTGTTGGAAAACTTGACCCCAGAGCAGTCAAGTGTCTATTCGTGGGCTATTCGACGACTCAGAAGGGGTACGTGTGCTGGTGTCCAGTAGAGATGAAAAAGTTTGTGAGCATGGATGTTCACTTCCGGGAGTTTGAGCCATACTACCGTCAGGAGGGAACCTCATCCATGAGCAATTCACCTGATACTGAGAGTATGAGGTGAGAGAAGGAGATTGGTGAGAGTGTGGTGACCGATTTAAGAGTATGGCATGAAGGAATGTTTGAGGAGAAGCAGGGGAGTGAAGAGGAACAAGGGGAGGCTATGAGAGGTGTTAGGCCCACGGCTCAGGGGGAGTTACTTACCTATAGCAGGAAAGGAAAGCAAACTGCAGGACCAGTACCTATAGTGCCAGTGCCAAGTCCCTTGCTTGCGTCTGTCTCAACTCCTCAGACACCTACACCACCACCACCAGATTTCCTTTCAGGTGATATCATTCTTCCTACTCATTCCACACCATTATCTGTACGGAGGACCACTCGCAGCAATGCGAAAAATCCTCCTGATAGATATGGTTGGACCTTGCTCAGTTTGTTTCATATAATAACATCTCTTCTTCTCATGGAGCATTCATTTCATCTTTGGATGGTATTACTGTACCTAACAATTGACAGGTTGCCAAGAACGATCCAAAGTGGAAAGGGGCGATGCACGAGGAGTTAGGCGTTCTTGAGAAGAACCACACTGGAACTGATAAAACTATCAGAGGGGAAGAGGACAGTCGGATGCAAGTGGATCTTTACTGTGAAGCAGAATCCAGATGGACAGGTTGAGCGCTACAAGGCTCGACTGGTGGCAAAATGATACAGTCAGGCGTACGACATTGATTACGACGAGACTTTTGCACCAATGACGAAGATGAGCACCGTCAGGACCCTGATTTCTTTGGCAGCGAATGGTGGATGGAAGCTACACCAACTGGATGCGAAGAATACGTTTCTTCATGGGGATCTAGTGGAGTAAGTGTATATGGAGATACCACCAAGATTCTGCACCGATAAGACAGTGGGCAAGGTCTGCAGGTTGAAGAAGTCCCTCTATGGACTGAAGCAGTCTCCTCGAGCGTGGTTTGACAGATTCAGGAGGACGATGATAGGGATGAGATATCAGCAGATTAATGCTGATCATACTGTGTTCTTCCGTCGGAGTGGATGTCACATCATCATGCTTGCGATGTATGTGGACGATATGATTATTAGAGGAGATGATGAGCAGGAGATTGCCCGACTCAAGGGGAAGCTTGGCAAGGAGTTTGTGGTGAAGAACTTTGATCTTCTTCGGTACTTTCTTGGGATTGAGATTGCTCGAGAAGCAGAGGAGATTTGTCACGACCCGCACCCGGTTTAGGGGCACGAGAGCGTGGGTACGTCCAGCCTACGCCGCAGCATCGGCGGTAGAACGCTGTCTAGGTCAAGTACTATCTAAACAATCTCACGCTAGTATCCAACTCCATAAGGAGACGTGGATAACATAAAATAAATCTAGAAATACTCAATCACAACTACAGCACGATAGGAAAATGAAGAAATAAAAGAATACAACACAAGTCTAATGACACAATAATCATACCTGCAATCATTACTTCCAATCCCCAAGTATGTCAGAGCCAGTCTACTAAGGTCACAGTCTGGAAAAATATTTCCAGTCAGGAAGGAGCAAAGTACATCTCTAAATAGCAGTTCTATATAAATGACATAAGCTATGTAGCAGTTCTAGATGGAAACATACCAGATGCATGTATAGGTACGAGAAATGTACAATGAAAGAAATACTGTAAGTAAATGCAGGAAAAGAAGCAATATGTCAATGAGCAAGAGTTCTATGACTAAGTGTGTGAATACTAGCTTCAACATGTGATCGGCTTGGGAACTTGATCAGGCTGGTTACATGTGATTAGCTATGGTTCATATAAAGTCAGGCTAACCGTTGGTTAGCTATGGTGCATGTAGAGATCAGGCTAATCACACGTAACAGCTATGGAGCATATAAATGGTCAGGCCGCACCCGACGTGAGATGTGGGGTGAGCTATGGTGCATATAAAGTTGGGTATGATCACATATCTACACTAAAGTACTCCCCAAACCCCCGACTGGTATAGTAGATCCAATCATGGTACGCTATGGCACAGGATTCCCTAGGAAGGTAGCAAATCTCCCCGGGAATTAGTGTCTGTACATGCACAAGATATCAAGGAAACAAGTCTCGTACAAGCTACACCATGAATAAGGAATAACATCTCATGACGAGATCCGTGTATACCAATCCGTGTAACCATCGTGTCAAGATCATGGATATTTACACTAGTTACAGTGAACATAGGAGATATCATAAATTAGAAACTAATCAGAGAATGTACTCGCCTTGGGTCCTTAGCTGGTAAAACCAATGTCCTGTTCCAGAGTATCCCCTGGGTAAACCAACAGTCCTATAAACATAACACAAGCAAAACCACATTTGCATCAGATGCTACACTAACACAGTCAAAAATACTGGTCTCAGGGCCAGGTCAGGCAGGGCACTAGTCAACTAGGGTCATCTAGTATAGACACGTATATCATACACATTTACACTCCAAGTATATACCAATAAAAACGTATATAATATATATATATAAGTGTCTCTTAGTATTTGTACAAAATACATATTTGTGTATATATACTAATAGATGTTTATAAATATATATATTTTTTTATACCAAAATACATATTTGTATATTTATATATCAATCAAAAATCCTTATACATAATACATAACTAAATTATAAACAATAAAACTGATATGCATATATATATATATTACCAAACTTATTATAGGAAATTACTAAACTAATTATATTTAATTAATAAACAAATTACATAATTTACTAAACTAATATGTTTAATAAATTAATTAACTGATTAAGAATTAATTACTAATTAATCTAATTATAATTTAAACTAATTATATTTAACTAATATAGATACTGAACTAATTATATTACTAACTGTTTACATATAAATTAACCAAATTGATTAAATACTAACTACTGATTATATAATACTACTGATTATAATTTAATTTCTGATTATAAATTAATTAACTAATCTAATCAGAATTAACTAAACAAATTCTTAATTAACTAAACCGTTCATTAGTTAAATAACCCGATTCATTAACCTACTGATCAAACCCGTAACCTAACCCAACATCAGAAGAAAGGGGGAGAGAAGAGGGCTCACGGGGTTCCTCCGGCGAGGTCGGCCGGCCAGGGCGTCGTCAGTCGACGCCCGTCTCGACGGGGGTGCTCGTGCTCGGCGGTGGCAGCGTTCGGCTCCGGATCTGAGGCGGCGGTCGACTCGGCTCGAGACAGCGGCGTTTGGCGCTCGAGGAGGCGGTCGGCTCGAGGACGGCTGCGTCTGGTCGAAGAGCGGCGGCGGGTCTCGGGAGCAGCGGCGGCGGCGTTCGATTCCAGCGGCGCTCGACGGATCTGGCGGCCACCGGCGGCGGCTTCCTCGGCGGATCTCTAGGGTTAGGGTCAGGTTCTGGATGTGTCGGGGTCTGGGTACGTGTCCGGGATGGACGCGAGGGTTTGTTGTGGGGACGTGTCCGGGGCTGGACACGGGGACTCGACGCACAGTGGACGTGTCCGGGTGTTGGACACGGGGTGGGTGCTTGCTGTGGTGTGGGGGTTGTCCGGGTGTTTCGGACACGGAAATCAGGTTGTAAAGTTGTAACCGGACACAAGAAATAAATGGATACGGTGGGACACCCTGGGTCGGACCCGAGGCCAACACGGCTGACACGGTGATGCTGGACACACGGACACGAGCACACAAAATGATGGTGGCTTGGCTTGTGGGAATTTGTGAAGGCTAGCTAGGGTTTCTAGGGAGTTGTGAGAATGAGAACTTAAATAGGGAGAGATGGTGTGGGATAAAGGGTTGCGGGTTGGCCCAATAATGAATGGCCCAGAATTAAATATAAAAGGGTTTCTCATGTGGAAAAAATGAGGGTGTGGGCTAGTTAATGGGAAATGGCAACTTGTAAAAATAAAAATAAAAGTTATAATTTCAGAAAATGTTTTTAGGAAAGCTAGCTAATTTTCAATTAGCTACTAATTAATACATTTTGCAAAATCTTAGAATGTATGACATTTATTTATTTACTATCCCAATAAATAAAAATTTATTTTATTTTATCAACTAGTCTTCAAATAAATATTTAGTTAAAACAATAATTTTTTATGATTCAAGCCAATAAATATTTGAAACTAAAAATATATATATTATTATTTATGTACTTATTTTATAAGAAAGCGACACTTATGAAAAATGATTTTTATACAAGATTATAAATTACCTTCTACAATCAAACATCGTTCAAAACCAAATTAAAATTTCAAGGAGAAATATTTTATAAACTTGATATTTTAAAATAAATTAAAATCTAATTATTTTGGAAATTGGAAATCGGAGGTTACAAGATTGTTCTTTCTCAGAGGAAGTATGCGCTGGACCTTCTCATAGAGACATGGATGTTGGGATGCAGACCTGCAGCGACGCCGATCAACTAGGTGTTCAAGCTGTGTGTTGAGGCTGGAGAACCAGTTGACCGAGACAGATACTAGAGAATGGTGGGCAAGTTGATCTATTTGAGCCACACACGTTCTGATGTCTGCTTTTCAGTGAGTGTGGTGAGCAGCTACATGCATGGCCCAAGGAAGGATCATATGGACGCAGTGTACCAGATTCTGAGATACTTGAAGGATGTGCCCAGAAAGGGGTTGATATTCAGGAAGAATGATCACTTGAGCATCGAGGGCTACTGTGACTCTGACTGGGCTAGCTGTACTGATGACAGGAGGTCTACCTCGGGCTATTGCATATTTGATGAGGCAACTTGGTCTCTTGGAAGAGTAAGAAGCAGTCGGTGGTGGCCAGATCGACAGCTGAAGCGGAGTACAAAGCTATGGCCTTGGGAGTTGCAGAGCTGCTATGGCTGAAGAGTATGCTGGTGGAGCTGAAGCTGGATCAAGGAGCCAAGATGAAGCTGTGGTGTGAGTCAGCCATCAATATCGCCAACAATCCAGTGCACCATGATATGACCAAACACATCGAGATTGATAGGTTCTTCATCAAGGAGAAGTTGGACCGTGGACTACTGGAGCTAGGTCATGTTCCAACCAAGGAGCAGGTAGCAGACAGTATGACCAAGGGACTTAGCTCTGCAGATATGATTAGAGGATGTGACATGATTGGCTTAGTGAATATCTTTCGCCCATCTTGCGGAGGAGTGTTGGTATATTAGAATATTCTTGGTATATTTGTTGGTATATTAGAATATTCTTGGTATATTTGTTGGTATATTAGAATATTCTTGGTATATTTGTTGGAATATTAGAATATTCTACATGGGATTTTAATGGGGTATTAATGTAAGATGAAGGATTGTAAGGCTATAAATAGCCAAGAGATTATTAATAAAATAATATAACAATTACTCTAAAATATTCTACATATACTTTAGTTGCTATTTTGGAAACTTTAAATTATGGAAAACTATCTCTATATGCATTTAATTTATCAATATTGTTCCCAATTTATCTTTTATATTTTTAATGCAACAACAATAACAAGAAAGACTTTATCCCATTTTTTAGGGTTGGCTATTTGAATTATGTTCTTCCATTCACCTTTTTTAAGCTTCATATTATTGGTAACATTAACAAATGCCAATTCTTCGTTACAACATCTATACTACCTAGTATCGTCACGATATCATCCAATTTAATTTTTTTAATTAGTTGAGGAAGAATTTACAAATTTATGAAACCCTGTGGACAAATTTTCCATCTCCATGGACTACTATCCCCTATCAAATAAATTCCTAATTCCCTATCAAATAAATTCCTAATTCTCCTTTTGGTGCTTCTACTCTAACATAAAGTTCTTGTTTTGACGATTAAAAATTGGGGGAAGGTTTTTTTTAACTAAGAAATCTATGCAAAATCATTCCATTGGGATTTTTTCTCTATTAAAGCATATGACTTCTAATTTCTCATGTCCATTCCCCCTCCCCCCCCAACCCCCCAACCCCCAATCCCCCACCCCACAATTCCTTCTAGAGCATGTCGAGTAATTTTTATAGATTCCCTCGTTTCGCTAGCTAATACTAAATAACGAGCTAGTGAATCTCCTTCAACTAAGTTTGTTTAGGCCTACACTTAGTTTTTGTATCCCCTTTCAACTAAAATTCTATCGCACCCAAGTCTTTCATCTATTGGTCTTCTTTGCACATGTCCAAACCAATATATAATATTCTCTCATCTTATTTTTCCTCGTTTTCTCCCCTTTGATTTCTTCTTTAAGCCATATAGTCTTCTTTGTCATCTCCCTAACCCCGTTCATGCTAACATAATACTAGGTATAGACTAGGAAATGGAACTAACAGGCACATGCTAAAGTATTACTAGGAATATTCGCTACTATCGTTAGCTATGATAAAACTAAATCTTACTCATATTCGCTACTCCTCGAGTCTGTCTCCTCCACTGTCATCGCAAAAGCCTGACTACGTCCTTGTGGTGGTGCCCTCTGCTGTTGCTGGGCCTGCTGGAAGAGTGCTGCCTGTTGTGCCAAGGGTGGCCTCGGCTGATATCCTCCCGGTGCTGGTAAAGCTTGTCGGTTTACCATTGGTGCTCCCTCTCGACGCTCAGGGCAATCCTTGGCTGAATGTTGGCTGGATCCACAAATCAAGCATAATCACAACATGCGTCTGCCTCGCTCTCGTAATGACCTCGCTTGCCACAATATTGACATGTAGGCAGTGCCTGCGGAGCAGCTCTGGGTGGCTGGTGCATGTGAGGTCTCTTTGCAGCTTCTTCCTGTGGTGCTCTGGTTGGTGCTGATGTGAACGGCCGTTTCTGGCTGGACTTTCTCCTGGTGTTGCGCTCCATGCGTCGGGCTGCAGCAAGGACGTCCGTGAATGAAGTAGGTGCAACGAAGCCGATTAATCTCTGTAGCTCAAAGCTAAGTCCGTCAAAAAACTTCTCCTCCTCTTATGTCGGAATCAGAGTAGGGGCGAAACGACTCAAACGGATGAACTCTGCATTGTACTCTTCTACCGTCATGTTGCCTTGAATGAGGTTAAACTTATCCCTAAGTTCCGCTCTGGCAATGGATGAAATATACATCTCCTGGAAGAGTCTAGAGAACTCCTCCCAAGTGACTTGGTCTGGTCCAAGCCGTCTCTCCTCAGATAACCACCAGTGATGTGCATTGCCCGTCAAGTGCATCCTGACGACACTCATCCAGCGCTCCCTCGGAAGCTCAGCTGCTTCTAATTGGTGTTGTGTGTTTGTGAGCCACTCATGAACTTCAGTGGCCTCCTCCTTATCTGAAAAGATACGGGACTTCAAATGGCGAAAATCAGTGATAGATCCCGTCGATGGCCGTCTAACTGGTGGGTTCGCCTGCTCCAGTGCGGTTTCTAGGCTGTTCCTCAAGTTTTTTGCCTGGCGTTGCTGGACCTCTTGATGAACCTACTGTTGTGCTTGCATCATTGCGTAGAACATTTGGAACATCTGCTGACCATCCATAGGTGGTCCTGGTGGAAAAACAGGCATCGGTGGAGTAAACTGCGGCGGTGGTGGAATGTCGTCTCGTCGGAACCTCGAGGCATGCTGATATGTTTGATTGCTTTGTTGAGTGGATGGATCTCCACCCAATGGTGTCACTCCATCGTTGTAGGTGACCACAACACCTTGTAGTGTACCCACGGGAGTCTCGTCGCTGGCTCGTGGATCCATTACTCTGCGTACAAAGTAAACTATGAGAGACGCACAAAGGAATTAAGGCAGGATGCAAGTCAAGAAATTATTTTGAAGTCGATATAGAGGTTAAGAACATATCAACAAGTTGATGAGATCCTATAATTTATCATATCCTAATCGCAGGCTTGCTCGGTTCCTTAGTTGAAACCAAAGCAATATAGTCGTAGACCTGCATGGGCCACTACAAAAACCATGTCACGCCCGTCCCAAAATACCGAGGGACTAGCCACGTGGCAATGACCAACAACACAACTCCAATGGGCAAACCCAATTTAATGGACCCGTTAGAGTGCACTTAAGCTGTAATAATTATCAATGCAGTCTACACCATCTATCACAGAATAATTCTAATCTCATCTACAGAAAAAACATAACTAAATATGATAGACTAATCAAGATAATAGATAAATGAAATAGTCCATCATTAAGTCAACATATGTAGTGTCTCGGGGAACAATCCGATAAAATAAGAAAAGATCACAAGTCAATACATAAGTCCATGAGTCGAGATATGAAATAACTGGAAGCATAAATAACTGAGTATGTAACAGAATACTCAGGAGAAATCCTCTGGCACAACCTCGTCCTCTAGTGCCAGTACTGCTCCAGCGTCAGCTCCTGTCCCGTATATCTCGGGTTAATCCTCCTCTGTTGTACCTGTCACGCCCCGATCTCCCGTAGGCTATTTCGGCCGTCCCCGCTAGGCGGGAATCACCCTCGCCAGCGCTCCCGCGGGACGATCGCTTTGACCCATCCGGGCCTGATGCCGCACGAGCGTGAGCCACGCCCGTGCAAGGCCATGGTTCATTGGCTGGCGGTAAGAGTTCTAAGCCACAGAGTCGCACAGATTGTCCGAGTGCAGCGGAGTCATGAACGCATAGCGATTTGGTAACAGGTTCACTGAGTCGACAACATAGCGGAAGCATTGAAACAGAAGTTTGAAGTAAAGCAACTCTTTTTATTGATATGAACAAGTGTTACAGGCGGCGTATAGCCGAGATTACAAGTCGTTCAAGCCTCTCTCTCTGAAACAGTAAAAGCGTGCCAAGTGGCTACAATTGTGGAATGATTGTAGAGACGATGTTCAGGCGAGTTCGGGCTATGTTCCAACATTACGTCTTGTATATGTGCTTCTGTTCCGGATGCACCGTTGCTTCAGAGTGATCTTCACGCCTAAGCACGCACGTTGGAGGCATCCGCACCGAACGAGGTTCTCTCGCACCCTGCCTACAAACTGGTTGATTATCAGTACATTGAATGCACTGGTGGAGAAGCTACTCGCCCGCTCGACAAATCCAAACACGTAATATAAGTTCCGTGCACCAACTATTAAGTTGTCTTTCTAGTTGCCTTAGGATCAGTTTCATGCAAACATTGAATAGCCTATTCGTGTCGGGCAGTGCGCCGTGCGATGTTTGAGGAAACACGGCGAGACTTACCAACTTACCATTTCTCCTTCCCTGTCCAAGGCAAACATGATTAATTCAAGCACGGCCATGTATATACATTCAGGGCAATAACATATGCAAACATGAGTATGGTTATATTGTTCAAGTTTAAACACACGAGGTGGACAGAGTCATGGATAAGGATAACATGCAACGAGAGCACACGATGAACACACGATGCGCTGCAAGTTATCCCATCCGCACACGATGACTAAGCCACAAGTTAATTGCACACGATGATCACTGGCTTGATGCCATAATGGACTAGTCATGGACATGGATAGCATGCAACGGGAGCTCATATTGGATACACGAAAACACACGATGCATTGCAAGCTATCCAGTCCGCACACGATGACTACACACGAAGTCTGCCCGGATCGGATCGGTGCCAGTGCCCCAGCACCGTCCGCAGAACTTATACCCTTGTGCACAAGTTGTCCATGATCGAACACGATTATTAATTTACACACGAGCACACGACAAGCAGTAATGCATGATTCATTTAGCTATTGGATATGCACAGTCTCCTGGGCTGATGTAAGCCCGCTTGAGGGAGACTTGCAGGGAGATCCGAATACCTGAATGAGTCTTGCCACTGGAGTATGATTCATTTACTTGGCATGATGCAGTCCCCTGGATCGGGAACTGCCTTGGTGACCTAACGGTCCCGAATACTTGCAGGTTTATTCAGGCACGGAATGACTACTTGGTAGTCTTCCGAGGTTTGGATGAAAACAATGCAACATTCAAGCAGACAAGCATGCGTTTCTAAGGAACATAAGCAGGCACGTTTGCTCGGACCCGAAGGTAAGCCGAGAGTCAGATCGTTAGGGGACTTGGCATGCGAGGGTCTGAATACAAGCAGTATTTCAATTTCCATGTTCTAACATAAGCATTACAAGTTGGGATTATTCCCTTAGCTAGGTGCGTTGGATTTATTAGCATGCATGGGGTGAATCACCTAGCGACTAGCATGAAATATTCCAGATTTTATGTGTGCTGGCTAAGCAAAGACAAGTTCACCGTAGCCACCCACCTTAGCGATGATTCGCCTCGGTAGAGCGATACGCCTGAGCGAGCCTCTGAAAGCCTAAGCCGGATTCCTGTAGAGGCAAGTCTGGATATCTTTTGCTTCTTGTTTGAGGCAAAGCGGGTCGGGACAGCTGCACTATTGTCGTTTGAAACGGCAATCCGCTTGAGCGGAACGGGGTGTTACAGTACCTGGGGACATAATCCAGATCCAGGTCTTCAGGGGACATTGCAAGGTACAAGAATAACTCAAGCCAAATGAAATACAGTATATAAAAAAATAGATCCTCGGGGCAAGCTATGTAACCAGCTATGTGAAATGTAAATGAGAGCATCACTAGTACTCAGGCTGAGACCACTACAAGCTCTGTGTCGGAAAGCCGGTAGTAGTAATATCACGTAATGGGCCAAGCTCTGGAGCAGAGACTAAAGCACCTCAATAATAAAGTATATATGTATATAATCAGCCTGTAGCCTGTGTGTCTCTCCCCACCCAATGTAATCACATGTCTCATGTCCACGACGTCTCATGTCCATAACACGCAAGATCATGACCTCTAGCTAGTACAACGAGTTATAATGATATCTATGTATATGCAAGTCTCATGTTACGAATCCTGTAAGCCTATACAGAATCACTATGAATAACCCAGGAAAGATTTTGTCACATGAATATTGTCAAGTGTCCTATGGTATGACGTACTTGGTAAAGCAACCACGTAAAAATATATAGGATCGTGGTATCAACTCTCTAAGTGACGTTACACGACGCTGCGTACGGCATCGACACCTGAATTTTTTTCAGACCTAGGTTAAACAGGTACAACATAGAAGTATATAGAAATAACTCAAGCAAATAATATCTCAAGATCTACTGCAAGTTGGCAATGTACACTTGCCTGAGTTCTGAGCTCCGATAGTTGCTCCGATATAAGTGGAATCTCCAGTTACGCCTCCGGATGCTGAAACAAACATTACCATTACTCTCAGAATACTTGAAATAACTAAGATTGACTACCCATAAGTCCAATTTGGACACGGACATAATTGACAGTTTCTGGTCAAAGCGGTGGCCCACTTCGCACCAAAAAATGTGCCAGAGACAAAGTTCTCCAAATTCGTCAAACTTAGTGTCTATGTGTCCAGAACGATGATACGAACCCAAGGGAACGTCCAGAACTTGATTCCGATGAGCCGGTCACGAAATCGTCCGTCAAGTGGAACCGTGGGGCCCGCGAATCTGTGTTTCGTCAACGTTCTCAGAATTGAACCAACTTGGGTCACAGGACTAACGTAACGCTATGAATCCGATGGCGCAAGTTTCGTTGCGAAACGACAAACACACGAAATTATGACGAGTGTCAGAACTGGTCCATACAGGACTTTTTGACGGATACACGTTGATTCCGGTGTGCACGGACATTCAAATCAACTTATGCAAAATTTTACACGTCCGCGTTGACGATACGCGCCTTTCAGTGCAATTCTCACACGACGAAGTCGCCTCGTTTAGCGAGACGCATCCCGTTTCAAAAAATTTCGGGTTTAGAAAACCAAGTTTTCGGTCAAATTCAACAGCAAATAAAACACAACATACATCGAAATAAAATAAACTAATTAAAGAGATTAAAATTCGGTTATGTTGTCTAAATTACTGTTCAAGTGGAATTGAAAAATATTAACTATGTTGGAAGAAAATCAGACATGAACATGGGTGGTTGGAACAGTTTATGAACTACAAATTGGGTCATTTTTTTATGTTTTGCGTCGCGAATTACGACCGACACAGGACACGATACACCGAACGAATTATACAGGGTTCAAAGGGTCATGTGGTCTTCGCATAGGATTCGACGGGTCGATATTTAGTTAAATGTGCAGAGAGATACGGGGGCTAGTAGATGGGTATTGCATCGCGAATTACGACCGACACAGGACACGACACACCGAACGAATTATACAGGGTTCAAAGGGTCATGTGGTCTTCGCATAGGATTCGACGGGTCGATATTTAGTTAAATGTGCAGAGAGATACGGGGGCTAGTAGATAGGTACCTCGATGCTCGCTACTGCTCGGGATTTTGGGCGGCTATGCGGAGGCTTCTTGCGGCGTGCGGCGGCGACTGTCCGGCGGTCGTCGGCGGTCGGGACTTGTCAGAATTGGAAGAGGAGTTGATGGTGGTGGTGGTCGGCTAGGCTAGGCTTTATATAGGGTGACAGAGAGGGAGTTACAAGGAGCTGAAGAGGAGGGGTTGGCGTCAGTTTCGGGAGGGGAAGAGGAGAGATCGTGCGGGCTATGGGGAGAGTGGGTTGGGGTTTCGGATCGGGTCGGGTTATCGGGTTATGGGTGCGGGTTTAGGTCCGAATTTGTTTAGTTTGGTTTGGGTTGGTTCTGTTTGGGTTGGTTTATTAAAACAATAAATATATATAGCCATAAAAAAATAGTTTTGGACCCCAATAAATTTCGGAAAAAATACACAATATTCTATTATTAATTATACACCAAAAAAATATAATTTTTGCACTATTTTAATAATTAATTTAATACACAAAAATATAAATTCATGAACGAACATTTATTATAATTAACTAAAAATAATTAAATTTTTTTCCTTAATCTCAAAATTTCATAATTCCAATATTTAAAATTCTAAAATTAAATTCAAAAAATCAGGATGTTTATATATATATATATATATATATATATATATATATATATATATATATAAATCTATTTTTTTTGGCGCCCCTTCAGTTTGTCCCGAGTCAGGGCCGGCGCTGCCCTATTGGGCTAGGGCAGATGTGAAATGATGCAAACATGCAATGAAGCAAAATGCTACATAATACATGAAGAGCAGCAGGCTAATAAAATACAGAATTGAAAAGAAAACCTAATGTAATGCAAAATAAAGAAAAACTATATTCCTAAATGCAATGCAAAGATGAAATTATACCTTTCAGTTGATAGGGAGGCAACCCCAACACACTACGTAATGTTGCACGGCAGATTACTGAGTTTAAATTTTATATTTTTTCCCTTGAAAATGATGACTCATTGAATAACATTTTCAAACTTCATCATAGTGCTGCTATTATGTAACCGTAAATTGCATGCTCGTGGTGATTTCATAGACTATGAAATTGGAGTATCATCCATAATTAATCCAGCTTTCTTAGTTGAGACATGAGAACAACTAGAGAGCATTACCACTATAGCAAGCTGCAACATAGCCATAGTAGCTTCTCCTAACATGGATGTATGTGGCTCAGGTCAGGACTTGGAAGTTGAATCAATACTGTACTTTGGGGGAATCATGAATCTTGATGGAGAAGATTAATAGGGCCCCTACAATGCACATGCCTAGTGATAATTGAATGTCCTACAAAATAAGGACGAAGGAGACTCCCATATAGGTGTCTATAGAAATCAATATAGCTTACCCATGACATTTTGAAGCAAAAAGTAATGAATAGAACATCTAATTTACATTTCCCTTGTAAGTACTTCTTGGGCTTCTTCCATCATCTTCTGAAGCCTTGCATCTTTAAACCATGTAACATCCCGTTGTTAACCAATATCAACATGAAAACCTGCAATGTCAATGCGAGGCCATTTGCAAAAATCTGCATACATTTGCTTATTCAGCAGGTCAAGTTATGTAGTCCTGATGATATTTCTACTTCTGTTTACAGTACTCTCGGGCAAGTTGTACGTGGAATTACCTTATCAAGTCCTCATTTTCTTGTGGTTTTTCTTTTAGTAATTTTGAGAAAAAAGCGTCATATCTTCTGTAAAGTATTTAGTGCTCACAACATAACTAACTTTGCCTTTCTCAGATGTACCACCGGACAAAGAACCGCTTGACTGGAATACTCGGATGAAAATTGCTGCTGGTGCAGCTAAAGGATTGCAACACCTGCATGACAAGGCAGATCCTCCAGTTATATACAGAGATTTCAAGTCATCCAATATTTTATTGGATGAGGGATTTCACCCGAAGTTGGCTAATTTTGGCCTTGCAAAACTTGGCCCTGTTGGCGACAAGACTCATGTTTCTACACGTGTGATGGGAACATATGGCTATTGCGCTCCCGAATATGCTATGACTGGGAAGCTAACACTAAAGTCCGATATCTATAGTTTTGGTGTTGTCTTCCTTGAGTTGATCTCTGGGCGCAAAGCAATTGACGACACCAGAGGGGCAGGAGAAACAAATATAGTAGCCTGGGTATGTTATTGTCATTCTCCATCTAGCATGTTCAACATAGCAGGTAGCAGTCATAGGGGTGTCTTATAGACTGATAGTTAATGCTGGCATCTTCAAAAATTCCATTCTTCAGTCAAAGTAAAATGCTCCTATAGATGTATTTACTTTTTATAGCTTGAACTTATGAATCACCTGTTGAGAGTATTAAAGGATTTTAGTCCCACATGGAATAGAGTAGTAGAGAGAGGGGTTAACCTCTCCTATAGATATGTAGCTCCACATCAATAATAAACAACCCAAGTATTCTATTAAATATCTATTTGGTATCAGAGCCAACCCCCCCCCCCCCCTTTCCGCAAACCCTAACCCTAACCCCCTCCACAGTCGCCCCTCACTCCATAGCCCCCCTTTTCCTCTTCTGCCACCAGCAGCCGCCGGCCAGCAGCCCCCCTCCCTGCCGGCCAGCAACTCCCCCTTCCCGTCGGCCAGCCCCCTTCCCTCTTCTTCTTCTTCTTCTTCTTCTTCTGCGAGTTGTAACTCGGTTCTGTTTGTATGCAACTACGATTGCAAGGAAGAACGAGAAGTTCAATTTTCTGATTATCGTTTTTTGTAGCAGCAAGTTGTAATCGGAATATTAATTATACAGTTGCTAGTTGGATCGAGGTATATCAGTGAGAAATTTTTTGTGTGAACTCCTGATCTCGACTACAACTGTCGCTTCTCTTCCCTCCTTCTTGTCAGGCTATGTGACCTCGGGTCGAAGCCGTGCACGGGACATGAGCAGCGGCTCTCAGGGACACCGCTGCCGCTAAAAGAGGAACATTAGACGTGGATATAACGACGATCAAAGGTGGAGACGATCTAGATTTGCCACCGTCTTGCTGATGGAAGAGGACAAGAAGAAGACAATTGAGACGATCTACGGTAATCTGACGGCCCAAGAGATGAAGGCTTTGGTAGATGATCTCTTCTCCAGGAGGCTGACCGAGACTAGATTCCGTGTTGCACACGCATATGTGGATCATTCACCATACAAAATAGAAAAGTTGGAGAAAATGGAGATAAAGTTGGAGGGTACTTTCAACTACTTGAAGTGGTCGTGTCAGGTGATGCGAACTCTGAAGGCAAGAGGCTTGGTGGGCTATGTGAATGGCCAAACCAAGGCACCTGAAGATCACTCCTCACGAAAGTTTGCTGTGTGAAAAATCGTCAACAATATTGTTGCTGGATGGTTGACAACCTCATTGACTGACCAAGTGTTGGGCAACGTGGAAGCAATGGAGGGTACTGGTGACATTTGGATGACGCTGAGAGACATGTACTCAGGGTCAGGAAATCCTATGAGGGTCTTCCAACTAAAAGATGAACTTGATAAGGTGGTCAAAGAAGATCACACCATCTCTGAGTATGCGGCTCTGCTGAAGAAGTATTTGTCAGATCTCGACCACTATGATCCCATTGGCGTGAATGATGAGCAAGTGGAACCGATATTTGCGAAACATTTTAAGAAGTTCATGGAGTATGTTTCGCGACAGGATGATGAAGTTCCTGAAGGAGCTTAACCCAGCATTCGAGCAGAGGAGGAATGCCCTACTTGCACAACTTGGGCTACCATCACTGGAGGAGGCCATAGCTGCTATGACACAAGAAGAGAAACGACTGAAGCTAATGCCTAGCACCACTAGCTTTTCGGGGAAAAAATAAGCTCTAGCAGTGTTTAACCCAAACCCTTCCGGAGGGGGAGGGTGCTACAACTGTGGAGAATCTGGACATTTCATCATATTCTGTACGAAACTTCTAAGAGGCCAGTCAAATGGCCGCAAACGTAGCAGTGGAGGGCATAGGGGTGCCAGATGAGGCTGGCGGAGGCAGAGGTAATTATTCTGGAGGGCACAACGCAAACCTGGCAGAAGGGGGAAAGAAGAATCAGTTATCCGATATGACCCCTAGTGAGAGGGAAATGCTAGAAATGTGGAGTATAAAGCTTGGAACTACCGTCAGTCGAGCCAACACCACTGGGACATCGACTCCAACCACCTCCGAGGGTAACATCACCTACTATGCCCATACAAGCACATGTATACCTGCTCATGCCTTTGCATCTACCCACATACCAGAAAGTCTAAATTGGATAATTGACTCTGGGGCATCCCGCCATGTTACGGATACCCATGATGAGTTCCAAGATTATACTTACCTGGCAACGCCTGAAAGCATTCAGACTGCTGATGGTACTGCTAGACCCATTGTGGGTAAATGCACAGTTGAATGCACCCCTTCCATGACTCTTACTGATGTCTTGCATGCTCCATCTTTTCCTGTTAATTTATTGTCCATTAGTGCAATTGTTCTTCAACTTAATTGTGTTGTTTCCTTTGACATTCCTAAGGTAATTTTTCAGGAGAAAGGAATGAGGAGATAGTTGGGGACTGGCACTTGGCATAAAGGGCTATGGTACTTGGACATAGGTGGGATGGATGCAACATTGGCATCACTGGTAGATGAAGCACAACAGGAATCACGAAGGACTGTAGAAGTAGAATTATTACTCCAACATCAACGTATGAGACTTCATTCAGTCTACTGAGTCGAATGTATCCTTCTATGTATCAAAAGTCTAATAAGCAAAAGTTGGTTTATGATACTTGTGAACTTGGAAAACATACCAGAAGCTCGTATGTGAGTTATGGAAATATAAGTTTAGCTACTTTTGATATGATATATTCTGATGTGTGGGGACATTGTCCTACAACTGCTGTTAATGGTTTTTAGTAGTTTGTCACATTTATTGACTGTTACACTCGTGTCACCTGAGTATATCTAATGAAGAGTAAGAGTGATGTATTCGCATGCTTTCAAGATTTTCATTGCAGGGTTACAACACAATACGGTGCTAAGGTGAAGACTTTGAGGTCTGACAATGTGACAGAATACACCAACAAGACTATTAAAGAATACTTATCAGCTCATGTGATACAACATAAGACTTCATGTGCCTATGCACCGGATCGGAATGGCGTGACGGAGCGGAAGAACATGCACCTATTAGAAGTGGCACGGTCAATGATGTTTGCTATGAATGTTCCTAAATACTTGTGGGGACATGCCATGTTGACGGCTGCATATCTCATCAACATGATGCCCTCTCAGGTGTTAGGATGGAAGACACCATTTGAGTTGCTTATATGTGAGAACAAGTACATTGTTTCCCCAAAGGTATTTGGATGTGTCTGCTTTGTGAAGGATAATAGGCATGCGGTGGAAAAGTTGGACCATCGGACAGTGAAGTGCGTCTTTGTTGGCTACTCAGGGACTCAGAAGGGATACTCATGCTGGAGTCCTGTAGAGCGAAGGCTCTTTGTGAGCATGGACGTTACATTCAGAGAAATAGAACCATACTACCACAATGGTTCAGGTGAAGGCTCCGCATTTGGTGACATACCTAACACAGGAGGTGTTAGGAGTGAGGGGGAGATAGGCCCAAGCATGATTGTCGGGCCAGTTCTATGTCCAATGATGAAAGTTGGTCCAAGGGAACAATGGAGAGATAGCGAGTGGGAGGAAAGTGATGAGGAAGCTCACAATGAGGAGGAAGAAAGTGATGCTGCAGTACAGGGGGAGGAGCATACTACAGAAAAATCTACAGAGCTCCAAGTCTACAGAAGAAGAAAGCAGCAGTCCACTACTATGCCTATTGTCCCTACTGTGCCATGTCCCTCGCCTAACCCTGCTCCAATTCCTGAATATGCACCTCCCGCACCAGATTTCTCTGATTGGGATGCGGATCCCTCTGATTCAGATGTTAAGATCTCTCCTCATTGTCCTTTTCCTATTCCCTTAAGGAGATCTTCTCGCGGTTATACGGAAAGATTCACTAATCGTTATGGTTATGAACATGACATCGTCCATTTTTTATCCTACTCTAATCTATCCCCTACTTATGGAGCATTCATTGCATCGTTAGACACCACCTCTTTGCCTAAGTGTTGGCAAGAAGCGAAGGAAGATCCGAGGTGGAAAACTGCAATATTGGAGGAACTTGGGGCACTTGAAAGAAATGGGACATGAAAATTTGTTTCAATACCTAAAGAAAAGAGAGCAGTTGGATGCAAATAAGTTTTCATAGTAAAGGAGATGCTAGAAGGAAAGGTGGAGCGATAGAAGACAAGATTGGTTGGAAAGGGATTCACTCAGTCCTATGGCATCGACTATGGTGAGACATTTGCTCCAGTAGCGAAGATGAGCACTGTAAGAACCCTGGTTTCTCTTGCAGCAAACAATGGGTGGCAACTTCATCAATTGGATGTGAAGAATGCCTTTCTTCATGGAGATCTACAAGAGGAAGTATACATGGAGACGCCTCCGGATTTTTGCATGAAACAGTCAACAGAAAAGGTGTGTAAGCTGAAAAAATTACTGTATGTAAGCAATCTCCTCGGGCCTAGTTTAAAAAATTCAGGAAGGCTGTCACAGGCATGGGGTACAACCAGACCAATGCAGATCACACGGTCTTCTTCTGACATGTGAGAGGCCACGTCACCATACTTGCAGTTATGTAGATGATATAGTGATCACAGGTGATGAAGAGATTACCCAGCTGAAGTCAAAATTTGCCAAAGAATTTGAAGTAAAGGACTTGGGAATGATGAGGTATTTTCTCGGGATCGAGGTGACTTGAGGAAGAGATGGGATCGTCCTCTCTCAGAGGAAGTATGTACTAGATCTGCTCGCAAAAATTGGTATGCTAGGATGTCGATCAGTAGTCACTGCAATCGATCAGAAAGATAAGTTGGGGCTAGAGACAGGAGAGCTTGTTGATCATGAGAGATATCAGACTTATAGGAAGATTGATTTATCTAGGCCACACTCGCCCTGATATCCCATTTGCTGTGAGTGTAGTGAGTCGCTACATGCATGATCCAAGGAAGAGCCACATGTATGCAGTTTTTCATATTATGAGATATCTGAAGGGGGCTCCTGGAAGAGGGATATGGTTCATGAACAACAGACACATGGGTGTTGAGGGTACTGTTATTAGCCCAATGATTGTATCATATTTTTTGAATATGGTGAATCGATTAAGTTTAGCCTTTTAATCTCACTAACTAATCATAAAATAACTATAGCATTTATATTCTTCTTCCACCTTTAGTGATATATGCTTATTGTTTTACATATTAGTGATATGAGCTTCTATTAAAGCTATCTTAAATAGAACCAAGTTGGCATAATAAAAAAATGGGGAGATTGTTTGCCCAATGATCTAACTATATTTTTGAATATGGTTAATCTATTCAAGTTAATATTATGACATCACTAATATTCATGCTATCACTACTTTGAATACTTAAACTTAGCACAGTCCAAATATGCATGAAATGTTATCATACTTGCTACTATGTATATTGTTTTGTTTGTCGAACTTGTATTTACAGAAAAGCAATAAGTAAGATCAAACATGGACATATGCAATAAAGAAATCATGATGGGCCAAAGACGACGTCATCCCACAAGATTTCTCTGAACCGCCTACGACATCTATGGAGCCACGCACTCGGGGGTTCTAGACTCTGAAGAAACCTACACCTGCTTTAGTCTGTCTAGAGTCTGTAATGAGTCTTAGGAATAATTTTAAACACAAGAAATGAATGACAAAATCGAAAACTAGGGTAGAAAATAACCCAAGATTAATTTTGGGAAAAATTCGGAAGATCCGTCGGATCTTAGCGGATCACCGTCGGATCATCCGTTTTGTCACAAGTTTTCTGTGAACATTCGGATCATCCGTCGGCAATTCGCGAATCACCGTCCGATAATCCGAATTTTGACCGTTACAAATCCAACGGTCTTATTTGTCCCATCGATGATCCCAACGGCTATTTTTATAGCTGTTAGTACTCGGGGTCGGATCATCCGACGGTATTTCGCGGAATACCGACGGATCTTTCGACCGTGGGCTGGAAGGTGCTTTAATGCCCTTTCTTTATGGTGGCCTATATAAAGCCTTGAACTTCTTCATTCAAGGTTGTTCATTTTGAGTCTAAAATTTCTAATCTACCAAAGGCCATCCACAAACATTTCACCAAAGCTTTCATTTGCCTATCCACAAATTGTCTTAGAGTATTCTTAAGTTGTAAAAATTAGATCTTTATATTTGTTGTAAGAAGATCAAAACCATCTTGTAAAAGGGTGAGGTGTACGAGCCTTCAGATCAAAGCTTGTGAGAAGTTAGAGAGCCTTCGGATCAAAGCTCTTGTGTAAGAAGTCAACGAGCTTTCGGATCAAAGCTCGTGGTGTAACTATTTTGACAATAGTGGATTCAAGCCGAACAAGAGTTTCCGGGACTGGTGTGCCTCGAGGAGGATATCAGGATACATCGGGTGTCAGTATTCTTATTGTTTTACTTCTTGCACACTTAATTTTTAAATTGCCTATTATAAATTATTTGTGCTTGATTTATTAGCTTGATCCTATTCACCCCCCTCTAGGGTTCCTATAACTGTGATGCAGATTGGGCAAGATGCATTGACGACAGAAGGTCTACCTCAGGTTACTGTGTCTTTGTGGTGGGTAACCTAGTCTCATGGAGAAGCAAGAAACTGTATGTGGTAGCACGATCGACCGCTGAAGCAGAATATAGAGCTATGGTTCTGGGAGTGTGAGAGTTTTTGTGGGTAAAGCACTGTTGACAGAGTTGAATCTGGACCAGGGAACACCATTGCGCCTTCTGAGTGACAGTCAAGCTGCACTAAGTATAGCTAACAATCCATTTTAGCATGATAGAACAAAGCACATCGAGATCGATCGGTTCTTCATCAAAGAGAAGCTAGAGAAAGGGATATTAAAGCTCGATCATGTTCGCTCAGAAGAGCAAGTCACAAATTGTCTTACTAAGGGTCTTAATTCATTGAGTCTTTCTAAACTGTGTGACAAGATGGAGATGATTGATATCTATCGTCCATCTTGAGGGAGAGTGTATTAGTATTAAAGGGTTTTAGTCCCACATGGAGTAGAGTAGTAGAGAGAGTGGTTAGCCTCTTCTATATATATGTAGCTCCACATTAATAATAAACAAGCCAAGTATTCTACTAAATATCTATTTCACCTATATAACTTTCTGATTGAATTATATTGTTTATTGAATTTAGGTGTAATACCCCCCCCCCCCCTCCTCTCTCCTTTTTCTTCCTTTTCTAAACCACTTGGCCATGAACATTTTGGTAAAAATCAATGTAATCATTATAGCTTGCCGAAAAAATTCATTAGTGCAACACTTAGTGCTTCCCCCCAGTTAGAACCCAAAATCTACGAGGAGGATGCTATCCAACTCAGCCACTTGAGCTAGAGCTAGAGGTGATTGACTATATGTATATACGCAGTCAGAGCTGTTGGCTCCAGTTGGGAGAGCCCTCTCCTTTATTTGCGTAGACATTCCTTCCGGTGCGACTTCTGACATGGGCGTGCATGTCTTCTGACATGGGCGTGCATGTCTCCAGTGGTTTGCGTTCTCCCGCACACCCGCGGGCACCGGGGGAGTCACTTTCTCCTTCTGAATGTGAGGTCGGATCTCCATACTCCTCGGATTGCAGCGCCCCCCCCCCCCCCCCCCTTTTTGTTGCTATCGGAGAGGATGAGGATCTCTCCTGCGTTGGCCTTTCATCGTGCTTTACGACTTCTGTAATTCAGGCTGGTCCGGCAGTGGAGGGGGCAGTTGACTCCAGGGACGGTGTAGTACTTCTTAAATGGCTAGATGGTTACGTTGGATGCTGCCGGGGCCCTCCTTTGGGACCGTCAACCCGCGTCGGGGTGTAGACAATTGACATGCACACGTTGTAGTCTCGGGAGTCGGTGATCCTAGTTCCTGGAAGGTGACTAAGTCCAGGAGGACTAAAAAATAATACATGATTACTCCACAACAACTCATGAACCTTCGGTCATCTTCCTCCACCCGAGCCAAAGTCCTCTCCAAATTCGTAATCGGGTGATCGTTTCGTAGGTGTTGACTCTTCTTGTTTCCAGCGGTTCATGTTTGGGGCAGGCTGAGCGTGTAATCCTCTAAATTGTCTTCCTATATATATATATATATATATATTCGAAGAAGGTAAATATTATTGATAGAACCAGGAATTATAAAACTATAATTCCGTCCAGAGCACAAAAGAAATCATCCAGGGTTAATGATATCTATATCATCCTATATATATATATATATATATATTCGAAGAAGGTAAATATTATTGATAGAACCAGAAATTATAAAACTATAATTCCGTCCATAGCACAAAAGAAATTATCTAGGGTTAGTGATATCTATATCAGTTTCTTTGTACAACATATCTACTTATGGCAAGATCCTCAAAGATACGTTTGTTTCGTACCCTCTATACGTGCCAAATCATAACTCCGAAACTTAGGCATATCCATCTATACACTCCCGTCCATATTCCTTTCTGAGCTTTGACTTCATTCATGACCGACGAGAGATCCCTATTGTGAATGGTCGGCAGTCCAAAGTTGGTGCGGTGATGGCTCCAGATCTCCTATACATAGTCGTACCAGAAGAAGAGAGAATCCCTGAACTCATCCATAAGGTCACACAAACAACACTTTTTATCCGTGCATTCCACCCCAAACCTACTCAGGCAATCCCTAGTAAGCAGGCGGTTACAGATCATTTTATATAGACATAAGAAAATCTTGACCGCCGGAAGCTAAAGGTGCCTTTTTCCATGCCCTCCCAAATCCAGTAATCCTCCATGCCCATCCTATCAATGTCTACATCTCGAATCTCTACCACATGAGCCGCCTCTGTCAGTCGATCATGAAAATTCTAGTCTCCCTCCTGGATAAGGCATCTTACCAACTCAGTGGATCTCCTTAGCTCGTATATATGCCAGCCCTCCCTCACAATCAAGCTTCTGTGGTTGAACCGGGGGTCATGCCAAAGGTTAGTTTGGTTCTCCGAACAAATAACCCTCATGTATATATATATGAAGAAAATGTACCTAGCTCTGGTAGAGGCGGACACCAACGGTTTCCACTGGAGATCATCTAATCTCGCCATTGGAGAGGAGTTGGAGAGGAGCCTGGACTTGGGAGACGGGTGTTGGACGACTGTCGCTAGGCAGAAAGGATTCCTTTGCATGGGAAGAAGGCAGGGGACTGTGCGTGTGGGTCAGGACAGGCCTTCCCCCGGTCAGGACATGACTAGTCGTCTACGTAGGGCGCCGCACGACAACGTCCTGCTACAAGCAGGAGAGGGGCTGAGTCAAAGGCTGAGGGAACCGGGCCTGTCGCCTGTGGGTGATGGGACGGTTCGGGTGCCCATCTCGAGGGATGGTTTACTGCAGCCCTCTGGGTTGTGGGAAGGCCAGCAGCAGTCTCTTCGGTGCTATATAGAGGTTGGAGGCGTCAGAATGGAGCCTTCTCCATTGGTAACCTCTGGCTCCTTCAAATAGGTTTGAAAATCATGTCCAACATATTCACCTTATGCAACGTCTTCAACGGGAAGCCACTTTTCCTTTCAACTAAAGTCTTAAAGTTGTTAAAATATCCACACTTCTAATTTTTCTTTAGGAAGAAAACGATGTCTTTGTACTATAGTCATAAATGAAAGTAAGAAAATAACGATTACCTCTAGTTGAAGTAGTTTGTATTGGACCACAAATCAAGTGGATGTGATGCTCTCCAAGATTTTTCAACTGGAAAATAATTTCTGTGATGCTTTTTCCAATTGCACATCCTTCGCATACTTTCTCTTGAATCTTAACATTTGGCATGCCTTCAATAATATTCTTGCTATCCATGAGTGAAAGAGTTTTGAAACTTAAATGTCCAAATCGAAAATAGCATAGCCACGACTTGCCTTGGATACTAGTATGCATGCATGAGTCAATATGAGAATGAAGCTTCAAAGAAAACATCTTGCTTATTGTCATCTTTACCTTCGTGATAAGAGTACCATTTTTGTTATTTATCTCACACATATCTTAATTAAAATGAACACAAAATTTCTTCAATAGAAGCTGACCAACACTCAGAAGATTGTGGTTGGGTTCGGGAACATTAAAATGCTAGAAATGTGTTTTACTCCTTTCTTTGTTTGGACAAGAATATCACGTTTTTTCTTTACGGAAAGCCTCTTGTCATCTTCAGTTCGGACTTCAGTTGTAATTGGTTCATCAAGGTCCATGGACACCTTGTTTCTAGTCATATAGTTGCTACAACCGCTGTCAATGTACCATTCTTCATCATGTGTAACTTCTTCAACATTGCAAGCGAGAACGAGAGTATCGTACTCACTTTTCTTTGCTACCTCATGCATGAAAGTTTAGCTTCATTCTTCATTATTGGTTTTCTTGAACCAACAATTTGTTTGATAATGACCATATTTTTCACAATTGTAACATTGAACTTTGATAAGAATCTTCACAACCTCTATCTCGACCAAGGTTAAAAAACTCGGTATCGTTATCGGTATCGGACAGTTTGTATGAGTATCTGTATCGGCAATATCGGCAGTATCGACGGTATCGGATCGGAGTATCGGATTTTTTGGTATCGGCTGTATCGGCAATATTTAAATAATTATTAATAAATTAGTAAAAAATAAAATAATAATTTACATATTTATGCATTATTTAAGTGTTTTTTATTTTATTTTTATTATAATTGAATAAAACAATAGTCATCCTTGTTGAATGGTTTACCTGCGATATATAAGAGAGAGAACTCTTGCACATCACCAACCCTATATATATATATATATATATATATATATATATATATTTAAGATGAGAGAGAGAATAATTGCAGCCGTTGTTCCTTCTTTTTTTTCTTCTTTTCATCTGACCAAAACCTAAAGACCCTCCCCTCTCCGATGGAAGCAGCGGCAAGGCGAAGAAAAAAGGGGGTTCTTGGAAGATTACCTTCTGGAAAACGAGGTAAGTTGAGTTCTTGAGAATTTTTTTGAGTAATTTATGTTTTGTGTGTATGTCTGTAGAAGAATTTGCCTCTATTTTTTTTTTGTCTACTATTTTGGTTCTTCATTATCGTTCTCTGTTGGATTTGATGTCTGGAATCAATTTCTACTTTTTTTGGCTTTTTGTAGAACATCTACTTTGTTAAAGTTCATGTGATGATCGGATTTGATCTAATTTTTCTCGTATCGGCCAGTATCGGTCTGTATCGGCCGATACAGACCGATACGAACTTTTTCATACCAGTTTGGGCCGATACCGATCTTTTCTGTTGGTATCGGATCGGCAGGGGACAAAACCGATCCAGTACGTCCGATACTTTAAACCTTGATCTCGACCTCTACCTGCAACTATTCCTCTTCCTCTTGTTCTCCTCTAATTTGGAGAAGAATTAACATCTCCCTTTTTCTCATCTTCGATGTATTTATCTCCATTGTCTTCCTCTTCCACGACATCTTGGACCACCTCTTCTTCCTTTCGAACTGTCTCAAAAAGACATGTTTGGAAAGCTTGCTCTAGAGGAGTGGAATCATATTGTTTCATACGGAGTTCGCGGGACTGAAGGGAACCCAATAAATTTTTCCTTGGGTTCTTCAATGGCTTACCACAGTAGACTCAAATTTTTGAGTCAAGCTTCGTAGAATCTTCTCAATGACTCTTTGATCTTCAACTTTCTCATCATTCACTTCTAATTAGTTAACAATTTAAACAACTCGATTGAAAATAATCTTCAATGGATTCTACATCTTTCATCTTTAGGATATCAAATTCGCTACGGAGAGTCTTTAGCCTTACCATTTTTACCTTATCATCTTCTTTGTATGAATAATGAAGTGTATCCTTTGCTTCCTTTGTCGAAGTCACCATAGATATTCTTTCAAACATGACCTCATCTACTGCTTGATAGATGAAAAACAACGCTTTCTTGTCTTTCTTGCGAGCTTCCTTCAATTCGTGTAGTTGTGTTTTGAGACTTGCCACATCAATGGGTTCCTTCAACTCCGCTTCCCACGATATCCCAAAGATCTTGAGATTGATAAAGCATCTTTATTTGAATACTCCATTGGTTATAATTCTTGCTGTGTAGTTGGGGTGCAACATGTTGTTGTTGGAAGCCATGACACCTCTCGGACTCTGTTACCACTGTGATGGAGAAACTTTTTTGGGAGATAGAGAATGTACAAGAGGGATGTATTCTCTTGATTGCAAAACACTACTAAAAAAAACACTACTCAAAATACATACTATGAAGTGGGATTGAAATGTATTGATTTGCTTGATAAAAAGTGTACATGATGACGCTCTTATATAGCATATGAATTGACGTAAGTTACATGGTTATTAAAGAGAGAAGTTAAATATAGAGTTAAGGAATGAGGAAACTGATTTGAAACTTATCATGGATATGAACATGCCATATAACTAACTATGTTTCTCCTCCGCATTGAAGACTTGTAACTCTTCAAGTTTGTAACTCTAGCATGTATTTTCAACATATTATGATCCTTTTTTTTTCACTATTTATTCAATCTGATATAAATTATCTGACTATGCTAGGTACCCATCAAGATCATCGAAAATGACTTGTCAAAGTTTATTTATTGTTTAATACTGTGATTGGCGTATTTGTTGTCATGGTAAAACACACATCAATCATTTCTTAAAGAAAGAAACGCCATTACCCAGTTAAAACCACTGTGAAACCCGACAGAAATATATATCCTGATCCCAACCAGAAATGGAGTTTTAAGGGGAGTGTGGATACAAAATTTTGGACCCTGTGCAACTCTAGTTTCAGGCATGGAAATCAAAACTGGACCTTGAATCTGGCCCAACAGGAACACCAGTCATTCATAGCTAATTTCCATCTTACCTAGTTCCTTAGTACAACCAGTTAGGAGAGAATTCATCATTCATTAATGATAAATTGTCCTTCCAACAAACTGCATCCATCCAACTAGCAATAATTGGAATATTGAAATTCAATTCCATTACCAAGCAATCTTAAATGCTAGTCTAGACCAAGGATCGCAGTATCGGTATTGGAATCGGTATCGGATCATTCCTACGAGTATTGGGATCGACGGTATCGAAAGCATCGGCGGTTTCGGATCGGAGTATCAGATTTTTTGGTATCGGAAAGAAAATAATTATTAATAAATTATTAACATTTAGAAAATATATTTTATACTTTTATGCATAATTTTAAGTATTTTCATTGTTGTTTCTTAGTAGTTTTGAAATTGAATGAAATAATAGTCACCCTTGCCGATTGGTTTACATGTGATAAATAAGTTTTCTTCTTTTACATGCTTTTACAATCTTACTATGCTTTTACATCCTTTGCTAATTGGTCTTTTTCATTTAATTTTTTTTACCGAATTGATCGAAAAAGAGATCCACAATGTCGGTATCGGCCAGTATCGGATATCGGTCAGTATTAGATCGGGACATGCCTAACCGTATCGGTATCGGCCGGTATCGGCAGTATCGGATTGGTATCGGCCGATACTGCAAGCTATGGTCTAAACTACAACATTCAACAGTGTTCCGGCAACTCATTTTGTGCATTTACAAGTTTGTCTAATTATAGGCTTCTTATCCAAGGGTATTGCACAACAGAGCACAACTCCTGTTGTTTGATAATGTCACTTGACTAATGAAACCGTCTTATATTACCACATATATAGCAAAATATAGAAGTGATTGTCTATTTTCTGACTTAGCCTTTACTGTCATTATTGTTTGATCCTGATGTGTAGGCTCGACCTCTGTTCAAAGATCGAAGAAGGTTCCCCGAAATGGCAGATCCATTGTTGCAAGGCCGTTATCCAGTGAGGGGCTTATACCAAGCTCTAGCTGTTGCAGCCATGTGCTTGCAAGAACAACATGCAACTCGACCTCGTATAGGAGACATTGTCACTGCAGTGTCATATTTAGCTTCTCAAAGTTATGATCCAAATACTGCTCAAAGTTAGCTATTTGATTTTGTTGGCTCCAACAATTGGCTATAGTTTCGTTTGAACTTTGGAACTTCATAATTTATACCACTTCTTGTGGCAAGTGTGCATCTTACACTGTAAACATAAAAACAGAACACATTGAATCTCCCATGGATGTCGATGTTCCAATGTAACAAAATTGATTGTTATTGACAAAAAATTGCTATGCACGATACTATGCCAAGATTCAAGTTTGAGTTACTGAGCACTTTTCTAGAGAATGAATTGTGATACAAATGTCCCCAAATTTTGGGTGGTTGATACCCCAAAGTTAAAATTTTAACTTTTAACCTTCGTATGAAAACCAACCTGACTTATATCCAAGTTGTTCTGATTCCAGAAACTGACCTATACATTTTTGCTGTTATGTATTGGTTTCAGCTGGAGCCCAAAAAAAGAGAGGCAAAGATATGCAATTCTGTCCGATATTAGGCCTTTTGACTAATCAGATAACATTTCAGAAATTTGCGTATTGAGCATAGAAAATTTATAAAATTGCATCAAGAGCATAAAAGTTTCACTAGAACATAGAAACGTCCTTTTTAAGAACATTTTTGCACATTTTTGCTAATTAATGGATTTACGAATTAAAACGATGATTTAAATCCGGTGTATTATATATTGTTAGTCTCGGGATTTAATCAAAAGATGGATTGAACACGGTCAACAGAGCTTCTGATAAACTTTGCAGTCTACTCTCTGTTGATCCAAAACTTGTAGTCGAGTTTCAGAAGCTTCAGCAAACAAGTTTGCCTTCCAAAACCTCGTTTCCAACGAATCACTATATAAAAATTTTCTGATTACGACTTGCATCGAAGAAAACAAAAGAACCAGAAAAACAAACTTCTTGCTCTTCCTTGCAATCGCAGTTGTAGACGGACAGAACGGATTTACAATGAAGAGAAGGGACAAAAATGAAGAAACAACTCTTGCTGGGGTGATGAAGATCACCGTTGCTCAAAGCAATATTCGTCCCACTACGATATGCTTCCAGAAACCAGCAAGTTCTCGAAGAACTTCCGGAACACTCGTGTCACCTCATCACGACTCGCAAACTCCTGGACTTCCACAATGGCGACGCAGCCACTTCTCTTCAACTCTCTCTCTCTTCCTCTCGAAATTAATCTCTCTTCTAATGAGGACTGAGAAGATAGTATTTATAGAGGAGCCTAGTCACTTAAGTCGGTTACAAAGACATAATGACGAATTTAATTCAAATCCCATAAAATCATATCTGAATTAAATGCTCTATCTTTCCATAATCGAATCCGAACCGACTTGCTTCTGCCTTCAGCGCATCAGCATAGCAGCGCATCGGCCCAGCGGCGCATGCGCGGAGCAGTGCAGCAGCACATCGGCGCAGCGGCCCAACGGCGCATGCGCGCAACAGTTCAACGAGCGTATGAGTGCATCAAATGCGCACAAGCGCCATGCATCGATGTTGACGTGCTAAGTGCAGAGTGCGCCAACAAAGTGCCACTTTGCGCCCTTGAGCCCGAGTCCGAGTTGCAAAGCCCCTTTGCGGCTTAGCTCATATGGAATAAATTCCAAGAGCATGAAAAAAGATTAAAAGCTTCCATTGATGAGTTAATCCTTTTTTATCCTAATAAAATACCCCCAGATGGCACTCATGTGCCCCATCACACCCCTTGTGCACACCTCAACACAAGCAAAATATTATATTGAGATACCCACTTGGTGGTATAGCCAATGTGTGACTATATTTCATAGTCCAAAGGCAAAATGTCATGCCCCAGTTCCAAAATATATGGGACCAAGCCACGTGACAATGGCCAGCTAATACGACTCCGAAGAATTTTTTAATTTAATGGATCCGTCGAAGCATACTAAGTTGTCCTAAATACTATCAAGTCTAATATGCTACGCTAACAAGCAACGAGTAAACAACTAATCTCATCCACAGAAGCAATGTAACAAAGATGGAAATAAGTGCTGGTAAATGAAACACAGAGTGTCAGAATATCCAAAATACAACAGAAATAGTCTGATGGGATCAAACCCACTGAAATACAATGATGGAATAAAAGTACATAAAGCAGTAAGATAACTAGACTAGAGCATCATCTAGCTAGATAAAGATACTCAAGTCCAAAGCAGCAGTGTACCCCAAGTCAAAGGAACTCCTCTGGAAACGCCTCAAGGTCCTCGGCTACGTATCCGATCTCCATTTCTGCTCCGTATATGGTCGGGTACAAGTGCTCGTCCGAATCTGAAAAGGAACCAGATCCTTAGAGGGACGTAACAATATACAAAAGGTACATGCCATAAAGTAAATACTGTGTAAACGTGAGGGTGAACTAACCAGCTAAGTGAATGCACTTTGAAGACAACCTTGGTGCGTATGGGTAGGTGAAAGGTAAGTGTCTGGCATTAGCTGCAAACTAGATGCCAGAAGTATATACTGACTACATCACCGGTTATGATAACGCACAGCTAGTAACCTCTGCTAGATGTATCGACAAGTATATACGCCCATAATCGGTTATCTATTAATCCCACATCCGGGTATCTATGAATGCCCATAACCGGGTAACTATGAGGCTCGCGACCCCGTAGTTTACTCTGAAACTACGGTAGCCAAATGTCTGTCCCATACGCCTACTAATCATCTTCTCCTCCCAATGCCAATGTACAAGTCATGAATACGATGTATACATCTCGTAACTATATGCAAGTTACTAAATAACTAAATAATCATACTGCTATGCTAAGTACCGTCATGCGTGCTACTCGTACCGATGGCCAGTCAAGTGCGTAAGCTCGCATCCCTACATGAACTCACTTTGTGACGTGAAATGATACGTAACAAGGCCTAGGGAGTCATAATGATAACTCTACAACATTAGGTGCGTCAACTAGACACTAGTTCAAACACAAGTCCTAACGTCAACGCCTTTGTCGACTGCACCCGAGTCATTCTCGGACGCGCATAAACATGTGAACTGTAATAACTGAATTTAAACAGTACAACAAGGCAATGTATACTTTCCTGAACTCCGATGTGAATAAGTAAAGATCCGGAACCTGCAGCCAAGGTAGAACCGTCCTGGGTACCTATGAATATAATAACAATAAATATCAATCACTATATTATACTATGCTAAGCATGCACAAGAGTACAACATACGAAACGTCATGAGTCACGTAGATACTAAGCCCAACAAGCGTTTTAACTAAGCGGATTGACTAGTCAAAGACCAAGAAAGTAGGTGTACTGGGCTCATCGACACAGAGCCTGTAGCAGTTTCAGCCTGAGTACGAGTGATGCTCTCACGTGCATATCACTTAAATGGTTACAATAGTTTACCCTTGAGTATGTGACATTATACTATTTTATTTTTGGCATGTTGTTTCTTGTACCTTGTTACGTCCCTCTGAGGACCTGGTCCCCTGCCAGATTTTGCAGCATAGACGGTTACAGAGCTTTTGGAGTTGCTAATGGAGTTGCTTGTCTTTCAGGCATTGGTACCAGGTACTTATATCATTTCTACCAGAGTTATGGTTATTTATTCATATTGTTTATTCATCTGCTGATGTAGCCTAGTTTTATAGACTCATATTTCTTTTTCGAGTCTATTCGAGTTTGTGTGTTACTGGGTGGCCGACTTTAGCACATGTAGCTCATTCTTATGTATTCTGTTCATTGTGGATTGAGGCATAGATATTTATATTTACTTAATTATTTAGATAGTGACCATTATCATACAGCTTATACGTATTCGAGTCGAACCAGAGTCTGGTCGAATGCGTAGCTGGCATGTTACGTATTCCTAGTCCTACGTATTTTGGGACTGGGGCGTGACAAATATATAGATATAATCATTTGAAAATATTCACTATTTAACTTACTTGCTAGGTTTGTCCCACCAAATCTCCATCCTCGTCTCGCCCGGAGGCGCGTATGGAGGATCGCTCTGATCATGCGTAGACAGAGTCGGCTCGACCTCCTTCATCGGCTCCTCTGTCTCCATGGTGCCGTCAGCAGGAGGAAGGCTGGATGGGGGAGTAGTCTCAGGCATATAACTGTTGGTCGCAGGAGTACTGTTACGTACCGTCGATGGAGTCGGAGATGTGACTAGTCGGTACACTGGAGTACTCAAGCGACGAGGATCCGAAACCAGTAGCCGGTACTGGAGGAGAACTCCGTCTAGAGGATCTACCTCCATATGAACTTCATCATCCTGTCATACCTGATAATAACATATGATGATAAAATAAATACACAAACTTATAACAGTTCATAAAAATTGATAGACCCGGAGCAACCCTCCGTTGAATTTCCTGGGTACGAAATATCACAAATGTATATAAAATATCACTGTCACACAATAAACACAAAATAAAAGTATCCATCAGTTAAGATAGATAGAAACAAAGAATATAATTGATAACAGATATAAATATATGTATCCATATAGTTAAAATAGATGTTATATACCATATTAAAAATATAGTACATGGCTAGAGTTCTAAATGGATTTTATTTTATTTTCAATCCTCTTCTGAAAATTTATCTCCTTTGTTTTCCTCGTCCTCCTCTTCCTCTTCCTCCTCATCTTCACTTTTATCTACTTTGTCTTCCTCTTCGGATAATTCTACATCTTTCACACGATTAGACGTGTAATGAGAAACTTTCGTTGAGTCCATATATACAATATTTGTTACAATAGGTAGCTCATCCTCCTGATAAGATATTTCGTTAACGTCAAAGGTATTTCTAGCTTTCGTCTTGCATACTGCCCACCAGTCCGAAATCGTTGTTTCCCGTTTAGGATAAGTTGTGAAGTACACGAGCTAAGCCTAACTTGATAGGACAAATGGTTCATAGCCTTGATATCGACGCTGGTAGTTTATATCCAGAAAACCATGCTTGTCCATTTTCCAACCTTGATCTTGGATCGGATCTAATCAATCAAACATGAATAACACGATCTTAGTAGGCTCTGTTACATAATTATATGTCAACTCCACAATCTCCCTTAAGACGCCGTAGAAATCATTGCCTGGATCGACATTTTTGTAGCTCGAAGATCTGATACACAAACAACTATTCTTCGTAGAATCGAGATCCAAGAAGTTATCTTATCGGGGCTTTTGTTGACTTAAACCTAAACCTATTCACACAGTAGCTTGGCTAAATTTTGATGGCATAAATTGGTCCCTTGGCTAGAGTTCTAATAGGCTCATTCTCGAGTGTTGTGTGGGGACTATCGACCTAAATACCAAGAAAACGATATTAAGTTCAACGTTATGTTAATTATTGTGCATAGTGCATACATAAAAAGATCTTTACATATGTACTCAACCATGAAGGAAAATAAAGTCTCATTTTCTGTTCTACTTCTTCATTTGTTATTATGATCTCATCGACCTCACCTCATCATTAAATGTGATAAAAATAACAAAATATCACCCGATTAGTGTAACAATATTAGCGTATACTATTACATTAAGATGACTTAAACGTTAACGTATTAATTACTTATCCCTCTAGCTTCTCTACTTCATCCTCGTCGCAGTTGAGTAATAAGTACTACTGAACAGCCCTTAGCTCATCGTCATTCATATATCTCTTATTCATTTTGCCCGAAGGCTTACCGAAAGCATTGAATACTATAAGTATTGCATCATTAGATTCTTGATATTCGTCATCGTTTTTGGGAACTCTTATTCTATTAGTAGCAACATGCAGCTTGAAATACATCGAGCAAAAGTTTGTAATCTCCTCAAGAATATAGGCTTCACAAATAGAACCTTCGACCCGTGCCTTATTTTTTACCTTTCTCTTTAGGTGGTTCAGTTGACGCTTGAACGGGTACATCTATCGATAACCGACAGGCCCACCAACACGTGCATTGTAAGAGAGATGAATTGGCAAATGATCCATAGAGTCGAAGAATCCAGGAGGGAACATTCTTTCAAGCTTGCATAGTGTTACCGCAATGTCCTTCTCTTGCTTTTCTAGACGATCGACGATCAACTTTGTAGAACAAATATCCCTGGAGAATATGCTAAGCTCAGTCAATGGATCCCAAACTACCTGTGGTAAGAATTTTCGAAATGCAATTGGCATTAACCTCTCCATGAATGCGTGATAGTTGTGGCTCTTCATACCCATCAGTTTTTTCTCCTTTGGGTCAACGCATCTTCTCATATTCGACACGTACCCGTCTTAAAATTTTAGCCCATGAATCCACCGATAAAGTCTCCATTTATCCTCCTTGTCCAGTGAGAAAATTGCCTTAGGCTTCTTATACTTCCTATTCCCTTCCTCTATCAAATGCGACGTAGGGCGTCTGCATATTTCTTTCAAGTCCAACCTGGCCTTGGGATTGTCTTTTGTCTTCTCCTTTACGTCCATAACAACATTAATTATGTTGTCAAACACATTCTTCTCGATATGCATGACATCAAGGTTATGTCTGATCAGATTGATGTTCTAATATGGCATATCCCAGAATATGCTCCTCTTCGTCCAGTTATGAGTGTGACCAAATCCATCGCACTTGTACCCCATAGTAGGCTCTTCGATAACACTTATTAAATCTTTAACCTTTTTCCATATCGTATCTCCGGGCCACATTGGAGGTGTATTTGTCTTCTCCATAACGTCAGTATAAAATATATTCATGTTCCTCCGGAACGGATGATCCAACGGCAGAAATTGTCGATGACAATCGAGAAGCAAGATTTTTTACTATTTTTCAAACGAAAAGCCTTACTACAGTCCATACAATACGGACATGATAGACGACCATGGGTGTTCTATCCTGATAACATGTCATAAGCTGAAAAGTCATTGATGGTCCACATAAGTGTTGCCCTTATCTGAAAATTCTACTTTTTTGAAACATCGTACGTGTTGGCGCCTACTTCCCACAGATAATCAACTCATCAATCAATAGTTGCAAGTACACATTGATGTTCCTCTTCGGATTGTTCGGACCCAGAATAATGATGGTTAAGAACATAACCGGAGTCTTCATGCACATCAAGGCGGTACGGGGTGACGATCAGAGGCCAACACGAATACTGAGAGCCCGAAAGTCCGAATGGGGTAAAACCGTCGGAGGAGAGCCCCAATCTTACATTATATGGATCCAAAGCAAAATCGGGATACTATCGATCAAATTGCTTCTATGCTTCTCCATCGTATGGGTGATCCAACACTCCTTCAATTTGTTCTCGTCTGTGCCAACTCATATTTTCGGCAGTATCCTTCACCATAAACAACCTCTTCAACATCGGCGTTAAAGGCAAGTAGTACATCGAATCGGTCGGCTTTCTTGCACCGACAAACCTTCCGGTACCAGTTGCCTTGTAGCGATCAGCACCACAAAATCTGTACACATCATCATCCTTGTTGTCTTTGTAGTACAGCATGAACCCGTTGTGACATGCATCAAATTTTTCGTATTCCATCCAGAGCGATCTCAACATCCTCTTAGACCGGTAAAAGTCTTTAGGTAACTTAGCACCAGCCGGCAAGATCTCTGTAATCAACTCCATCAGTCGGTTGTAGGATTCTTGTGACATATTAAAATTGAACTTGATGCTTAACAGTCATGTAACCACCTCCAACGGTGAATGATCCTCACAACCAGGATATAATAGAGTTCTTGCATTCTCCAGTAAATCCATGAACTTTGCAGCATCGACATTAGGTGCCTCCTCAGCTGCATCATGATTGTCCGGATCGAAACTAGGCTCGGCAGCATCGAAAATCATGTTCATGCACCCATCGCCATAATCAGTGTGGTCGTGGACACCCATATACAGCTCCACATAAGGCTCCGGCTCCGATGCTAAAGACACAAGTTCTCCGTGTGAGGTCCACTGAGAGTAATTCAACATGAAACCCCTCGAGTAAAAATGATATATCACATCCACTTCTGAGTGATTTTTTAAGTTGTGATATCTCACACACAGACACTTAATTTTGGTACCATCCATGTATTAAGGGAACGCCTTGGTGAGCTGCAGGAACTGTTCTACCCCATGTATGAATTAATCCCGTATACTGCACATGTCATTAGGATGACGGTTGTACATCCACAAACGCCGACGCGGGTGATAATTCAGATCCATTTCTAGATACTTCTGAAAAGATGAATAGACATCGTTCAAGTATATTATCCAAATGGATGCAAAGATGGATACACATGTTCATCAAAGTAATTAACAACTCCTATTGATGCGTGAGTATTCGAGTTATGATGCGTGAGTATCCATATCGTGGTTCATGAGTATCCATTTTATAATTCGTGACTATCCGAAAACTAGTAGACATGTAGACACTTGACTTTGGAGTGTCGAATATACACATAGGTCTTTATAACACTCTAGGTATTTGTGTATCATGTGGATATCACATACCATGGTACACAGTCTCACATTGATACTCTCTTATATCTTGACACTAGGATATAGTTTCAAATACCCATGACACTAACTATACTTGACACTTGTATCTTGGTACTAACATACACTCTAGACCACTCACTCTTGACACTCAACAAATATTTATACCAACTTATATAACTGTATATTTCTATACGACCTTATATATATATATATATATATATATATATATATATATATATATATATATATATATATATATATATATATATATATATATATATATATTATTAATCCTCACTAGCTCACTCATCCCTCACTCAAACATATACACATATACACCTCTTACTTGGACACTTTCATACACTTGACACACACATGCACACACACACACACACACACACACAAGGAATACGTAGACTCTCATACACTTGACACACAAGGAATACGTGGACTCTCATACACTTGACACACAAGGAATACATGGACTCTCATACACTTGACACACACACACACACACACACACACACACACACACACACACACACACACAAGGTACTACCCATACCCAAACACATTATCTTGACTAAAATATATATCCAAATTTATATCAAACAACCTATATCATAGTTAGAGTCCATGTGTCATGTGTGTGTCCATGTGTTCGGGTCCATATTAGTACGAATCGTGTCATGTAGGATTGTGTATGTTGGTACCAAGATATCAAACAATAAATATCTTGTATGTGTTAGTACGAATCGTGTCATGTAAGATTGTGTCCTGTGTGTGTGTGTCCATGTATTTGGGTCCATGTATTAGGGTTAGGATTGTGTCATGTGTGTGTCAATGTGTCATGAATATGTCCAGTGTGTGTGTGTCCTACTTGTGTCTGGGTCTGGGTTAGGGTTTACCGAGCGGGGAGAAAGAGATGAGGAGGTCCTGAGAGAGGGGTCGACGGAGGAGGACCACGTCGGAGGGGGTCAGCGGTGTCGGAGGGGGAGGAGCCACGTCTGGGGGTCACGGGGGAGAAGAGGCCGCGTCTGGGGGTCCCCTGTGTCAGGAAGGGGGGCGAGGGAGGGTCGCCGGGGGCGCGGAGGGTCACCGGGGGAGGGTGGGTCGCCGGGGGCGCTGAGGGAGGGGGCAAAAAATAAAAAGTTTAGGGGATAGAAATAAAAAGTCGAACCAACAAGGGGAACCCTATATTAAGTAATTAAACGACGTCAATGCCAGACGTCGCTAAACGTCACCAAAATTTTAATATACTGCGACATATAAGGTGTGGAGTCGCTAACCGTCATTGTTATTAAAAATATAGCGACGTTTAGCGACTTGTCGGCGACGTCATTTTCATAATACTAAAGGTCATTGCTAAACGTCATAGAAAGTCACTGATCGCGACATATTACGACATTTTTAAATCACCTCGCTAATTTCAATAATATTAGCGACATCGTTATCTAGAGTTGCTAAATTCGCGCTGATTTGAATCATTTTGGTAGTGCTTGGAGTCACCAAAATGTACCAAGTTGGCCTTTGCCAACTGTTTGGATAGCGTGTCCAATTTGTTTTGAGCCCTTAACTCATCTTCAACATGGATGTTGTGCAGTAGTTGATCAAGGCTGACCTCCATCTTCTTTTGGTGCCCGTCTGAGATAAATTTGCTCCAACCAGGTGGGAGCTTGGCAACAATTCCTGCCACGATAAAAGAGTCGACCATGGGCTTGCCATCATCCTCAAGTTTTTGGCACAACTTGAGAAAATTCTTGACTTGAGACAACATCGTCTTGTCGTCCTCAAATCACATCTTTCATACTTTTTCCGTCACGTGGATCTTATTGCGGTTCTTATCCTCCTTGTAATATTTCTCTAGAGCCTCCCAAACGACCTTAGCATGGTCCGTCTTGCTGTATGACTCTGCCAGAGTATCCTCCATGGAGTTCAGGATCAGCAACTTGCAAAGGTTGTTGTCTCTCCTCCACTTGTTCTGCTTAACAGTTGCAGAAGCAATTGCCTGAATAGTAACATTATCATCCTCTAAAATAATAGGCTCGGGATCTGTCAACACATAGTCCGCATTTACGAGTTAAAGATTCAGACTGACCTTTCTTTTCCAAACGTTGTAATATTCTCCGTCAAACTTCTCAAGTTTGTTAAAACTTGTGTTGAGAAGGTTTGAGTGGTTGTTCCCCATATTTTCTTCGGATATTGCTTTGAGATTGTTAGTCTCGTGGCTTAATCAAAACATAGATTGAACACGGTTAACAGAGCTTCTAATAAACTTTTTAGTCTTCCCTCTGTTGATCCAAAAGTTGTAGCCGAGTTTCAGAAGCTTCAGCAAACACGTTTGCCTTCCAAAATCTCGATTCCAACGAATCACTATATAAAAAATTTCTGATTACAACTTGCACCGAAGAAAACAAAAGAATCAGAAAAATAAACTTCTTGTGCTTTCTTGCAATCGCAGTTGCAGACGGACAGAACATATTTACAATGAAGAGAAGAGACAAAAAGAAAGAAACAACTCTTGCTGGGGTGATGAAAATCATCGTTGCTCAAAGCAAGATTTGTCCCACCACAGTCTTCTTCTAGGAACGAACAAGTTCTCGAAGAACTTCTGGAACGCTCGTACGTGTCACCTCTTCACGACTCGCGAACTCCTGGACTTCCACAATGGCGGCGCAGCCACCTCTCTTCAACTCTCTCTCTTTCTCTCGAAATTAATCTCTCTACTAATGAGGGCTGAGAAGAAAGTATTTATAGAGGAGTCTAACCACTTAAGTCGGTTAAAAAGAGATAATGACGAATTTAATTCAAATCCCATAAAATCAGATCTGAATTAAAGACTATCTTTCCATAACCGAATCTGAACCGACTTGCTTCTGCCTTCAGCGCAGCAGCGCAACAGCATAGCAGTGCATGCACGCAGTAGTGCAGCAACGCATGCGCGTGCCGATGCTGACGTGCTAAGTGCGCCAACAAAGTGACACAAAATGCCACTTTGCGTCCTTGAGCCTGAGTCCGAGTCCAAGTCTCCTATGGAATAAATTCTATGTCATGACAAAAAGCTCAAAAGCTTCCATTGAGGAGTTAATCATTTTCATCATAATAAAACATCCCAACATGACACCCATGTGCCCCACCACATCACATGTGCATACCTCAACACAAGCAAAGCATTATATTGAGATACTCACTTGGTGGTGTAGCCAATGTAGGACTATCTTTCATAGTCCAAAGGCAAAAACACCAACATATATTAATTACAAAATTGCACAAAAACGTCCATTTTAAAGACGTTTTTGGGCATTTGCTCAAAAACGTTCTTAAAAAGGACGTTTCAATGCACTTGCTCTATACGCAAATTTTTGACAATATTTAGGTCTGAAACATCTTAATATGGTTTCAAGTTTGGCTTCAATTTGCATACTTCCAACCCAACCTTAAAACTATATGTCGTTCTTACTAGGTCTATCCAAATAAACTTGTATTATTAGGTGGGGCCAAATTTACACTCAAATTTAGGTAAACAAAGAAACCATGTTGTTTGAAATGATTTGAGAAAAGAATGGAAAAGTTTAGGCAGGGCCAAGGCCTAGGCCAGGGTTCCTGAATTTCCGTCTGCCCAGGAGCAACCTGCATGCTCGGCAATGGAGATAGTTCCAAGTACCATTCACTATGTTGACTTGCCTAAGTCTTCGAAATTCGGGTTGTTCACTCGGACCTGCTCTCCTGGCCGAGCAGAAAGCCTGGGGTGGAGTGGTATCGATAATGGCTCGACGCCCCCTCGCAGTTCGTTCACGCAGGAAATGAGGACAATGGGGGTGTGAGTTATCTCTGTTTATGGGTGACCCCTGTCCCCTTGTGCTTGGTCCTGCAGCCCAACCAGCCTCCAACAGGCTCAATTCGGCAGTAGAACCATGAAGGGTCTTGGTCACTTCAATTCAATAGCTTCTTTCCAAAACGGGAATAGTTTCTGAATCTAAAAAGTGGCGTGATAGTTCGAAAGATGTCATACAAGGAGGATAGAGAGGCTTGTCTGAGCAAGCGAAATCGGATGAGGAGATACAAATTATAAAATAAAAAAAATCATAAATTTAGGAAATCAGTTAGAATTTTATCCTCGAATTACAAAACACACAAATTATATTTCTGTACAATTATGTACAATAAAATATTATATATATATATATATATATATATATATATATATATATATATATATATATATGGCGGATCAAAAGATCCGTCTTCGGAGTCCCATCGAAGTCCCGTCCTCCCTGCGCCATCGGATCGTGGGTCCGCGAGATCCAACTATCGGAAGCGATGGAGCTCCCGCGAAACTCCGGATCCGCTCCCATATATATATATATATATATATATATATATATATATATATATATATATATATATATTCTTTCTAAAGTAAGTATTTAAGTATTTTACTTTTGGCTATTCCAGTTAGATTAAAAATCCAACCAAATTGATCGTGTCACTCCGAATTAAGGGCGAGGAAAAAATCATCAACTTAATTCACAAATTGATGATCGGGAGTCCCGCGGGAGCTCCGTCGCTTCCGACCGTTGGATCGAGCGGACCCCACGGGAGGGATCCACATCCTCCCATTTTTATATCCCCCAAGCATTCCCTCTTTCACAGCCGTTGGATCTTGTTTAAGTCATATAATCTTAACCGTTTATTTTTCAATGGTTAAGATTATATGACTTAAACAAGATCCAATGGTTGTTATCATAGGGATGATTGGGGGATACCAAAATGGGAGGATGTCGATCCCTCCTCATATATATATATATATATATATATATATATATATATATATATATTAATAAAAAATTTATTGAATGAAATCAGACAGATTACAATACTCTAATAAACAGCAAAAAGGCATAATAGATCGCCCAACAGAGAACAACTAAAGACGAGCATCATAGGGTATATGTTTGACTGGTTTAGTACGGGAAAAGGAAAGCCTAAGAGTTATAAGTTGCTGAGGAGCGACTCGGTGATAGTTCTTAGTCCTCCTGGACTTCTTCGCATCCACTTTCTGCTTTTCGGACAGCTGCTGTTTCGTCTCCTCACTTGGAGAGGAGGCGCCTGATCCTGATCCACGGTCCGCTAGTAAAAGGGATCTGATGACAGCTCGGGAGGAAGGAGATAGATCCTTCTCCCCAGAGGCAAGGATATTGATGACAGCTTGAGTGAAGGAGTCCAAACCCTCCAAGTTCGAGCTGAAGCTGCTGACCAGTGGCGTAACTCCAGAGAGGAGGTCGAGAGGGAGCATCGGGGAAGGAGAACAGGAGGGCCCGGAGGGACTGAAATCTAATTTCGTCTTGGGAGAACCCGTCTGGACAAGCAGCGCTGAAGGGGGGTCAGGGGACCCGGGGGGCACAGCCGGAGATGACGGTTGTCCCCAATCTCTCTGTACTGACCCGTCGGACAACAAAACTCCAACCATGACCGAAGAAGCAATATGACCAGCATCCCCTGGAACCTCACCTTCCTCAAGCTCCGACTCATCCGCCCAAGATATCTGGCCCCGAGATTCCGAAGTGTGAACAGGACTCCCACTAGGGAGAGCCTTTAGCTTCCCAGAGAGAGGGGGATGCTCCTTGACAGAATAACCTTCCGCCAGTACAAGGCCGCCACTGCCGGAGCCCGAGGGCAGTGGGTCAGGGGCAGGGGCCGGGAGACGGGAGGGGGGAAGAAGACTACCTGGGCCGGGGAGGGGGAATATCCGAGCACACCTAACTTCACCCCAACATCCAAGGGAGGAGACTCAAAAACTACAGAGGGGGCTAATGAGGCATCATTTTCCACGACGTCTCTATCGACTGAAATCAAAGCTAAAACCGGATCCAGATCAGAGGGCCGCAGTGCCAGGCCCCTCCCTACCAAACACACACCTGACCCCTTGCCCAATGATGCCTGAGAGGACGTCTCCGGAGGAGGAGAGCACAAGGAGACCATGAACTCCGGGTCCGAGTCTTTCTGTATGCCTTTCTTCCTCTCGCACGCTTTTCCTAGTTTGCATTCCTTGATCTCATGTTCTTGATGGAAGCATCCACTGCAAAAGATCAGACGGTCTTCTTACTCAATATCTTGCCAAAAGCATGTACCATCTGGCCGCTTGATACCAATCTTATATTGAAGTGGCAAGCTAAGATCGATGTCCACCAACACCCGTGCACGGCTAGGCCTGGATACCGCCTCAGTAGCTCTCTCTATCTGAATCGGAGATCCGAGACATTCGACCAGAGCAAACAATGAGGCTTTCGCGAAGAGAAAGTGCGGCAACCCCGGGAGAGACACCCATATCGGTGCCACTGAGGATTCCTTACGCGGATCGAAATCCTGCGACCATCTCAAAATTTGCATGGGAGAACGTCCAACATACCAAAGCTCCCTCACTCTCAATTGCAAGAAATCGACCTCTATCGAGGGTCGAATCAGGAGGTGCTTCCCGTCTATCACTCCGACAGAGATCGGCCCAGTTAAGTCTGAATTGGCAAACATCTTCCGTATGACGTCCCCCGACGGACGCGAGAAGGAGAATTTGCCGATAAGAGCGGTTCGAAAGGGGGCCACAAGAGCGGCAATCTCCTCTGCTCCAAATTCAATCACCGGAACACCATTAACGAACGAGATGGTACGCGGGAGAAACATCGAAGGGGGCAAAATAAGCGCACCAACGGTTGCCTCCAGAAAGGATCTGCCCGCTGGGTGAGCGGCAATATTCGACACAGGGGGAGCTGCGGAGCCAGTCTCGATTACCTGAGGGGGAGCTTCAGTCATAATCGCACCCACAACCACGGGCACGGGAGGGATCGCACTTCGCGGAGAGGACGTCGCATTCACCTTCCCAGAAAGAGCCAGGACAATGCCAAGATCTAACGACTGTGCCAAGAGGGAGTCCACCACTCCCCTGAGCGGGAGGGGGGGGGGGGCACAGTCCTCCGCCGAAGCCGCCGGAAGGCGGTGGTGCGACTGGGGTATTGGGCCACAGAGGGAAGCCTCTCGCCTGCAGATGAGGAGATGCACTGAACCTACCGGAAGGTCGGAGAGGGATCGATTGGATCCAGCCTAGAGCCAACCCGAGGATAGGGAAAAATATCCGCTAAGGGGGATGACCGGCAGCGAGCGGCCTGCTGAGATGGACGACGCCACCGACCTGAGCGAGCGACTGATTGATCTGACCGCCAAGCTACCACCGGGAAGGAAGATTCCCTCAAAGGGGATGTCGCCCACATGAAAGGAAGGGGGAGGATAAGTGAAGGGTATGGCGAGCCCAAGAGTCGCCATCCGACGACCGATTGGCCGGAGACCGACGCCCTAAATCCAAGCAGTGAGTTTAGGGCCGGCTCCCAACCTCATCAAAAAATATATATATATCCTTCAAATTGAGCCATCTAAGCCGAATGTATATCATCAACAAATTAATTTAAAAAATATATATATTTGTTGATGATATACATTCGGCTTGGACGGTTCAATTTGAAGGATATATATATATATATATATATATATATATATATATATATATATATATATATATATATATATATATAGAGAGAGAGAGAGAGAGAGAGAGAGAGAGAGAATAAGGGAGGTGAGATGGCACCTCACTCTCAAAACAAGGGTGGCGGTGACGTGGCACAATTCCAACCACCTATTTCATAATTGGCAAATTGTACTTAACCCCCTCCCTCGTTTGTGTGGCTGTGATTGTGCCACATCACCGCCACCCTTGTTTTGAGAGTGAGGTGCCACCTCACCTCCCTTATTCTATATATATATATATATATATATATATATATATATATATATATATATATATATATATATATATATATAACTACCGTCTTTTTTTTCCTCATGTTGTTGAGAAAAATTTAAAAACTAAAATATATAACAAATAATAAAATATATTTAAAATTTAAATTATATTTAAACTAACTATATGGTATTATCTAATTAAAATATATAGAAAATTCAAAAAAAATATTTATAACCAATTATAATTAAAATATATTCAACCCATATTTACAATATTTTAATATAATTCAAAATTTAAATTATTTTTTAATAATATTATAGTTTTTTTATACGTTCAACGCAAATGAATGTTACTAATAATCCTATAATGTGACTTGAAAACGACTCAAAAATGAGCCATCCAAGTCGTATGTATATCTTCCATCTAAATAAATTTAAAAAAATAAAAAGAAAATAACTAACCAACAACTTAAATACTCCATTAATTATTTACAAAACTTGGTTAAGCATTTAACTACCAAATATAACATATTTATAACAAAACAACACCAACTCAATTGGTTAAGGTGGAAAATAATTTTCTTAGTTGTTTGAATTCAATTTCTAGAAATGATATTTTTTTATAATAAATTTATATTTAATTTTTTTTAGCAAATTTTTTACATATATGCAATACACGTGCACATTATTAGTGTGTGGTATGTGTGTGTGTATCCGGCTCCAAGGGAAGGCGGGCTAGCAGCCGCCTAGGACCTCGCCTCCCCCAAAGAGGCCTCCATTTCTTTCTTCTTCTGAAGCAGCGGTCCTGGACCAGAAAAAAATATGGGCCTGGTGAAACCCATGGCTGCCTAGAGAAGAATTAAATAAAATTCTGGAAAATTTTTAGAATTTGGAATTGTTTGATTTATTGGATCTTGGTGATAAGTTATGTATATTCAAGGACTAATTATATTGAATTTTGGAATTACTAGATTTGTTGGACTTTAGATTTACAAAAAAAATTATATAGAAAAATGAGGACCTCATTTTGGAGACATGTCTAGTGCCTGCTTTGGAGAAGAATTAAATAAAACCTTGAAAAAAAATTTAGAAGTTGAGTTGCTTAATTTATTAGATCTTGGTGATAATTTATGTGTATTAAAGAACTAATTATATTATATTTTGGATTTATTGAATTTGCGGGAGTTTGGAATTACAAAATAAAAATTATATAGAGAAATGAATGCCTTATTTTTATTACTTAGGACCTCCAAAATGATGGAGACCATATATATATATATATATATATATATATATATATATATATATATATTATACCTCTTGAATGAACACAATTATTTATATTCGTAGGATTTTAGGTAAGTTAAATCTAAATCTATTTGAATACATCAATAATTTGTATTTAAGAAAGTGTCATAAATTATTGACAATAAAAAAAATAAAAAAATTCATATTTTTACAAATCTCAATTAATTAATAAATAGTTAGCATGCCCGATTTTGTGCTGTAAATTCCTGTTGGGAGATGTCGGTCAAATAATATAACAGATAAACATGTATATCGAATATATGATTGTAGCGAGAATTATATGGCGCTTAGTTGTGCAAACTTGGTGACCTTATAACAAAATATATCAAACTTTGTATACACATGCACGGGATAAAATATCGTCAGTGAGATTTCTGCGCACTTTCTCTACTCCGCCAGATTTTATTATGGAGAGTACTATTCCATTACAAGACAGTAACATTCATTCATATACATCACACTCATACAACATCACCATGGGCGGATCCCGCCATATCTATTTTTAATTTTTAATTTTTAATTTTTTATATGGATTAATCCATCTATAGTCTATTACAATCTATTGTAGTCCATCCAACTTCAATTTTTTGATCCGTCCCTGGATATTACAGTTTTACTCCCATGCAAAAAAATAAAAATACAATATTACAATCTTATTCCCATAACAAAAAAACAAAAAACAAAAAACACTAACCATGCATACATTTTTCACAGTACGTAGTAGTTAGCCAATATAGACGTGGACTTGAATGGCGAGGAGGAAGATGGCGATGAGTGCGAAGTAGATGATGGAGTGGACGAATATGGAGGCGCCGCTCGTGTGGAAGTTGCCGAACTCCACCAGTCTTCCCCCATGGCCGGGCATCTGGAAGAGGAGGCCCGGGCACAGGAGGACGAAGAGGACCACCGCCACGAACACCGGTCCCCAATCTGCCATTAATCTCTTCTTCTTCTTCTTCTTCTTCTTCTTCAACAAGGAAAGGGTACCTAGCTAAAGAATGAATGAAGAATTCAAGTAAAGCTGCAAAGAAAGTAAAGCTGCAAAGAAAGTGTAGGTGTTATTTCTTTGGTATCCAAAGAGAATTAGCTAGCCCCACGCTAACCACCACCTTTCATTGCTTGTGTAGTGTTTCTTGTCATCTTCCTCTCTGCTAACACATTAGTTAGAGATTCCTTTTGGCCTGATTAGCGTTTAGACCCTCAATTTTATGCCAGTTTAGAGTTTAAGTCATGACATATCTAAATGGAAAGTTTGGACCTTCATCTTTATTTTTTGGGGACTATGCTATGACTACAACCAAATGCCTACAACCCTCTTACAATCGCCACGTGACGTCCACGTGACGGACGGCCATTGGAGGAGGGGGGAGAGGTAGGACCCGATGGCTGTTCGGATGGTCGCCACGTGACAGCCGTTCATTGGAGGGAGAGGTGGGGCCGGGTGTGGCCCACATAGCAGAGGAAGAGAGGGTTGTAAGAAGGTTGTAAGCATTCGGTAGTAAACTTAGCATTATTGTTATTTTTGGTTTCATATTTCCCATTTTGTAATGTTATTCATCCCTCCAAACCATCACTCCTTACATGACATGCTAAATAATATTATGTGGCATCTAACATGGCAGTTGGCATGATAAATTTTAATCCAAAAAATTAATTACCCAAAAAAAAAAAAATTAATGTTATTTTTTTTATTAATGTTAATTTTAATACTAATTTTACTTTTGAAGTTTTCTTTATGTCATCTGCCATATTAACCAAACAGTTGCTAATTTTTTGCAATTTAATTGAAAATAAAGTAGGGGTACATATCAAAATAACATTCTCTAGGTGTGTGTCGCACGAGGAAAAGAACATGGAGGTTGGGATTTGTCCTTTTCTTCCTTTTTGATTTTGGCCAACAGCTCGATGAACATGCTTGGTACAGATGCTTGATGATGGCCTAATTATATGCAAAATATAGAATTTATGTTACTTCAGAGGTCAGGATTTGTCCTAATTATGATCACCAGCCTTGTCTACCATTATTTCAAAGTAGGTAATAGCCCAACTTCGAATTTCACACACGATTAAATGATCAAAGACAATTCTTAATTACATTTCAAAGCCTTAATTTCTTGTGAAATGGTGAGCAATATGACTGCTGTTTGCTTGCTACTTTTGGATATATTGTTGTGCTCTGCAACCTATAGGTATTCATTGGTACTCTTTGAGTTTTATTCATATTTTCTGTTTCAAGTTGCAAATGTGATTTAAAATATTTCCAGTGGGGTTTATTCATGTTCTCTGTTTCAAGTTGCAGATGTGGTTTGAACAATTTCCAGTTGGGTTTTTTTTCCTCATATTTTATGTTTCAAGTTGCAGAATGTGATTTAAAATATTTCCAGTAGGGTTCATTGACTTTATACTTATTGCAGACAGATAGCTAGTACTCAGAGCATCCACAGTGGAAGAGGTTTCAAGTGTTACATTTTGACTTTAGTCAAATTTTATAGCACTTGAAGGCCGCAGTGGACACTTGTGCATAATTAAAAATTGTTAGAAAGCTACGAGACAATCCAGATTTAGAGCGTCTCCTAGCTTCTCTATATTAATTGTTGGGCCCACCAGAAGCAACTAAACAAGAAAGAAAAATAAAAAGAGGAAAAATCTTATCAAATAGTGAAAAAAATAAAGAAAAAAGAGAAGATTAATTTGGAGTGTTTATTTGGAGTGTATCATTGTGTGCCAATATTATGGAGACGCTCCAAAAATAATAATTTACACATTTTTTAATAATTTGAATTATATGTTTGGAATGTCCCCACTGTAGATGCTCTCATGATGGATATGGGTTCAACATTATCGGTCTTCGTTAGGGCGCTGGCTGAGATTCCATATCTGACTCCAGGTCATGGAATGCTTAGAAGATTGACAGCTTGTGTGGCAAGAGTTGTTATGTTGTAAGCTACAAATGAATCCAATTGTAATTGATACATAAGAAACTTCAGTGATGGGGATAGATATGTGCAAAAGGCCAATGTGAATGTGAGTGATAACTTGGAATTATAAAAAAATGGTAGATATTTAAGTGATCTATAGGGGAAGGGAATATCAAATAACTTGGTATTTCCATACCTAGGTAGAAGTGGTGATGATGTAAGATATCTTGGCCCAAGGGATGGCAAGAGAGATTCAATTAAGGAAGCTTGAGAAGTGGATATAAAGCCTAAGAAGGAACTTATACTCTCCTTATCATGTTTCAGATAATAAGCTAGTTCAAGAGACTAAAAAAGAAGGAAGCTAGAGATAAAAGCAAATAATTAGTTGTTTTGAAAGCAAAGCTAACAGTAGGAAAAAGATGGAAAATACATAGACTAAGAAAAAATAAGTGGATACGCACACAAATATATATATATATATATATATATATATATATATATATATATATATATATAAACGAGAATTTTGAATAATTTAGTAAATTGGGTTAATATCTCTTAAGATGTACAAAATAATGATAGGATACTCGGAAGTATAGGCAAGATTAAAAATTTGCTAGACATATCTTAACTTGAGAGCATTCTATTTTTTTTTTTCATGTTGCTAAAATTCCATTCATGTGCGATGCGATGTACTAGTATTAATCTATTAAGAAGGGAAATCTAAATGGACAGCAACAACAACAAAGTCTTTATTCCAACTTTTTGGAATCGTCCAAGGAAAACCCAGATGGAAAAGGCAAAATTTCTATCAGCTAGTTTTTCGGTGGTATTGGAGAGAGTTCATGATTTGTTTCTAGCCATCAACATTGGAAGCGTCTATCTGGGACTGTCTCTCTTTTATTTGTTTTTATGAGAACATTTAGTTTCAGGTGCAATGTACAAGTAATAGCCTACTAAAAATAGAAAGCAGAACAACAAAAGTAAACTATACAGAACTCTTGAGCAATACTTGTATGATATGCAGCAGGTCATGACTCCATATCCTGAAATCTTAATGTCGAACTCTTGAACTATTGATACACCAATTGTCGACGCCCTACATACCATGCATGATAGAGGATTTCTACATAATTTTGAATAGAGGTATATCTTAAGGTTAGTTGTCAAGACACATCAAAAGTTTCTCATGACAATTCAATTTTTTTTTTATTTACAAGTTTGCCATCAAATAAATTTACTCGTGGCTGACCAAATTTTTTTTAGGCTTGTCAAATCTTTTGACAGTCCTAACACTACCAAAATATGTCCAATTTGTGACGTTTTTAGCGACGTTTAGTTTTGACGCCGCTATATTTTACGAATTTAGCGACGTTCTATTATAACGTCGCAAGACGTCGCTGTTAGCGACTATCCGCAACATTTAGCGACTACGAATAATATTACAGAATAATATATCGACATGTGTCGCAAGACGTCGCTATTATTTTTATTATAGCGACGTCATTTTGCATACGTTGCTAAATATTATAAAATCAGCGACGTTTAGCGACGTCTAATTATGACGTCGCTAACGTTTTCGATATATGTTAACATATTTCATTTTTCCCCATCCTCTCCAAAAAAAAATTCAAAACTTTTCGAACCCCCGCATTATCGTGCTCCCCCCACGACCCCCTTCGGCAACACAGCTCCGGAGCTCGGGCGCGGACCCCGGGCACCCCCTCCTCCTCTCCGGGCTCCTCCTCCTCCACCGAGCTCCTCCTCCAGCTCTACATGCACCCACTCCTCTCCGGCCACCCCCTCCGTAGATAAACCCTAACCCCAACTCGGACACACACACGCGGACACTAACCCTAACTCGGACACTAATCCTAACTCGTACACACACACACACACACACACACACACACACACACACACACGCGGACATAAACCCTAACACGGACACGGACACACACACAAACACACTCGGTGCTGCATCCATTATAATTGTGATACTAAAGTTAAGAATGAAAATGGAAGGATTAATATTGTGCTCAATGTGTGTGTGTGTGTATATATATATATGTGTGTGTGTGTGTGTGTGTGTGTGTGTGTGTGTGTGCACATATTGATTGTTGTGTGCGTGTGGTTGGGGCGAGAGAAAGTCCGAAAATGATCATATAACTAATGTTTGATTGGTACTATTGTATTATTAGATTTATTAGGATTTTTTTAAGGTTGCAAGTGGTTTTAGAAGAATGTTTCACTTTGGTATATATTACTTTTTTCAATTCAAGCAAGCCAAGCATGGCCTGCAGATTGATCACTTAGTTTGAGCTGGCAAATGTTGACTAATTTTAAAATTAAAATAAACCAACCACTTCCTTGGAACGAGTGTGACAGATAAATCACTATGATTTTAATTCTGAAATTAGTACTTTTGTGGAAAGATGAGTTACGTATTAGGTTCAATAAGTGAAGAGTTAAGATGATATGTGTCATGCCTCAGTCCCAAAATACGTAGGACTAGGAATACGTAACACGCCAGCCGTATGTATACGAACTCCAATATATGGAAACCATATACACACGTATGTTGTACATGAATATCCAATCCACAGTGGTAATATACTGTCACAACAAGTCACACGCAATTCTATATCTCATCCACAGCACAAATAATAGATAAATGAAAATCAATAACTGAATATCAAATAAGTAGTCTCAAAGTATGATAGTCGGATGGAAACAAATCCACTACAAATCTACTATAACCAAAACTACTAAAGAGAGAAGAGAATAAACTCTAATATAAGAATAAATATCTCGAAAAGAAATAGCAACTAGAATCTCTAAACAACTGCAATGAATCACATATAATCTGAAGGTAAGATCTCCTCAGACTGATAGGTAGCGTCAGGTCCAGGTCCATACTCCTGCGGGTACTCCTGCTCATCTATATCTGGAAAGGTACCAGGTCCTCAGAGGGACGTAACAAGATACATATAAGCATGCCAATAAAATACTGAAATATAAACATCCATTGGGGTCGCCTAACCGTCTAAGTGAATGCAGTTAAGAACACATTTTCCCACAAGTGAGCTATCTGGCTGAAAACTGGGATTTGGCATAATTCTCTTTTGGAGATCCAGGGGCCTAAAAAGGCACATCTTCTTTCGAACGTCGGAGGCCCGTCTGATAATAATATAATATATAGTGGTCATCACCACCCGTATCTCCGGCGGAGAATCCGGGCGCACAGGAGAAAAGTGCAAAGGAGCTCAAATGCGGTACTTGTTGTTCTTCCCACCCAATGCTCTAAGCATGTCATGTCCATGACACGATAAACCTCTAATAACCGCCAGGTCTACTAGCATGCAAAGTTTCTATTGGCGGTTATCCCTATCCGTCGCACGACCTATACGTAGCAGTGGCCAGCCGAGTACGCAAGTCCGTGTCCTACATGTGACTCACACTCGTGTAAGAATAGTGTCATGGCCAATGAAACATAAATACCTCATGAAGATAGGGTAGTCTCATAAAGTAGGTCCAATGCATATACATAAATAAAAATATAGTACGACGATACCGTCGTTGCCCCAAGTTTCCTTGGACGCGCAATTTATATAGCAGTTAAAATAAATAAACTAAATAAGCAGAAAATAAATATGCATGCCTCATATGGAATGTAAATAACAGTACAATGGCAAGGTATACTTGCCTGGCAAGAAATCTGTAAAGTGTAAGCATCCAATGTCAAGGACACGAGATCTGGAACTAATGGCCTCCGAACAAACGTCTTCGGATGCTGAAATAGACATCACTAATATTTCCGGAATGAGAAAAATAGCTAAAAAGTACTTTCCTTTCGTCCAATTTGGACACAGGGGCAAAATAGTAATTTTGGATAAAAGTGGGGTCCACGTGTGGCCCACTTTACACCGAAAAGTGTGCCAAGGGTAACAGTCTCTAAATGGGACAAATTATAGGTCAAACAACTCTAAATATCAATACGAACCCAACGGTATGTCCAAATATGGATTCCGATGATTTATGTGTGGGGCCCGCCAATTGGCGACTTGGTCAACCATCTCAGAATTGCGTGAAAATTGGGTCACAAGACCAGCGCGTTACCACGAGTCCAGTGGCACAAATTTCATCACAATCTGACGAGCGTGCACAAAATGCGCACGACTTCCATAAAAGTTGCGACACGGGGTGTGTCCGCGGATACGGGCTGATTTTGGCGCGCACACGCGTCCGAATCAGTTTTCGCAAATTTTTACGTGTCCGATTATGCTGTGCGCACCATTCGGTACACTTGGTACATGGCGGGACGGTCCCGTTTGGCGGGACGCGCTCCGTTTCACAACTTTTAGAAATCTAAAAAAAGTGGGTTCGCGGGATTTTGTGACGAATTTAATTCTGTCTACAGCAGTTAATAATCTAGGATTATTTAATAAAAACTAAACTAGGTCAAGTGGTCTACGCATACCAAAAATAATCATCGAATTTGGATCTCTGTAGTGGGAGATACGAACTCGGTAACATGGGTGGTCACCGCAGTTTTCTGCGATCCCAGAATTCGGTCTGTGTCCGCCAACTTTGGCGCTATTTTCGCCTATGGTTACGCATTATTCGAGGTCTACTAACACACAGATATGGAAGAGGGTTAAGGGATGAGCATACCGGTGAAGACGGGGTGGCATTTGGTTGAGCGAGTCGACGAAAAACAACTCCGGAACACAGGTACCTCGTTGTGGAAATCTGCAGTGCTCGGGGTCGCGGTCGTCGGGATTGGTTTGGACGGCCTGGCGGGGTTCTCCGGCTGCGGTGGTGGCGCTCTCTATATATAGATGGGAAGAGGGAGAGTCTGGATGATTAGGTTTAGGGTTTGGATGAATTAAATAAATATATATGTATATATATATATATATATATGAGAGAAAAGGAGGGAAGGTTCGGCCACAACGCAGGGGCTAAGGGGAGGGTTCGGGTTACATCCGCGGGTGACTTTGCTTGGTTGTGTTGGAATTAAAGGGAATGTGGGCCAGCGGTTGTGTTGGAATGCTAAGGAAAGGTTTGCTAAAGTTGGATTGGTTTGCTAACGTTTGCTTTGGGCTGCTAAGTTATTAGTAATATTATTATTATTAGTTTATTATTTTCTTTTCTTTTCTTTTCTTTTCTTTTCTTTTCTTTTCCTTTTCCTTTTTCTTTATATATATATATATATATATATATATATATATATATACTCATAAGAAAAATTTTAGATTATAATTATGCACACCGTTAATCTAGCAACTGCTCAAGGGATCTCCTACATGAAATAAATTCCGAAAAATTCCTAATGGTCCCATAAATCCTCTAAGTGCACCAACACCTAAAATAAAAATTATTAAAAATCTATTTCTTCTAATTAGCAACTAATTACTATAATTAAATTAATAATTAATAATTAAAAGGGTATATACGATTTTTTTTAGGACAGGGGTTTTACAATATGTAGGTAAGTGCTAGGTATCGATAAGAGTATACTTGAAGGTTAGTTCTGGGAAGGAGTTAGTATATAAGATACTTAGCTAAAAGTAGAATAACTAGGTTTATATTACAACCTAGATAAATATAAGTTAAGTGGTAAATAGTTTCACATAAATAATACTTATTATAAAAGTAGAATAATTAGGAATGTTTGTCGTCACCTCCGAAGTCAAGTGTCCATGTGAGCCATTCTCTGGAAAGATAATTTACTTCTGTAAGCCTTTTGAGGCTATTAGAGTTCTACTAGAAATCTAGTAGACTTTTGAAAATCTAGTCTAACTCTAATAGCCTCAAAAAGCTTTCTAGGATTAGTATCTTAAACTATGCGAGTGGACGACTGCTACTGTACCTGTAGAGGGAGGGGGTAGTACTTTCTCACAGCCCTCTACAGCTCTGTTGGCAGACGAGCTCTGGATGACTGTCGTTTGTGGTCTTTAGAGGGATACGTACTATGGTACGGGATCCTACGGTGCCTATATTGTGGTGCAGTAATCCAGGACTCCCTCTGTTAGTGTGCATTCCTCGCATCCTTCGCAGATGTTGGTATGAGCCCAGGAGAGCATTGACCGTCAGATTGCTGACATGCGTGACGAGTTGCTACGGAGGATTACGGAGCGACCATAGTCTGCACCACAGACCGATGATACGACGATCAACGCACGTGTTGATTCGCTCTAGCATGGCCTTATATAACTCAGGACTCTGAACCATACGACATAGCACAGCCTTATGGAGCTCGGGACTTTGGGCCAGACGACAGAGCGTAACTTGGCAACTCTGACAGCGTCTATGGAGTGCAGACAGACGGAACTGGAGGGGTCGCATACGGCCATGAGCGACTCACTTGCGAGGATCCATGCAGCGCAGGATTTGTTGAGCCGGTCGATGGCAGAGAATATGTCGAAGGTGGTATCAGCCATAGATTCATACAATGCTCGACTGCTAGCATTAGAGCAGATACGTCCTCCTGCTCCACCGGTATCGACATCGCCTCCATCACTGGCTCCTCCATCAGCATCGGTGACGCTTTCACAGGAGCAGTATGAGTTCCTTCTATCCCAGATGCGTGATGGTGCTCCTCCTGATCAGTAGTAGTTCTTATTTGGACATGTTTTAGTGTGTTTGTGTGTATTGGCCCAATCTTGGATCTTTGATGAATTTATTTCATACTTTTTATTACATTCTGAGACGCATGTGACACTTATTTTAAATTTATTTATCTACTTCTTGGGACATATTTAGTGTAATATAACTTTGTAGATTTTTTTCTATGTGAGTCATATTAACTGTAAAACAAAATTTACCGGTGTTGAGTGTTCCACCGAAGGGGTCGGCGAACCCAGAAAATTCAACGGAGGGTTGCTTCGGGTCTATTTATATAAACTATGATTTTATAACTGCAGGTAGAGTTTTGTTGAAAAATATTTTACAAACTGCATTCTTTTTTTATTTTTTTCAATTTAGCGACGTGTTGCGACGTATTACGACGTTCCGCGACGTACATTTACGTCACTAAAAAGTATCAGAATATCGCTACCTGATACCAAGGATGTAGCTAGTATGTCACTAAACGTCGCTAACATGCTGATATGGCAAAATTTGTCATGTCAGCATTGTTGTAGCAAAATGTCGCTCATAATGTCGTTAATATAGCGACATTTTGCGACCAAATATTACGTCATCATTTAACGACGACACATCGCTAATCGTCGTATATTCTGCGACGTCGTGTCATCGCAAATATACGTCGCTAGAGTGACGACTAGCGATATTTTTGTTGTCAGCGACCATGAAATACGCGACACCGTAAAAACGTCGCTAATTACATCGCTAAATTATTTTAGCGACGTTAGTTTACCTATTAGCGAAGTTTTTAGGCGTCGCTAATATGTGTTATTCTGGTAGTATAAAAAAATCGGACTGTCAAAATATTTGACAGTCCTTACTGTCAAAACTTATGATAGTCCTCCTCCTTCTCCTCCTACCTCCGCCTCCTCCTCCTCCTCCTCCTTCGCTTCCTCTTCCGCCTCCTCCTCCGGTGGTTGGGGTTAGGGTTAGGGTTTGGGGTGGGAGAGAGGGAGGGATGTGGGCAGTCCATAGTAAATTTTAAGTTGTCCTGAATAAAAATTGCTTCAGTCTGGACTAGAACCAAGTAATGGACTGTCCTGAGCAACTTTTGATGTTCCTTTAGAAATAACTTATCCTAAGGCAAACAAGTTATCTATTGAAATAAATAACCGACTTTATTTTTTTGTTGCTGCTCTCATTTTAATTAGCAATAACGTGTTTTGTAACAGATGAGAACACTGTTGCAATTATTGATGTCCTTCGGCATATTACCCATGCTGCAATAACAACTGTAAGAGCATCTCCAATGCAAAAGTCTTAATTTTTCTGTGTGGCAGTCTTAAATAGACAATGTCTTGTGGGTTGTATCATATATGACGAAAATATATTTCACAATAGACATCATGTAACGAAAGTCATTTCCAATGCAAATATCATTTAAGTTTTTTTTCCCTTGAAAATGACAGTTAAATTTAATCACATTCAATATGTTTTCAGTATTTTAAATTAAAATATTTTAATTTAAAATGCTGACGTAGCTTTGAGGTTGAATGTCTAGTAATAGCTTAGACATCTAGCTTCACATTGTCTTTTGAAATCATGGCCTAATCAACAAAAAAGTACACAAGTCTTTTGCATTAGAGAGAACTTTTTGATATATTTGTCTTATGTGAGACCAATTTTTAGATTACCACATTAGCATCAAAGATGCTCTAAGTCAATTTATACTTTTATAATACCAGGCCCTTTATTTGCTGGCACTTCCCTTAATTTGTATCAAATGGTTAGTGAATTCATGCTGCTAGCTTGCTAACAAGATCAGGGGCCGACACTGAGTTCATGAGGCCATAGTCAAATTTTTCAAATTAATTCGTCTCATATATAATGTAAAAAAAAAAAAAAATTAAAATAAAAGTAAATATAACAAAAGAAATATTGTTGTCATCAATGATTGAAACCAAGAACCTTTAGAGTGCGAAACTTATTGGTGTTTTCCACTTAGCTTTGGGAGTTTTACTCCCACATTGAAAAACCATCAATGTGTATATCTCAATATATAGCTATGCTTAGTATTGATATATGCACATGTGGTGGTGGTCCATGTGGGTTGACTTTCCTAGAGAGATTAAGTGTGAACTCCTTTATGACAATCTTTGTTTTGTCACCACATTTGAAAAGTTTTTCTTAGGAGCCAAGTCTCGTAGACTCGGACTCGAGATCGGGCTCAAGGGCGCAAAGTGGCACTTTGTTGGTGTAAAAGTGGCGCTTTGTTGGCGCACTTAGCTCGTCAACATCGTCCACTACTAGAAAAAGCGGGATTAGCGACGCATTTTAGCGACGTTAAAGGAAACATCGCTAATGAAAGATAAATTAGCGACTTCATGTAAAAATGTCGCTAGACGTCGCTAAATGGCGGCATTTAGCGACGTTTAGCGACTTTTATTAAGATTTTAAAAGGTCGAGTCGCTATAAGTTCAATTAAGGTCGCTAAACGTCGCTAATATGTCTAAATTAGCGACGTTTAGCGACGTATTTAGCGACGTATATATTAAAAATATTTAGCAACGTGTTTAGCGACGTCTATGACGTCGCTAAAGTTTATTTTAGCGACGTTTTTATTTGACGTCGCTAAACGTCGCTAAAATTTGGTTAATTAGGGCTCAGTTTTTTATCCCCCCATCTGTCGAAATTTTTGAAAGTTTTAAAAAACTTTCGATTTCCCCCACCCCCTCTCTCCGGCGACCGGCTCTCCACGGCGGCGGCTACTTCGGCATCCCCCTCCTCCTCCTCGATCTCTAGGTAAACCTTAACTCTCTCTCTCTCTCTCTCTCTCTCTCTCTCTCTCTCACAGGACACACATGTGACACTGACACAACACACATACTTGACAGACACGACACACACACACAGACACTGACACTGACAGACACATATGACACACACACACAGACACACACACACACACACTGACATAGACATTGACACTGACACTGACAGACACACACGACACACACACACAGACACTGACATAGACACAGACACGACACACATACACACACACACTGACACAGACACTGATCAGGACCTAGGGTTAGGGTTAGGTTTTTTGACCTGGGGTTAGGGTTAGGGTTAGGAGCAACTATATTTATGTTAGATACCATTTTTTGCGTAATCTTTGCAATGCTGATATAATTAATTTGGTATTCTGAAAAAGTGAGAATCAAGTGGCTGATATAATGACTAAACCTCTCAAGCAAGCTGCACTTGTGAAGCTTAGAAGAATGCTTGGAGTATGCTCTTCCAATGATGTTGTTCAAGGGTTAACAGAGTTTATCTTTAAACTGTTTTATGCAAATATCAGTTTAAGGGAGGGTGTTAAAGAAATGTTCTTTCATTTGTCCTAGTCATTAGGAATAATGGAGCATGTAGTAGATATAGCTCCAATATTTTAGGAATTGCTTAGTGAGCTTAGTATGTCAGTTCTGTTGGATTTTTGTCTTGGTTTTGTGGTTTAGTTTTAGTGGTTTGCATGCCACCTGTTTTTTTTTTGCCTATAAAAGGGTTATATTTGTGTTTCAATAAAGACATGGTTTTATCTTCTTACTATCTTTCCTCTTATCAAGCACTCCTTGCAGTGGTGGAGATCTAAAAGAATAAGACATGTTTTTGGAGAATTTGAGTGGAAAGAACTAGGGTTGAGAAGAGATTTGAGGAAGAAGAAGATGAACTTTATTCAATTTGAATTTTTGGAGGAAAAGTTAGTTACAGCTAAATCGTAAGCACTAACTATTACATTACATTTCATGCCCATTCTCGTCTACACTCTCAGCTATTTATATTAACTAAGATTGAGGAGAGCTACAACAGTAGTGCCAACTACTGTGGGGGTGGACAGAAGATGAGAGCAGTCATGATAAGCATATAATAGTGGATGTTGCAACAACCGCATACTTACTGCTATTGGGGGTATTGTTGATCAGTAGGTGATGTGCCTAGTGTGCACATCTGCTCTTGGAATTCTTCGGGCCTGCACAGTTGTAGGCAAATGCAATTAAGTAATATTGGGGGATCGAGTTTGCCACAAATTTGGGTTAAGGTAAGAAATTGATTAGGTTAGAAAGTTCGGTCCACTGGAAGGTGTGGACTGAACTCAGTGAGGATTGTGCACTGATGTTCAATCAGGTTAGTTAGTTAGATGATTGATGATGGTTAGTATATGGTGAAGGTTAGTGTCAGTTAGTTGTAGGAGTATGATAATTAGATATGACTTTTAGTTTGGTATTCGAATTAGAGTCCATGATGTAGTGTCAATTGTTAGTAAATGTTAAGTTATATGTTAAAGGGTGGTTAGTGTTACATGTTAGTTGGGTATTGTTCTCAGTTTGTAGGTAAGTTAATACTTGATGACTGTTAGTTGATAGGTGTATGTGTTAGTTTAAATGGTTAGTTGTTTTGAATATTGCTTATTTTAGACTTTGATAAATAAAAGTATGTATTATATCAGTTATGATTTTTATAGTACGGTTAAGTTATGAAGTTAGGTGATAAACCACTGTATGTAATGATTTATATGATACATACTATCATTTTTGCAGAAGTATCTAGAAATAGATATGAATTACTATCTGCGTCATCGTTCGTGGATGTACAACCGTCATCCTGATGACATGTGCGGTGTGCGGGATGAATTCATTGAGGGTATACAGCAGTTCCTGTAGTTCGCCAAGTCGTTCCCTCAGTACATGGACGGTACCTAAATTAAGTGTCCGTGTGTGAGATGTCACAACATGAAATATCATCCAGAAGTGGAAGTTACATATCATTTGTACTCGAAGGGCTTCACGCCGAATTACTATCAGTGGACCGCGTACGGAGAACTTGTATCTCTAGCATCGGAGTTGGAGCCCTATGTAGAGCCGTATATGGATGTCCATGACCACGATGCTTACGACGACGGGTTGGTGAACATGGTTTATGATGCGGCGGGGCCTAGTTTCAATTCGGACAATTATGATACGGCGGGACCTAGTTTCAATCCGGACAATTATGATGCAGCTGAGGAGGAACCGAATGCCGATGCTGTAAAGTTTATGGAGTTGCTGGAGAATGCAAGTACTCCACTATATCCTGGTTGTGAGAATCATTCACCGTTGGAGGTGGCTACAAGATTATTGAGCATCAAGTCCGATTTTAACATGTTACAAGAATGCTATAATCGACTGATCGATTTGATTATAGAGATATTGCCCGAGGGTGCAAAGTTGCCTAAAGACTTCTATCGATCTAAGAGGATGGTGAGATCGCTTTGGATGGGATACGAGAAAATCGATGCATGTCGCAACGGGTACATGTTGTACTACAAAGACGACAAGGATGAAGATGCGTGCAGATTCTGTGGTGCTGATCGCTACAAGGCCACTGTTAGAGGAAAGTCTGTCGATGCAAGGAAGCCTACCGATTCAATGCACTACTTGCCTTTGACGCCGCGGTTGCAGCGGTTGTTTATGGTTAAGGAGACTGCAGAAAACATGAGTTTACACAGGCAAAAACAGATGGAAGGAGTATTGAATCATCCATCTGATGGAGAAGCATGGAAGCACTTTGATCGAGAGTATCCACATTTTGTCGAGGAAGCGCGTAATGTCAGATTGGGGCTCTCCTCTGACGGTTTTACCCCATTCGGACTTTCGGGCTTCCAGTATTCGTGTTGGCCTGTGATCGTCATTCCGTACAATCTACCGCCTTGGATGTGCATGAAGACTCCGTATATGTTCCTAACCGTTATTATCCCGGGTCCGAACAATCCGAAGAGGAACATCGATGTGTATTTACAGCCTTTGATAGATGAGTTGAATCAGCTGTGGGAAATAGGTGCCAACACGTACGATGTTTCTAGAAAGCAGAATTTTCAGATGAGGGTAGCACTTATGTGGACCATTAATGACTTTCTGGCCTATGGAATATTATCGGGATGGAGCACCCATGGTCGTCTCTCATGTCCGTATTGCATGAACCGTACTCAGGCTTTCCGTTTGAAGCACGGAGGCAAACCGTGCTTCTTCGATTGTCATCGATAATTTTTGCCGAAGGATCATCCGTACCAGAGGAACCGGAATACTTTTCGTACGGGAGTTGTAGAGAAGGCCAATCCACCGCCAAGGTGGCCCGGATACACGATATGGGAAGAGGTAAAATATTTACCAAGTGCTACCGAGTTGATCGAGCGGCTCTTTCCTACCGTTGCCGCCAAGCTTATCCGAGATGCTCTGGATGACCAGAAGGCTCATTATCGTGCTGGGAAACCGATCCAAGGTTGGATCACACCTGAGCAGTGGACTGCGATGAGGGCTAGATTCGATGATCCGAGCTACAAGGAAAGGTCTGAGAAGGCCAAGGCGGCTAGGCGAAATGCTGCCAAGTGGTGTGGTGGCTCGATTTTGATGACGGAATATTTCCGTCGTTTGGTATATTTTTTCTTTTAAAATATATTATTTTAATATAAGTACCATAAAATGTTACTTAAAAAATATATTTAAGTTTAGTACTAAATAATATATTTTTAACAGGTACAGAGGGGTGAGGATGCAAACATGGTGACCGTCTTCTTGGCCACCCATCGCAATAACGTAAATCTCATTAATGAGAGGGTCTCGCAGACCTATGTAAGTATTACTTTACTTTGTGTTAATTTTAATATAACTTAGGCAATTATCGAGTTTTCAAACCTTTCTAGGCCAAGTATCTTAGGCTGCATGAGCGGGCGACTGCTAGTGCACCTACACCTGGAGAGGCTGGTACTTCGTCGCAGCCCGCTCCATCTCCGTCGACGGACGACCTGTGGGTGGCCGCAGCTGGTGGTCTCCAGAGGGGTACGTACTACGGTACAAAATCCTATGGCACCCTGGTTGCGACGCAGTCATCTAGGGCCTCCCCGACAGCTGCGCATTCCACACAGCCCTCGCAGTCGCAGCATTCGCAGTCGTCGGCCAGAGTCCAGGAGGCCGTTGACCGTCAGATTGCATCTCTCATCGCAAAAGATGGAGGAGCAGCCCCGGTCCCAGCCGCAGGAAGACGATCCGACGCTCATCGCACAATTCGATATGCTCGACCGCAGCATGACGGAGCTCCGGGATTTGACAAATAATATTAGAGTCTCGACAGACCGCAACATCATGGAGCTACATGCATCACAGCTATCGATGGGCGAGAGGCTGACGATGATGCAGGATTCAATGGTTCATAGCAGTACGAGGCTGTTATCTACCATGGATTCTTAAAACCAGCGACTCGCAGACTTGGAGTGGGTACGGCCTCCTGGTGCGCCTACATCGACACAGACTCCACCGACGTCACTGCCTTCTCCATCGACATCGGTGTCGATTCCACGGGACGAGTATGAGCAGTTCTTATCCCTCAGGCGCGTCGGTGGTCAGCCTCCTGCAGATCCGCAGTAGTATAGCTAGTTACTGGATATTTATATTTTTTTATTATTTAGGATGCGATTGTATGGATATAAATTTGCCATATTCTTTACGATGAGATTTGCTGGATGCTTTCTTTTCTTCAAATTTTATTATATTATTCATATTAAATATATTATTTTACCGGTGTTGAGTGTTCAGTGCCTATTTTTTCTATTTTTTTCCAGTTCAATGATACAAGTTGCAATATAATACACAGTCCCTGTACAAACTCAAACACACTGAATTATAATACACACACTCTCCCTATCTCTGAGCACATTAAGACCAACACACAACACAGATAGTACTGTCTTAATTCACTGATATTCACACAGTTCCTAATATATTTTGGTTTACAACTGATGACTGATACTTGGCCTGTATTTAGTCCAAGGTTCAAAGTATCGGTATCGGAATCGGTATCGGAATCGGTATCGGACCATTCCTATGAGTATCGGGATCGGCGGTATCGGGAGTTTCGGATCGGAGTATCGGATTTTTTGGTATCGGAAAGCAAACAACTATTAGTAAATTATTAACATTTTAGAGAATATATTTTATACATTTATAAGTAATTTAAAGTATTTTCAGTATTGTTTCTTAGTATTTTTGATATTGAATGAAATAGTAGTCATCCTTGTAGATTAATTTATATGCGATAGATAAGTTTTCATCTTTTATATGTTTTTACATCCTTACTATGCTTTTACATCCTTTCGAATTGGTCTTTTTAATTCAATTTTTTTTGACGAATTGACTGAAAAAAAGATCTCTAATGTCGGCATCGGTCAGTATCGGGTATCGGTCGGTATCGGATCGGGATATGCCAAACTGTATCGGTATCGGCCGTATCGGATCGGTATCGGCCGATACTTTAAACTATGGTATTTACCCCAGTGCACTAGAATTTTCCCCCTTGTTGCTGCTACTGTGTCCCTTATTCAATTATTTCTACTACCATCATATATCTGATAATGAACCCAAGGGGGTTGGCAAACCCAGAAATTCAATTCAGTATTCTTTTTTTTATTTTTTTCTGTAAAATTAGCCAAGTTTTTAGCGACGTTTAGCGACGTTCATATACGTCGCTAACTAAGTCGCTAATTAGCGATGTTGTTACACGTTGCTAATGGCGTCGCTAAAAAAGTCACTGTACGTCGCAAACTGCTGACGTGGCAGTATTGCCAGGTCATTAAAGACGTCGGTGTAACGTCGCTATATAAGTCGCTAATTAGCGACTTTAATAAACGTCGTTAATTAGTGACGCTGCGTCGCTAAACGTCGCTAAATTTAGCGACACATTAAAGTCGCTAAAAATGTCGGCATAGCGACGTTTAGCGACATTTTTTGTTTTAGCGACTTGCTTTTTTTGACTTCTTTAAAACGTCGCTAATTACGTCGCTAAACGTACTTAGCGACGTTTTTTGGTCATTTAGCGACATTTTTAGACGTCGCTAATTTGACTTTTTCTGGTAGTATGAGTCCACTATGAGGTACCTCAATAGGGTAAAGCCACGGGTGTAGGCCATATCACAGCGGCTGTAACACTGCACATAGTCAAGGACACAGCAGATATGGGCTTAGAGGGCCTCTGATATTGCATCTCTGCAATCCTACAATTTAGTTTTATGCTATTGGTTCAAAGAGAAATCTATCAAGCATCTAGATATTGGTTCAAGGGAGGACCATTGACCAGGAGAATATTAGGTACAATGGGTAGTCCTCAAGGACTTTGTGGGATACGTATCCGAAACTACTATGGTCTACTATTTGTTCTTGATCAAAAAATTTCCTGTGGGAGGATGGCTTTGATGCCTTAATGATTTCTCGGGCAGAGTGAATGTCCGGCATGCGTTATAGGAAGCACGAGTAGTTTCAGCAGTACAAGGGACTTGTATCCCATGCTACAGTGGCGTGACACCATACGAGGGAGTGAACCTTGGCTTTGGGCCATGTCACAACGGCGGTAGCATCGCATATAGGTAGGTAGCCTAATGTCGAAAGGAGATAGAGAGTGGTAGCACAGCACTACAACGAGGTATGTGACCTCATTCTACATTGGGTGATACCACATGAGGGAGTGAACCTCGGCTTCGGACATTGTCACGGCGACGTAGCACCGCACGGAAGTGCAAGGCTTCATGCTGGGATGTAGTATAACACTACTAAGAGGCATGTGACCACATGCTACTGTGGGTGACACCACATGAGGGAGTGAACCTCGACCTCGAACCATGCATGTCACAGCAGCGTAGCACCGCACAGGAGTGCAAGGCTCCATGTTGTGTGTAGTAACGACACTACTAAGAGGCACGTGTCCTTATGCTACAGTGGTATGATGCCACATAAGGGGGATCATCGATCTTGAGCGGCCATGTCATAGCGAAGTAGCATCGCACAGAAGCGCAAAGCTTCATGCCGGGTTATAAACTATCTGTAGTGAAAGAACTCGCCTAAGTGTATGGATAGAGATGTAGGCCTTCTCTTGAGGGAAAGCTTGTAGAAGTCCAAGATACATACATTGAGACCAGGTCAGCATAGGGCCTTTAACGTAGGACCGGATGGCACAGCTGAGGTCATTGTGTGAGTGGGAAGAATAGCAACTATGGTGCAGAATTCAAGGCGAAGTCCATTCTTGTATCGTATTGTTGTTTGACCCATGCGGGAAGATTTAAGTCGTTGGCGACATCTATCCTAATGCATGATGGCAGTCACTGTGAGAAACTCTCAACCATATATTATGATATATGTGGGGGGTTGTTGGTATTTTCCACTTAGCTTTGGAAGTTTTAGTCCCACATTGGAAAACCACCAATGTGTATATCTCAATATATAGCTATGATTAGTATTGGTATATGCACATAGAATGGTGGTCCATGTGGATTGACTTTCCTAGAGGGATTAAGTATGAACTCCTTTATGACAATCTTTATTTTGTCACAACCTTTGGAAAGTTTTTCTTAGTCGCTAAGCCCCATAGGGGCTTAGCGACTCGGACTCGGGCTCAAGGGCACAAAGTGGTGCTTTGTTAGTGCACTTTACACTTAGCTCTTCAGCATCGTCGCATGGCGCTCGTGCACTCCTTTATGCGCAAGTTGTATGCACGGTTTCTAGATCGGGCGCATGCTTCGTGGCACATGCGGCCTGGCCCTATGCGGCCAAAGCGCTATGCTTCTCGGGGCTATGCGGCCAGGGTCTTTGTGGCCAGGCACTATGCAGCCTGGGACTATGCGGCCAGGTTTGGATGAGCGAGTTGCCTGTGGAGGGGACAGGGTCTGCTTTTGGCGGCGCATAATTTTTTGTGCCTTCTGAAAAATGCGGTGCGAGCGGCTGCTTTCGGCGTTTGGCGGCACTGTTTGCCTCGTGTAGTACAGCGTAACCAGCGGCGGAGGCGACGCGGGCGACGCATGTGGCTTTGACACCCAGTTTTGGGGGATCTGGTCGGTCATCGCATATGCGGCCTGGTGTTTTCTCAAGCCGCATAGGTGCTGAAATCCTCTTTATATAGAGGACCTCCTCTTTCATCTCTGATCTCGACGACAACTTGGGTTCCAGTAGAGAGCGGACCTTCGGGTCTCGCTAATAGCTCTGCTATGGCCCGCGTTCTACCATCTTTGATCCGTCTCGGGACTAACAAAACTAATATGATAACTATTGTACCACAACTACTTTGTATTAAGGTTGGCTCATGATATATACTACTTCTATTTTATATATATATCTATATTTGTGTCCTTTTAAACTGTTCGTCCTGGACCGTCGTCCTGTCTGTCTTGGGTCAGGGCCGCCCCTGAACAAGATATTGGCATCAAATTAATCAAATGAATGTTTTAGAAGCGTTTTCCAGATTTTAGCTAGAGTTGATTAGCATGAAAAATCATTATTATTATTTTGTACTAAATAGTATAACAGATGGTTTGATCTTTTGGATGATTTAACCCCTCTCCTTGCCTCGACAGACTGCAGAGGTGCTTGCCCGACCAATTTGACATGCATGATTTTCCAACATTATCATCATCATTATAATCAACTCCAGGCATTTTTCATCAGAATGAGATCAACTATAAAGCATAAAAATGCTCAATAAAACTGATTAAAGTGGCTAAGTAAACCCTTTATGTAAGTGACAAATTCTTAACCAAACAGTTATGAGCATTGATAGGTTCATGCCATAAAATCCTAGTTTACAGATCGGTCCATACAGATACGATACTAATACAGTTTGGGATGTCCTAATTCGATACCGATCGCTACCGATAATAACTGATATCGATGTTAGGGATCTATTTTTAGTCAATCAACAAAGAAAAAATGAACAAAAAAACCCAATTAGCAAAGTTGTAAAAGAATAGCAAGAGTGTAAAAATATATAATGAAGAAAACGTATTTATCGTAGCAAAACCAACCAACAGTGGTGATTAATAAATTTTAAAACTATTAAGAAACAACACAAAATAATTAAAATTATGTCTAAAGTACAAAATATTTTTTCTAATTTTTTTTTAAAAAATTAATTAGTTATTTGTTTTTCGATGCCAAAAAATTCGATACTCCGATCCGAAATCCTCGATATTGTTGATACAACCGATTCCGATACTTATAGGAAGGGTTTGATACCGACTCCGATACTGATACTGCAAACCTTTGCTAAACCCTAGACAAACATTTGGCCAGTAGATAGACCTTCATCTTTTTTTGGGTATGCAATGTAATGTAACCAAGGAGCAACCTCCAAGTTCTCCTAGACTATAATCAGTTTAGACTAAGAGGTACGATGATACAATTTTGTTGTTGTAGTCCGTGAATGTTTATTTTCTAGCTGAGATGAGAGGGACATGCAATTGATATAGACTGGCTTGCAAAATATGATTAACCTACAGCCAGCGCATAAGGGACTGTATACTCTCCCTGATGATCAAGTTTTGAACTATATGCTAGTGGATCGAAAGAGGTACTATGTAGCATGGGAAGGATGAGATGTCGTGTCATCTTTGATTTTTACACTTTTACATATTATGATTTCTGTTTACAACAAGGCAGTCTACTTAGGTGCCTACGTTGCTGATTTTGACAATATTGGGAATTGAAAATGGAGATCTAGGGATGATTGATGGATCTTAATATCTTTGACACACTAAGACATTTGATGATCTTGCTGAGATTTTTGAGGTGCTTTATGGTGAAGTAAAAGCAAAGCCGGTCCTGAGGTAAATCGGACAAGTCATCTGGTCTGGACAATTCTTCTGGTTAGGATAACCTTCTAAACTCTTATGTCTCAACCTCTCCACCAATAGAGTTTCCGCGGTCCTCCCCAACTTGTCTCTGTCAGTTGAACTAGCAATCCACCATATCCATATATATTTTGAATTTCCACTGGAAAGGTCTCGAGTAGTTCAAGGAGAGAAACTCGGAATCTGAGCTCCGTCAGAACCGGAGACTTTGACGCCGCTGCAAACCCCAATCGTTGATATCTTCTTTTGCAGTCAAGGACAATGGACAACCAAATTTAGCTCTGGCTGGGACAACCCAACTCTCTGGATCGGTCCTGACTACAAGATAGAATTATGGATTTGGAGTGTAGTTAAGCCAACCATTAACTTTCGAATATGCATATATATGATGATGCTCATATACTAACCTAATCCAGTCCTCCGAAATCACTATCCACCAAAATTCTCGTTGTGAATTGTTGGTTGGTTTTTAGGAATAGTGTGTAATGGGCAAATTATTTGCTATTTGACATAATTCAAGCTTTTAGGGTTTCAAGTATAATACTCTCATGGGTTAGATGCATTACATTTGTGAATGTGCTTTATTGTCCAATTTATATGTATTTTTACTTTACACCAACTAAGGTGTGAAACAGTGGAGGACTTTGGAGCCGAGGCAGAGGCAACTGGCAACATGATGCACAAGTTCTGGGACAGTGGAATGGGCATCGGGCCTAATCGATGATGATGACGGTACTCGAAAGTCTACATTACACATTTTCTGTTAGTCCCAAGGCGGATCAAAGATGTTAGAACTCCGATCATAGCAGAACTACTAGCGAGGTTCAAAGGACCGATCTCTACTGGAACCCTAGTTGTCGTCGAGATCAGAGATTCACATAAGAGTTCATCATCTGATATATCTCGATTCCAACGAAGCACGGACCAAGAACAGGTTACAACAGACTTCGAAGAAAATGAAGATCACAACAATCAACGAGTAAAACGTTCTTCTCTTTATGTTCACAGACGTTACAATGAGATAGAACGTAGCAAAGAAAAAGCTGAAGAGAAGTTCCTTGCTGGGGTGGTCAAAACCGTTGCTCAAAGCAAGATTCACCGTATAGACGATCTGGCCATGCGACGATGCTGACGTGTTAAGTGCACCAATAAAGCGCAACTTTGCGCCCTTGAGCCCGAGTCCGAGTCGCGCTCCTAAGAAAAATTCATAGAGGTGGTGACAAAATAAAGATTGTCATAATGGATTTCACACTTAATCCCTCTAGGAAAGTCAACCCACATGAGTCACAATCCCATGTGTACATACTAATACTAAGCATAACTATATATTGAGATATACACATTGGTGATTTTTTAATGTGGGACTAAAACTCCCAAAGCTAAGTGGAAAACACCAACATTTTCACTTACAAACTTCAAGTATATTCACCTAATCGCGCATGTGTGTATATATATAAATGTCAGGGCCGTGCCAAAAGTACGGCCGCACAGGGCCTCCAATTTTGGAGGGCCTCAAAAAAAAAACAAATATATATATATATATATATATATATATATATATATATATATATATTATGGTCAGATTTAAGCAATTCCATTTCTTCCTCAATCCTAGACTCTACGATCCATACAATACCTCCAATTCTTCAATCCATATTTTCTACCAACTCTAAGACTCATATTTATAATCATACAAAAATTTTAGGGTTTATCAAAGATCTTGCTCTGACCGGTGTGTTGTCTATCATCTCTAAGCGATTCAATTGTTAGATGAATTTGTTTTCTACAATAAATATTTGAGTGAGTTTTATTTTCTACAATAATGATCAGATTTCTTTTATTTAATTAATTTAGGAATTTGGATGTGCATGCCTAGTCTTTATTAAGAAACATTGATGTGCATGCCTAGTTTTATTTATATAATTTAACAGTCATTGGTTCTTCTATCTAAAACATCTTTATTATACTATGTAATATGCTTGAATATAGACAATTTGAGCTCTGGTATTTTGTTTAGTAATTGTCTATAGATTCAGTTGTAATATACAATCAAGAACATATCCAGATATTTTCATAAAGACATAAAATAATACCTTTAAAAATACGAATAAAAATTAATTTGGGGCAACATTTTGAGATTCGCACAGGGCCCTCAATTATTCAGGACCGTCCCTGATAAATGTCATCAATTCACAAGCCGAGGTTTCATTTCGGTGATGGTTAATTCTCTGAAGGTATCCTCAGAAACATTCAGATCTTCTTCTTATCCTTCTTCGAGCTTAAAACCACATTTGGGTTTAAGAGTAGGGGATACAAAGGGCAGAATGCATAGATTTAATTTTGGTAATAATATTTCATTGATACTTATACAATTTTATTCTGGATTTCTTTTCTTTTCTTTTTAGTCTTGACTACAGCTTCTTGCGATTGCTGAGTTTATGTGGGTTAACATTATTTCCTTACCGGATACGCAGAAGTTGAGTAGACCTTATAACTTGCGTCCTCCAGAGAGTCTGTGGTGATATTGATAGAAAAATAATTGAAATATGGCTGCTCCCTTTATTTGTTTCTCTTAATTTATCCCTTTATATTTATTTGTGTATTGGATTAGAAATCAAGAGAGACTGTGGATATAGTTGACACTAATATGAAATTGTGGTGATATTAATTTATCCCTTTATATTTCTCTTAATTTATCCCACTAATATGGCTGGTCTATCCTTCTTTTCTTTTAAATAGTTGACACAACACAACATATAGCTAATCTCACGGAACCGATTGATTTGTGTATTGGATAAGAAATCAAGAGAGATTGTGGATATTATACAAACCCCACTAATAACTCTCAAGATGAAAGTTAATCCTATAGATGTTGTATCTATGCCTAATAATTCTATGGCCAACCCCGTTGCCACACCCACACTACAGGTTATTTCCTCGATACGATTTAAATCAGAGTTTGCAGTATCGGCTGATACCGATCCGATACGGCCAATACCAATACGGTCCCCGTTTCGATACAGACCGCTACCGATACTAATCGATACCAACGTTGACGGTATCTTTCCTAGTCAATTCGGTAGAGAAAATTGAATAAAAAAGACCAATCAGCAAGGATATAAAAGTATAGTAAGGTTGTAAAAACATGTAAATGGAGAAATTTTATTTATCGCATATAAACAACTACTTTCATTGAATTTCAAAACTATTAAGAAACAACACATAAAAAAAACTTAAAATTATGCCTAAATATATAAAATATTTTTTTCTAAAATTTTAATATTTATTGATATGTATTTGTCCAATACTCCGATCCTGCCGGTACTATCAATACCACCGATCCCAATACTTATAGGAAGGGTTCGATATCGATACCATGCAAACCTTAGCTTTAATGCAAAGAGTGCAACCGAAATTTATAGGAAAACTGCCAGAAAGTTATATTCAAATGCACTTCTGTTGTGATCATAAAGTGATGAGACCTATTTATGTAGTACCATGTGTCTGCTGGAGGAATAAAACTCAGAACAAGCTGTTGATCACGAATTTATTCCTAATACTGTTTTGGCTGCATATCTGGATGGCTTGGTACTGGTCTCTATGGAAAATCAGAGTTTGCATAATAGTGAAGGGCCTGAGTAGAAATTTCTGTTGGTAGAGTTTTTTAAGATCTTGACCTGATTTTCCATGTCAAAACCTGATTTTCCATGTCAAATTATGACCTCGTTTGTCAAAATCAATATCTTATCTTGAAATATACTCCATGATGCAAAGGTAAAGGTACCTGTAAGTTAGGAAAGCCGAGATAATGAGTGCCTCTCCACATGTCCAACTTGCCCTCTCTTTTTTCATAATGCTTTTTATGAAGGTGGAAGCAGTGGAGTTGTGGTTAATGAATAGATCGGCATTAACCTCAGTTTCCTATTACTTTAAGAAAGCAGCTTTCCTCTCTACCCAGGCTTTGTATAGATGTCATGTGTTGGATGGTGCTCCTTTATGGCTTTTTGTTGGTTAAACATATATAGTTCATTTAGGGGGCTTTTTATCACGTTTGTGGGAATTTGGATATCTTCATAAATGTATTGTTACCGTAGCTTGTATCATCATATTTCTAGGAATGTTATTTATTCATAGACAACCTTTTTTTTTCCAAGCATTCCGTCTGCCACAAATATCTGGTTAATGTTCTCGTTAGTAAATTAAATTTCAATGACATGTAGGAATTAATGTGATGCCAAAAGAAAACCTACTTTCCTACTTAATGTTTGAGTGTCCTAAGCCAAAAACACTACTAATGTGAGATCCCCATAAAACCTTCCTGTGCACCAAATAACAGTTCTAAATATTGCAGCATCTTGTCGGTGATTAAGTATTTAACTATATCTGAAAATTTTAAAGAAAAATACATTTGAACAATTTTGTGACCAAGAGTAATGGAGTAAAGGTCCAGCCTATTGTTAGAATTAATTTTATTTGTTTTCTACAAAATGATATACTACATATTGACTTTGTTCTAAGGGGTTCTTTAAAAGTTCTAATAGTGAAAAACAATCATGCCAGCTTAAAGAGACTATTATACTAAAGTTAGCATGCTTGTGATATACCACAAATGGCAGACAGTGCTTAGAACTCTGCAGTACGTAGTTAATGATGGCTATGGGCTAATTAATAAAAAAACTAATTATAAGACATAATTAATTGCCGTGTTGTCCGTTTAAACCAGCAGCAGTAAATAGAGACCCACACTTGTATGTGCGAGGAGACAGAAATAGGAACAGAATATTTGGGACTGCAGATCCAATCCCAAAAATCAATTGCAGAACTTCGTAAGAGGACTGCAGAATTGTCACAAACTTCATCAGTAAATTGGTATCCTGTCTATGGTTCAACCTCCTGTCAAAACAAATCCGGTGTATCTTGATTTGAAATATATAGAAACACATTAAAAATAAAAATAAATGTAGTGTCATATATTGATGTGCAAAACTGTGTATGTTTAAACACAAAGTATGTTATACATGAAGTTATTGAAACTCGCGGTACATTAGGACAAAGCTTCCTCCTTCGCATAGTCAATCTAGAATTATCACAATTTATTACATTATATTGTGTTCACTTGTTTGTATAATCCCTCTTTTGTACAAATGATACAGAGTCTATAGCCGAAGAACTGCAAAATCAAAATATAAGTATTACACTAGCAAAGTTCTAAAAGTTGCTATGAACACCAGTACTGCTTAGATTAAGCTTCCAAATGAAAAAATGGGGGGAAATTACAGTATCGTAAATTAGGATTATCCAATTCTCTTATATAACTCAATTTGTACATATTACTTCAAGCTTAAAATTTTCATTTGTTACCAGTTTCCTCTGCTGCTCTAGCCAGCTTGTTGGAATAAAAACTTATGCTGAACGAAGTACTGGAAGTATCCTTACATTCAAGTGTACTTATCATAATAACTGTCATCTACTATATGACAAGTTTCTTTTTTTCTTCTCCCCATTTTGTTCACAAATTTGTCAAACTCTTATCATTTATTGTCTATACCTTACGGTTAGGGCCTCTTTGGGTTGGTGAAAATACATTAAAAGTGTCACTTTTATTGCAACTATCCCCATGCGAAGACAGTTTTCGTATTTGGATTGACATTGCAACTCTATTACAAGTGGATATGACATTTCATTGCAACTGAAAGTATCATTTATTTATTTCTCAGTTGCAGGATAAATGGATTGCAACTTCATTGCTAGTGGCTACGATCTCTATTTTTTTTAATTCTCACATACACTTTCATATTGTCATCCAAACAAAATGGTTTGAAAGTACTCGATTACGGGAGACAAAAAATTATGTATCCAAACATATTTTGGAAAGTAATACATTCACACTTTCGTTGCAAGTGGACTGCATTACATCATGTTGAAAATGACACTTTCACACTTTTGAGGAGCTAGAAAAATTCAAACATTTTTTGAAAAGTGATATATTCACACTTTTATTGCAAGTGGACTACATTAGATCACGTTGAAAGTGACACTTTCACACTTTTGAGAAGCTAGAAGCATCCAAACAGCCTTTTAATCAAAATCCTTCAAAAAAAATTGTGTAGTGTCTGTTTACGTGTGTGTGTGTGTGTGTGTATTGTAATTTTTTGGAGTAAGAAGGGGGCAACACTTCAAATTTCCAAATGTATAGATATTGTAACTAAGACATAAAAGAAGAGTATTGTATAGTGGAAATTAAACTTGGCAATTGAGAATCTTGTGGTATAGAAAGCCCAGGCAAAAAAAGGCAGAAAAAACTTGGAGAAATCTACAACTAAGCAAGAGGATACCCTCATATATTATATTTCCAACCTAATATCAAGTACATACTTCAATCAAGTACATACTTCACTTGATCAATAGTGTATAGGAAACTAAAGGAGAGTTTTATTCTCAAAGCACAAAGTGCAATATGCCTATTAGTCGCCATGCTCAAGACTGAAACCAAAAAAAAAGGTAAATTAACAATGGCAAGATCCACAACCATCTTCCTCCTCCTCCTCCTCTCCCTCCTACTTCCCGGCCCCTACTTCTCCAGTGCTGATCACCAGCCCATCCAGGCAATCATAGTCCTCGTCCTCGAGAATCGATCTTTCGACCACATGCTCGGATGGCTGACGAAGAACGGCGGCACAAGCTCCCCCGTCGATGGCCTCACCGGCTCCGAGTGCAACCGCCGGTCCACCGCCGATGCCAACTCCCCCTCCATCTGCGTATCTGACGATGCTCAGTATGTTGATCCTGATCCTGGCCATTCCTTTGAGGCAAGTACAATTTGATATTGTAAAGTTCCCATGCATGGGACTTCAATATCTTGTTATATTTCATAAACTAGCTTAAATACAATTATATGCACTATTGTTTAAGGGCCTGCTTGGCAATTATTGGTATGAGGTAATTTTATACTACCGGTTATGAGCAGTTAAGAGGGGTTCGATTTTGGATGATTTTAAGTAGCGGCTTAAGTCAGTACAGTCCATACTTGATAATTTATTAACAAACGATTCTGAAAGTTTTTTTTTCAAGAATTAAATTACCTATATACCAATATATAAAAACATAAAAAATGAAGAATATATATATATATATATATATATATATATATATATATATATATATATATATATATATATATATATATACTTCTAGATGAGTTTATAATAATCTAGGTTAGTTTATAACAATCTAGATTAGTTTAACATGAGTTTGCCATGATATCAGTAATCTAGATGGATTAATGATTTAAATGAATGATCCCCCGGATGAAGATACGAGACACTAGAGAAAAAGAAGAATTTAAAAATACATCAGAGGAAGTAGAAAAGAAACAAAGATGAGAAAGAGAAAATAGGATAAGATATTAGTAGTTATAGTTATATATTTTTTGGTGATGGTATAAATGGAATAAAATAATAAAAAATTTCAAAATCCATCGATTTTTGGTGTTTGTAAAGACATCTAAAATTATACTACATCAGTTTTTGGGGTTTTTTGAGCCGACCAAAATCAGTGCCTCAAAAAAATTATCAAACCAAAATTTTTTTTTTTTAACACTTGATAAACGATCGACTCAAAAACGCCCAAAAACCGAAGAAAACACCGTTGCAAAGCAGACGCTGCAGACCCATATATTGGTAGCTAGAATATCGATACAGAGTTGAAGATATACTTGATTGTTGATTCATTATGTTTGAATATTTGAAATTTAAAGATTTGTTGATTCATTATGTCAAGGAACTTCCATCTTCCCCAACATATATTACTCAAAACTCAAGACTGGTTTGCTATTAGGATGTTCGGAACCAAGTTTTCGGAACTTCAGGCAATGCCACCACCCCGACCATGTCCGGCTTCGTCGAACAAGCCCTCACCGTCTCCGAAGACCTCGCAAGCACGGTCATGAAGGGGTTCAACCCGAAGAGCATCCCGGTGTTCGCCACGCTAGCCCGAGAGTTCGCCGTCTTCGACCGCTGGTTCTCCTCCCTCCCCGGCCCCACGCAGCCCAACCGCCTCTTCGTCTACTCCGCCACCTCCCACGGCGCCACGGCCCACGACAAGTGGGCCCTGGCGAGAGGGTACCCCCAGAGGACCATCTTCGACTCGCTGCACGACGACGGACTGGACTTCAACGTCTACTTCGAGACCGCGCCATGTGCTCTGTTCTACCGCAACATGAGGAAGCTGAAGTTTGCGAGGAAGTTCCACAAGTACGGAAGCTTCTTGGATCATGCAAGGGATGGGAGGCTCGCAAGCTTGAGTGTGATAGAGCCCAGGTTACTACTACCGATCAAATTGTCTCGGTTAATCTCACACTTCTTGAATTGTTCGAGATTTTGCTTTACGATAGGTACTTCGATCTCTCCGGCAAGCCGGCCAACGATGACCACCCGTCCCACGACGTAGCCAACGGGCAGAGGCTCGTGAAGGGGGTGTACGAGGCCCTGAGATCGAGCCCTCAGTGGAACGAGAGCCTTCTGGTGATCACCTACGACGAGCACGGAGGGTTCTACGATCATGTCGCGACACCTTACGCCGGAGTTCCCAACCCCGACGGGATCACGGGGCCGTCCGGCTTTGGTTTCGACCGGTTGGGGGTGCGGGTTCCGACCATCATGGTCTCGCCTTGGATCAAGAGAGGAACAGGTATGAGATGATGCTACTGCTACTGTTATATGTGTAGTTGCACAGATATGGACACCTTTTGGCCGTGTCCGTGCAACACGGGTGCGGAGGAATGCTAACCTGCGTCTGAATTGTGTCTTTGTTATTTTCCTTATAGTTGTGAGAAGACCTCTTGGACCAGAAAAGAGCTCTGAGTTTGAGCACTCTTCCATACCTGCAACTATAAAGAAGATGTTCAACCTCACCGCAGGGTTCTTGACGCAGCGAGACGCTTGGAGTGGCACGTTCGAAGGAGTCGTCAGCAAGCTCGCCTCACCAAGAACGGACTGTCCCAGTATGTCTTCATCTAGATTACTGACTTAATTGATCCCCAATAAAAGCCAAGATAGCTATATCAAGAAGTAGACTGAAAATTTTCTAGTAATAGTAAAGTTAAATGATCATGCTAGTGTTAAAATCTAGCTTGTTAGTAGTTTGTTAAGCAACATATCAAGCCAAACTTGAGTTGACACCAAGTCCGGACTTGATATAAGACTTATGAGACGGTTGCTCCATGTCCAAAATTTTAAAAGATATCAGTTTTTTTAATAATATCTAATGTATATAAGTTCAACTTTGGAAAAAAAAAAAAAAAAAAGGTCCACCAGACTCGTTCTAATCCTTTTAGTCCTTCGTATTATATGTTATCTAAACGTCATATTTTATAATACCACTCCCCCCTTTCGTCGCTCTAACAGTGGGACGCTCTCAAGCTCCTCTACTTTTTCGCCGTTGTCAATCTTCTATTTTGATCTGTGTGCGTGTATTTCTTTGAGGAAAATGAATAACAGAACAAGATACAATTTTATTTTTTGGTTTGAAACTTCTTCAATTTTATTAATATTTCATTATGACATATATTACTTTAGATATAATATTTTGTTTATTGTTTTATTTTTTGAATTTTGTGTTGATAATACTACTGTATCACCGTCGGTTAAAATATAAATTATATGAACATTAACCTTTGAGGGCCCCACTTTTAGATTTTGTCTCGGGTCATAAATTCTAAAGTCCAGTAGTAGTTGACACGAACGGACCAACATTACATTTTTAAACCTCTTTAACACTAATGTTTAGCGATACTACAAAAACTTCTTTTATCTACACATTATATTAGAAAAAAATGCTATTTATCCTTCCAAAATGTTCCTCCAAATTATTTCTTCTTATGTGACAGCTTACGTGACGGTTAATGTGGCAGCTAATATGACAAATTTTAAAAATTAAAATTAACATTAACATGAATATTAACACTAATATTAATACCTAAAACCTTGATATTGCACAGTGGTGTTCAAGATACTAATACCTAAAACCTTGATATTGCACAGTGGTGTTGCCAGATGTGGCGCCTCTAAGAAATACCGAAGCGGATGAAAACCGTTCCCTATCGGAGTTTCAGAGCGAGGTAGTCGAGCTGGCTTCTGTCCTCGTCAACGATCACTTCCTGAGCACAATATCGAGCAGCGGGAAGGGTAAGGCGATGACGGTCAAGGAGGCCGACGAGTATGTAAACACTGCAGTTTCGAGCTTCTTCGGAGCGAGTGAAGAAGCCATCAACATGGGAGTGGATGAGTCTGCCATCATAGAGGTCATATCCTCCGATGATACTAGAAATAGAGTCCCATAGAAGAACTTATTAGCTCAAGTTGCTCACACAAAGAAGGTAATGTTATATATTTATGTATTGTAGCAATGGTGTAAACTGTTGTGTATGTTATGCGCATTATGTATCTATTTCACCTCCACTTATTAATCCGATTACCGAACTTGAGTGGCTCTTGTGGTTACCGATGAGAGGTATAAGATCATGGCTGTGTGACAGAAGATCAGTGGATCGAGGAGTTGGGGGACAGTGGGTCCAAAGAGGTGCAATACAATGTGCACAAAGTTCCAAGCGTTACGTCGGGCCCATAGCGTTATGTCGGAAATTCAAAAAAAAAAAATTATTATTCCGGTTACAAATTAGTATTATGTAAATTGTTTTGATTTTTATTTTTTATCCTCTCTCTCTCTCTCTCTCTCTCTCTCTCTCTCTTCCTGGAAATAGCTATATAGTCATCACCAAATATGAAAATATAATTTTCCAAAAATTTTAATTACTTAAAATTTGATTTCGGCAATATAGAATTTTCGGCTACATAATATTCTGCATACCAAACGTGTTGGAGTGGGTGGGATTTTCAACCTATGTGGAGAACACTCCGGAGTGCGACGAGTGCCGTCTGTGGTCAGAGAAGCTCGGAGAGGCGACGAGAGTCATTCGAGAGGTCGAAGAAGCTCGGAAAGAAGGAGGAGCAGCTGTTGTCCAGGGAGAGACAAAATTCGAGCTGAACTTGGTCCGAACTCGGTCCGAGTTCTGTCAGGGTGCTCCAGAAGCTCCAGAAAGTTGTTGTCTTCATTTACTCGCAAATCATCGACTCGGATGAATTCGGTCCGAGTTCAGTCGGCAGGCTGGACGAAAATTCATAGGTGTTTTATACACTGTTGGATGGTATCCTACGGTCCAGGATTTGTTATGGGATTCAGGGGTATATATTAGGTTTTCTTCAACCCTAACCCTAACATATCATCTAAAGAAAGAGGAGAAAAGGAGGCAAGAGTGCCATTGCAACTTTGGGAAGGAAAAAGGAGGATTGGAGGTCGTTTCGGAGGAGAAGATCAATTTTGGGTAATTTTTTATTGTCTTATATCTTCGTGGCGTGATCTATTTTCTATTCCTAAGTGTTGTGGTGATCCGTGTTGGATCGGGAGGAGCTTGTAGAGGGTGTATTCTCTTTATTCCATTAGTGGAGGTTCTTCAGGGTTGGACTCTGATCGTCCCGTGGTTTTTCCCGCAAGGGTTTTCCACGTCAAAATTCTTTGTGTCTGTGTGGATTATTTTTTCTGTGGTTTGGTGTTTGGTGTTTGGTTTGTGCGTTATATTGCTCGGTTCTCTTGCAGGTACTATCTAGTTTGGGGGAAGATTTTTGCGCTTCTTTCCCAACTGTGTGGTATCATAGCTAGGTTCTAAAATTTCAGAAAGGTGTCAGGAGTTGACAAAAAAACCAGGGAGGAGAGATGGACGCGAAGCCGGTGCGCACGGTAAACCTGAACGGTACCAACTATCATTACTAGAGGAGCAAGATGATGGATCTACTATTTGTCAAGAAGCTGCATCTTCCGGTATTTGCTTCTGAGAGGACCAGTGACAAATCAGAAGAGGACTAAAATTTTGAGCATATACAGGTGTGTGGGTACATCGGGCAGTTCGTTGACGAGAACGTATACAACCACGCTGCCAGTATTGAGCATACAAGGACACTGTGGGATAAGCTAGAATCTTTGTATGCGAAGAAGACCGGGGTAAATAAATTGTTCCTGATCCGGATGATGATGGGTCTGCGGTACAAAGATGGGGCGTCTATTACGGATCACTTGAGTGAGTTCTAGGACGTGGTTGACCAGCTATCCTCGATGGGAGTCAAGTTTGACGACGAGGTTCAGGGACTATGGCTGCTGTGTACATTGCCAGACTCATGGGAGACCGTACGAGTGTCTATGATCGCTTCTACTCAAAAAGGCATGGTCAGTCTGGAGTTTGCCAAGAGCGGGTGTCACGTCCCAGTCCCAAAATATGTAGGACTAGGATTACGTAAGCATGTCAACCGTATGTATATGGAGACTCCAATATATGAAAACCATAACACATATGTACGCTGTATTATGAACAATAATTCACAAGTGGTATATAATTGTCACAAGTCATGGGGCATAACTAAATCTCATCCATAAAAATGATAAAGAAATAAATGATCAAATATGTCAATGAACCAAATATGAACTAGTCGAGAAGAACTAATAGTTGGATGGAGACAAATCCACTACCAAACTAGAATATGAAAGAAAATATAATAAGTACATCATCTAATGATCAGAGAAGCTCGAAGGAAAGACCTCATTGAAAGAGAATAAAGTAGCAAGTCCTGATCCGTGCTCATGCGAATAGTTATGATCGTCTACACCTGGAAAGGGATCAGGTCCTCAGAGGGACGTAACATGATACATAGAAGCATGCCAATAAAGTACTAAAAATAAACATCCAAGGGTCGTCTAACCGTCTATGTGAATGCACTTTTGAGAACAACTTTCCAACGCATGGGCTATCTGGCTAAAATGGGATTGGCATGATTCTCTCGGAGAATCAGGGGCCTAAAAAGCATGACGTCTTTTGAACGTCAGAGGCCGCCTGTAGATATATAATATAGGGGTCATCTGACCACACATCTTCGGCGGAGCGTACGAGTTACATAAGGAAAGTATAAAGGAGCCCAAACGCCTTACTTGTTGTTCTTTCTACCCCATGCTTTATTCATGTTATATCCATGACACGATGAGACCTCTTCTAAAATATCTCTATTAGCAGTTATTTAATATCGCACGTCCCATACGTACTGATGATCAGTCAATACGTAATTCCGTGATCTATATGAGACTCACAACTCGTGTAAGAAATGTGTCACGGCCAAATGAAACATAAGAATGCCTCATGATAATAGGGTGATCTCTTAAAACTAGGTTAACATGCACAATATATAATAAAGCCAAAATACGACACCACCGTCGTTGCACCCAAGTTATTCTTGGACACGCAGTTTATATAGTAGTTAAAATATATGAACTAAATAACAGAAAAATAAAATTCATGCACCATATGGAATGTAGATCACAGTACAATGGCAAGGTATACTTGCCTGGCAAGAAAGCTGCATAGTGTAAGCGTCCAGACGTCAAGCACAAGGGATCAAAAACTATGGCATCCGAATGAACGTCTCCGAATGCTGAAATAAACATCACCAAAGTCTCCAAAATTAGCGAGATAGTCAGAAAAGTCTATCCTTTCGTCCAATTTATACACAGGGGCAAAACGATAATTTTTTATCAAAGCAGGGTCCATGTGTGGCCCACTTTGCACCGAAATATGTGCCAGGGATAAAGGTCTCTAAATTGGACAAATTATAGATCAAACAAATCCTAAACGTCGATACGAACTCAACGATATGTCCAATTTTGGAGTCCGATGAGCCGATCACACATTCGTCCTTCAAGTCAAACCGTGGGACCCATGAATTGGCGACTCGGTCAACTGTCTCGGAATTGTAAGAAATCTGGGTCACAAGACCAGCGTGATACCATGAATCCAATGGCATAAGTTTTGTCGCATTCCGACGAGCGTACACAAAGTAGGGTGGTTGTTTGCAAAAGTTACGATACGGGAACTTTTTACGGATACGGGTTGTTCTGACACACATACACGTCCGAATCAACTTTTGCAAAAGTCTACACATAAGGATATACCATACGCATTTTTTGGTGCAATTGGTAGACGACGAGGCGGTCACGTTTGGCGGGGCGCACTCCGTATCACAAAAATTTAGTTTTAAAATACCAAGTTTTTGGTCGTTTTAGAGGTCGAATAATTTAACAAATAAAATAAACTAATAAAAAGTAAAATAACAGCAAAATTTTTGATTATTTTGAGAAAAAAATATTTTAATTAGATTTTGAAAATATTAAACGGGTTGGTGGCAAATTGAGCATGAACATGGGGGTTTTGGTCGAATTTCTGGACTGTTCTTGGACAGTTTTTCGGCCGACTTTCGGTCGATTTTTCGACCAATCCGGGACACGAAAACTCTTTCCGCTTTGAGAAAATCCTAGAGGGTTAGGTTGTGAACATATACGAAGAAACCGCTCGAGAAAATAATCAAAGGTGAGGGAGTTACATCACCTTGAAGTAGGGGTCGATGTTGCCTGGTTACCGCGGCTGTGCACACGCGTGCGTGCGGCCCGTGGCTGCTGCGGTGGCGGTCGCCGGCCGGTGTGCGGCGGTCAGGGGGTTTTGTCGACCGTCGAGAGAGGAGAAGGAGAGATTAGGGTTTGGGTTTATATCATGTACATATATATATATAGACAGGGAGTGGGGAGAGGTCGCGCAGTAGCAGCAGCAGGGAATGGTGTAGCAGCAGCAGCAGCAGCGCAGCGTGGTAGCAGCGACAGTAGTAGAGTGTAGCAGCAGCAGCTTGGCGAGGCTACAGCAGGGCAGCGAGGCTACAGCAGCGCATTTACAGTAGCATGGAGCAGCTAGGCAGCGTATGCAGTAGGCTAGTAGCAGCAGTAGCTAGAGAGAGTTTGAGAGATTAGATATATATATAAGTATAAATATACATATAGTTAGATGTATATATATATATATGGGAGGATATGGGTATATATATATATATATATATATATATATATATATATATATATAGTTATGTAGATATATGCCTATGTGTTTGTATATATATATATATATATATATATATATATATATATATATATATATATATATATATATATATATATATATATATATATATATATATAGTAGCCTATATATATAGCTAGGTATATATGTATATACATAAATAGTTAGCTAGATGGTTAGTGTTAGAGAGGGGGATAGTTGGATATCTCAATACCTTGAGATATCAAGGTATTGAAGGTAACTTGGGATACCCAAGGTATTGAGTATCGAGGTGAGGTTTTTGAGCATTTACCTAGGAATAGGTTTAGAGTGGCTTTTATATATATTGTGGTATATATTTACGCTTGTGAGCATATGTGTTAGTGGATTTTAGGCGGGGTGCGTAGCTTAGGTCGAGGTATCGGATACCGAGGGTATCCCGGTATCTCAAGGAGGCGAGTTTGAGGGTTTACGAGCTTAATAAGCTAGTTTTGACCTAGAATTTTAGGGGCACCCTAGTTTGACCTAGCATTGACCATAATTGCCTCTATTGACCGCAAAAGTTAACGTTTGACCTAGTTTTGACCCAAAGTTAACTTTTTGGACCCCGGGTTGACTTTTGACCCAAATTTCACCGGTTTGACCCATTCGACCTAGAATAACCCTAGAAGCTTATTTTTAGTTATTTTATATCAGTTTAACTCTTTAGAACTCCGTTTAACCTTGCTTTTCGTAATAGGTTCTTGCGATGCCAGTCTGGATCTCGATCCTCATCAGTTGCTCAGGACGTCAGGCGAGTACCTACCTTTGATTGTTTCCATTTCGTAATAGCATATGTATCACCTGTTCTAGAACTGTAATACTTGATTCTGACACATTGTTACACGAGCTGGTACTAGTAGATCCCGTCATGAGATATTATCCCCCTTACCATGTTCAGCGGGTACTCTATCACGTGTATTTCATCATGTGCTTCGGGTATTGATTCTCATGTGCTTCGTGTGCTCTCGCCTTCATGTGCGCGAGTTATTTATCATGTACGTAGCGTGTCGTGGTTGGATCCAAGAGTATTAGTGGGGGAGGGGAGTAGGAGTTGGTTATGTGATCAAAGCCAAACAGTATTCATGTGTATGTCGGTTATGCAACTCACGCATAACGGAGTTATTCTAGTTTATTCGTGTGCAACCTAAGCCGATCACATAACGAACTTGTGCTCAAGGCACTTAGCTAGTATTCATATTTTCTCACATGCAGTTACTTCTCTACTACTTGTATTGTTCTTCAGTTTTACATTGCAGTTACTTTATCTGTTCTACCATGTATTTATTTTCCTGTGCATCTTGTATACTTTTCTATTGCTAGTCATATATACCTTACCATGTATTTGGAGTTGCTTTCAGAGTTATGTACTTCGCTCTAGTCCTGACTGGACATATTTTTTCCAGAGGATCCTGAGAATTTTTGCCCGACATTCTACGGGCCGGGCGTCGAGGAGTGTTGTGACCCGGAGATTGAGGAGGAGCCCGTCGACGATACGCCGTTAGCACCCTAGTTAGCTAGGTGGGTTTTCCTGGGTTGTTCCCAGTTGATATTTTGGATGACTGTATTTATTATTTTGTTGCTTCTGTGAGATATTGTAGACTTTAGACTTGGACTGTATATTTGGATATTGTACTTGCTCTTTGGTTCTTGTTTCTTTGTGATATCTCATCGTGCTTTTACTCTTTTCCTAGTTATTGTGATTGAGTATTCATATATATTGCGTGGTTGCCCTCCTTTTGGAGAGGTTATATTGACTGATCATTGTGAGATATAGATATTGTGACCTAGAACGGACATTTACAGCATTCTACCGCTGATTCTGCGGCGTAGGCTGGACGTACCCACGACTTATGCCTGATTTTTCGGGTGTGGGTCGTGACAGAAGAAAAACTCCTCCTCCTCTGGTACTTGCACCTGTTCTCCGAGATATTGTCGGATGGGTGCCTTAGATTGCAGTCACTGGAATACCGACTGTCTGGTTGTAGGTACTGCTACTCTGTTGCAGCAGCAGTTGATAATAATGCTGGCACATTGATGCCCGGGAGGGGCTATCTCGCGTGCCGTCGCTATCTCCCCTGCTTTACGCTTATGATTGATCATGTTGCGCAAGTCAGGCAAGGGGTGGTTCACCTTTACATCATCTGTATGAGCTAGGGAGGCCCGAGCACATGGGTGTGCAGGCAAAGTTTTTGCTCCCGGACCTGGGGTTCGTACATGAACCCCCAAGTCGCAAGTGGAAGACTTTGAAGGCTGACCAAGTCCACATGCCGCTGCGGGCTGGGTGCATGGGTCGGTCTTGTATAACTTTCCGTCAGAAGCACGCATGACAGTTAGTGGTGCATGCTGACGGTCCGTCAATTGAGCAGTTGCTTGAGATTTGCGAGCTCGCACTGCCCTAGATTTTTTTGACTTAGCAAGCCCTGGCGTATAGTACGAAGAGTCCAAGTCAGAGTTTTCTCTATTTCTAGTAGGGCGCATGGATTCATCGACACATGAGATTCTGTTAAAGACAGAATCTTTGTTGTCGTCTGGGGCGCATGCAGCTATCTTCCAAATAGGCTGCGTGGAGCTCAGTTCCGCATGCTTCTTCTTTTGCGTTCTTTGAAGCGGTGCATGGAGAGTGCATCAGCCCCTGAGTTTCTGGCATATTAGTGCTTTTCTCTGCCAGAGCTTAGGTGTTGAGTACTCTTATCCTTAGTGGTGGTTGCGGCTTGAGCAGGGGTCGCATGTGTGGGTACGTGACATGCCTCTTGAACAGCAGGCAGAGAGGTAGGGAGTGCATGCTTCGCAGTTGGGTGAGGCGCAGTGGCCTTGGTGACCCATGTCCTGCGGCTCTTCTTAGGCTTTGCTAGCCTTGGTGAAGGGCTCGTGCTACCCTCCGACAATATCTCCTCGAAGGCTTGTTGGTAGAAGAGTACGACCAACATCCTCTAGGTATACCCCAGCTTCGTTGAGTCAGATTGCGTCACCAACTTTTCATCAATGGAAAAGCTCTTTCCCAGCAGAGTTGCCATCTTGTTCTTCATTAAACAAGTTTGAACAAACTTTTGTATTTAATTCACGAAAAAGAATATAAAGAAATCATAAACAGAAAATCTAAGTATAACTTTTTTTATTCTGGAGAGTGAGACGATCGATATCAACCACTGCAGTGGCTCCTTTACTCTGTTGACGATCAAACTGAAGAAGGGAAATGCTCTCTCTCTCTCTCTCTCTCTCTCTCTCTCTCTCTCTTGCATGTGTGTCTGCCCCTCCCTGCCTCCCTTTGTGGGTTTACCACCTGATATTTATAGCCATCGTGTTATATGTCTATGCGTGCGCACGTACCATAGGCGCACGGATGTTGGAAGCTGCCAAGTGTACAACCTTAACAGGATATAATTTTAACCATAGGAGCGAGTCCAGGCTGAGCTGCCGCATGGACGTTTGTTATGATTTGTTGTTGCTGAAGATCTGGGTGGTTCTCGTCTTTTGTGTGTGTGACTTGGTCAGCTTGACATGTGGCCGACACTTAGTTAGACAGAATTACCTCAGTCGTAACAGAAAGATTTCGTCCCAGGGAACCCTGCCACAATAGATGAATGGAGTCTGGGACACATAGAACGCATGAAGTCTGGAACGCATGGGGCCAGAGACGCCTGGAACACATAGAGTCGGGGACGCATGAGGCCAAAAATGCATGGAACGCATGGAGTATGGAACGTATGGGGTCAAAGATGCATGGGATGCATGGAGTCTGTAAACTCCCTCAAAAATATTTTAGGTAGACTGGATATGATAAGAATTTTGGTTTAGTTCCAGGTTGTCTAAATGATTAGAAATTAGGGTTATATAGACGGGTTCTTAAATTTAAACCCTTGGTGCACCTTACCGTTGCTACAATAATTGGAGCACAACAGTAGCCTTTACTTTCCAACAAAACTTTGCACTCTTGATCTGACAAGCCAACCTAGGCACTGGATATTTCTGTCCCTCACAAACACACTCTCTTGTGCTTTATTTTAATTGCACAACTTCCTAGGCACGAAAATCAATTATTTAATTATATATCTTGTACCTATATAGTTGCCATCGATTTGGGAACACAAACTCAACCCGTTTCGCCTAACCAATTAAATGGTCCAAGACTGACACTAAGCCTACACCGTCCATGACCTTTGTGTCACTCCCATTTGGGACCCCATATACTCCCATTTAATTTAAGTGCACCTATGACACTTTATTTTATTAAATTGGGGACACCAACTTAACATAACCCCAACTTAATCCAACACACATTCATGAGGCTCATACAAAACACACAATACGCTCTCATCCTTCAAAACACCAAACAAAACTTTCTACATCAAATCCTCACCCTTTTTTCTTCCCGCGTAAACAACCAAATATTAAGGGGCTTAAATGCAAAAAAGGGTGCTAGGTGTCACCCTCTTATTGGTCCAAAGCAAATAAAGAAACCCCTCCACCATCCTCATGATCGATCACCTCATTATCACACTCTCTCTCCCCTTGCATTGTATTATTCCTTCATGAAGCATCCTAACCCTTGATTCAAACCCCCCCCCATCACAACCACACACTCCCTCTATATTAACACACACACACAACCCCCCTCATGTGGCCGGCCCTAATCCCAAGAAAAACCCTAAAAATCCCCCCACACTCTCTCTCCTCCCCTCCCTCTACAAACAGCCAAAATTCTCCACTCCTTCTTCTTTCTTCTTCTTCTCTTCTTCTTTCTTCTTCTTCTTCTCTTCTCCTTTATTATTCTCCTACACCACCACCCTCACCTCGCTGGAGCATCTCCACTCCGCTGGATGACCCGTCGCTGCTACCACCTACGACACCACCTTCGCCACCACCAACTCCACCTCCACGACCCGTAGCGCCGCCTCCACCACAACCCGTTGCCACCATGACCCGCAGCACCGCCACCACGACCTGCAGCTACACTACCACCTTCACCGACATCCACCCACACTGCCACCATCACCTCCAACACCACCACCTTCACCGACAGCCACCCGCACTGCCTCCATCACCTCCTATACCACCACCTTCACCGACAGCCACCCGCACGACCACCGTAGGACAACACCACGACCACCGCCACCTACACTAAACACCACCTTCACCACCCCAACCACGACCACGACCACCACCGTTGGCCACTGCCACCACCATGATAGCATCACCTCACACGACTCCACCACCCGACCACGAACACCATAACACCACCACCCTCACACCGTCGAGCACCACCACCACCACCATGGTCGACATGAGCACCACCACCGCGGTCGACGTCGTCACTGACCGAAGCCGCAACACCGCCGCTGCCACCACCCGCAGCCACCTGGGTAACTTCTTCCCCTTCATCATTATTGTGTAGTTAATTCCTTATGCTAAGAAACCCTAGTTAGGTTTAGGATTTCCTGAGTATTACCCATGTATATTTTTAATGGCTTATTTGAGATTATATATATGTAAAATGGATATTTTGTAGCAATTGTTTGAGGATATATATAGGTGAACTGCATATGTTGGGGATATTGTTCCAATGAATTTTGGTACGTTAATTAGTTGATGATATGAATGAGGATATTATATGTGAATATTATACGTATTTAGGTATAACAACTAAATTGGGTGTATACAATTATGTCTATGATTACAGGGATGGTATGGTCGAGGATGAACATTAAACATAGATGACTGAAATCACTGTGATGAATATTAGGGTTGAAGATATTGTTTGGAGACGTTATGTTGTTTGATGATTCGTATTTGATGCAACTATTCGTATTTGATGCAACGTTACCCTAGTCAACTTGGGTCAACACTCTAGTTAGTACCTTAGATGTGAGCTATGTAACTAAGACATAAACCTATGCTAGTCTTGATGCCATCTCTTATTTTAGATAGTTTCGAGCTAGATCATTAATTAAATTTATATATCATCTCTAGGTACTTTGGGATCCTCGGACTTGGACGTTGTACCAGAGCCCCGCCTTCAGCATCCGGATCCAGACAAGTGTACCTTGTCATTCTTCTGTATCTCAGTTCCAGATTTACTGTTCATTTCATCTAAATATTGTGTGCGCTTTGGATCGAAATCGTTACTTAGCGTCCGGGTCATATCCGGGTGCAGACGTTCGTCGGTAACGTCTAGTATCGATTGTTAGATGTCTCAATACCTTGATGTACCTACGTGGTTATACGGAACCCTATGACACATTCAGACACTGTCATCGTGCCAGACTTCCTGTATCCAAATAGTGTCAGCATGACCGAAATCTGTGATGACTTTAGGATCATGATTGTTGCTAGTTACTTCAGTATGATGAGACTATTAGATAGAGGTTAAGGCTCAGTGAGTAGCGGATGCGTCTCGTTGACCGCATTGGGAGGGTAAGACAGTTACTAGATGCTTGGGCTACTTTGCACGCGCTATATATATATATATATATATATATATATATATATATATATATATATATATATATATATATATATATATATATATATTCTTATTTACGTAGAGATCATGTATCCGGAGTTATAGTATTACCCGTGTGACTTTGTGCTCGGAGCTACGGTACGCACCGTGTGTCTCTGTGCCTCGGAGCTATGATTTTATATTTGGAAAGCCCATGTGTCGAACATTGCCTTCAAAGTTGTGTCTCACTTAGGTGGTTATTCTAGATTATACCGGCGTATCACATGTTTCATTTTTGTTTTACTATAGCATACTATTTTTGTACCTTGTTACGTCCCTCTGAGGACCTAGTTCCCTGCCAAATTGTAGTATTAATTGCTGACGGAAGGCTGGAGTTGCGGATGAGTATTATACCGGTTTGCAGGTATTGTTACTCAATATTTGTATTTACTTCATCATTGTTCAGCTAGTATGATCTTTGCTTATTTTTTGCTAGTATAGCCCAGTATTTGTAGACTCGTATTATTTTTTTAAGTCTATTCGGACGAGTGTAGTGTGGGGTGCACACCATGATACATGTTGTCCCTTCTTTATTACATATCCCTGTGGTTTGAGACATAGGCATGTATACCATGTTATCTAGATAGTGACCCTCATTTACAGCTTATACGCATTCAGAGTCGGACTGGAGTCCCCTTGGTACGAAGCTGGCCATTGCCATGTAGCCTAGTCCCATGTATTCTGGGACTGGGGCGTGACATGGTTTTTGTGGTAGCCCATATAGGTCTCAGAGCATATCATTTCGGTTACGTTACTGTACCGAACGAGCCTGCAATTTAGGATTATTGTTGAATAAGATCTCAATCCATAACCAATTTTAAAACTCCCTTTGTATTTTGATTATCGCCCTTGGACTTCAAAATTGTATTCGTTCCTTTACCATCAATATCATTATTATTGTTTCTCATCTCCCTTTTCTTTGGAGAGACGAATGCTTGTGCTTGGTGGTTCCCTCCAGAAGAAGATCGTAGTCCAGACGTTAGAAGGCATAATTAACGTAATATTTTGTGAGAAGATGGTTACCCTTAGTAGGGTAGGTTGATAGGTTCTTTTTAGATTCTCGAACTAGTGTAGATAGTTAGCAAGAGAATTAGACCTAGTAGTATGTTCCTAGAACTGATAAAACCCTACCCTTACTTAAGATAGTAGTGATTTAGGAAGTACTGAAAACTAGAAAGATTGTTGATCCTAACCCTCTAGAATAATTTATGGAAATGCATAGCTAGACGCTAGGAATTAGTTGCAGCCCATGATAGCGATACCAGGAACTGTATTATAAACTTGAGAAGATGCAATTTTAGGCTCATATCTGGAAGATAATTATCTGATACCAGAAATTCTAGCATGTGCTTGGGTGATACCATTATTAAAATTTTACTATGGTGACTCGAAGAATAAATAACAGAAAGAAGAAAATAGAGGAATACAATTTTAGGTAGAATAAGTTGTGTTTTGATACGGCATGCGGAGGATTTACTTAACGAAATAGTAGGTATGAACTTACAAGAATAACATTGGTTATGACAGTTTAATTAGAGGATTACACCTAGAGGATATGAAGAAATTAATACCGAAAGAATTATGTTTAAGACAAAGGAACAATGAATATATCGATAGAAGAATTTGGGAATATCATATTAGAGAACTAAACAAAAATTTGATTATGGATAAAGAAACGATACCATTGAAACTGAGGTATGAAATGGAACATGAATGAGAACAAAACTCAAGGAGAAATTTTGAGGAGAAGAGTATTTATACATTAAGAGAGAGAAAACACAAAAAGGAATATTATTTTAAGGAGGAATAGTGTTTGTAAATAGAACGAGAGAATTTATTATGAGGTTAAGTCTAGACTATGACATTGTCTTAAGCATGGATTGGTTGGGCCAATACCATCTGACGCTAGATTGCCAACGTGGATGCGTTATATTTAGACCATCAGATCACCCTGAGTTTGAGTTTCTTCGGGGAGCCCGCGAGTATAGTGTCCAACCTACCTTAGCGGCACACATTGCAGAAGGTGAACTGGTGTACCCCCGCATTATATCAGAGTTTGAGGATATATTTTTCGAGGATCTTCCAGGACTGCCACCTGACATAGAGATAGAGTTTACTATAAAGTTGACATCCGGAGCCGAGCCAGTTACTTCCTCCGTCTACAGACTAGCACCGAAAGAGTTGGTTGAGTTGAAGGTCCAAGTAGATGATCTCTTAGACAAGGGTTTCATTTGGGCTAGTGTTTCTTCATGGGGAGCACCCATCTTATTTGTGTCAAAGAAGGACGGGACGGTATGTTTGTGTATCAATTACAGGGCACTGAATGCTATAACGATAAAGAACAAGTACCTTTTGTCGTGCATCGATGATTTATTTGATCAGCTGAGTGGAGCATGTGTATTCTCGAAGATCGATCACAGGTTCGGCTATCATCAGATCAATGTGAGAAAGGAGGACATTCCGAAGACAGCTTTTCGGACAAAGTACGGGTACTATGAGTTTTTAGTCATGTCGTTTGGTTTAACAAATGCGCCAACAGTATTTATAAGCCTGATGAACAAGGTTTTCCACCAGTACTTGGATAAGTTCGTGGTGGTATTTATTGACAATATCTTGGTATATTACAAGAGCCAGTAGGAGCACGAGGAGCATCTCAGGATCGTGTTGGAGACGCTGAGGCAAGAGAGGCTGTATGCCAAGCTCTGCGAGTTCTGCTTGGATAGGGTACCATCATGGGTCACATAATCACTGGAGATGGACTATAAGTTAACCCGGAGAAGATCGCCGCAGTAGAGACGTGGCCTACCCCTACATCAGTTACGGAGGTTAGGAGTTTTCTCGGACTTGCCGGATATTATCGGAGGTTCATGGAAAACTTTTCGAGGATCGCTGCGCCTATGACGCGGTTGACGCGTAAAGGCGAGGAGTTTATATGGAGTGAGGAGTGTCAGACGGCTTTCGATTAGCTGGAGAAGCGTCTGACGACAACATCAATCTTGACACTTCCTTCTGGATTTGGAGGATTTATGGTGTATAGCGATGTGCCTGGAAGCGGATTAGGATGTGTACTGATGAAGCATAGCAAGGTGATAGCTTACGCATCGAGACAACTAAGGGTTCATGAGAAGAACTACCCGACACATGATCTAGAGCTAGCTGTGGTGATATTTGCACTAAAGCTATGGAGGCATTACCTTTATGGAGAGCGAGTTGAGATTTACACAGATCACAAAAGTCTAAAGTATGTCTACACTCAGAAGGAGATCAACATGAGACAGAGGCGTTGGCTGGAGTTGATGACAGACTATGATATTGAGTTACAGTACCACCCTGACAAGGCAAATGTTGTAGCAGATGCCTTAAGCAGGAAGCCCACGGCATACTTTTTAACGACTAAGTGACATTTGTTAGAGGATCTTCAGGAGCTCGGGATAGAGGTTGTATTACCAGGAATGGATGGACAGTTAGCCAGTCTAGAGGTTCAGTCTACATTGGTTGAGAGGATCAAGGCAGCCCTGCCTACCGATACGAGATTCTGGCGACTGTGAGAGAGGACAGAGGCCGGCATGCAAACGGGACTCCGAATTCACGAAGATGGAACGTTGAGGTGTGGAGATCGCATATATGTTTCGAGTGGCGAGCTACGCCAGGAGTTGATGACCGAGGCCCATAGTTTGATTTATTCTATTCACCCCGGGGGTACGAAGATGTACCCAGATTTAAGACAACACGACTGGTGGCATGGGATAAAGAGAGAGATTTCGAGATTCGTGGCGAGATGTTTGGTCTATCAGCAAGTCAAGGCCGAACATCAGAGGATTGCAGGACTATTGCAGCCGCTTCCCATTCATGAGTGGAAGTGGAAGCACATTACCATAGACTTCGTCACGGGGTTTTCGAGGAGCCCTAGTGGGAAGGATGCGGTCGGGGTTGTCGTGGACCGACTCACCAAGTTGGCGTATTTTTTGCCCTTCAGATTTGGGAAGTCCACTGAGATTTTGGCTGATATGTATATGAGGCAGATAGTACGACTACATGGAGTGCCTGTCAGCGTTGTATCGGATCATGATTCCAGATTTACGTCATATTTCTGGCGGAGTATAAAAGAGAGTCTAGGAATTTGCCTCAAGTTCAGCACTGCATATCATCCACAGACTGATGGTCAGTCAGAGCGCATGATTCAGATACAAGAGGATATGTTGAGAGTGTACATGATCGACTTTTGAGGATCTTGGGAGGACCATCTACACTTGGTAGAATTCTCCTACAACAACAGCTACCAAGCAAGCATATAGTTGGCACCTTATAAAGCACTGTACGGCATAAAGTGTAGGTTGCCGATATGTTAAAGTGACGTGGGAGAGTGTCAGATACTTGGTCCAGAGTTGGTGACATAGACAGTGGAGAAAGTGAAGCAGATTTAGGACCACCTACACAGAGCACAGGACAGGCAGAAACATTGGACAGATGCGTATCGCAGACCTTGGGAATTCAAGAAAGGCGACTATGTGTTTCTGAAGATATCGCCTACTCGTGGTACCATCAGATTTGGGGGCAAAGGCAAGCTGAGTCTGAGGTACATCGGACATTTTGACATCTTGAAGCGAGTTGGCGAAGTGGCCTATCGTCTTGCATTGCCTCCGTCATTAGAAGGCGTACACGATATATTTTACGTATCACAGTTGAGGAGATACATGGCAGACCCTATCCACGTTCTCGATCATTCAGAGATTACAATCGGGCCCAGTTTATCATATGTGGAACAACCAGTAGGGATACTCGATCGCAGTGAGAAGATTTTGAGGGGACAGACTATCCGACTGGTCAGGGTTGCATGAAAGCATCATTCGTCGGGCGAGTCTACCTGGGAGCATGAGGATTCCATTCGACAGTATTTTCCACAATTAATTGAGGACCGAGGTACGAATTTACGTACTGCAATTCGATTACCTATTAACTTTTTTTTTAATTCTCGTAACTCTTATTCATGCTTTACTTTTAATTTTGGGAACAAAATTCTTCTAAGTTGGGAAGGATGTAAACCCCCTCAAAAATATTTTAGGTTGACTGAATATGGTAAGAATTTTGGTTTAGTTTCAGGTTGTCTAAAGGATTAGAAATTATGATTGTGTAGACAGGTTCTTAAATTTAAACCCTTAGTGCACCTTATCGTTGCTACAATAATTGGAGCACAACAGTAGCCTTTACTTTCCAACAAAACTTTGTACTCTTGACCTGACAAGCCAACCTAGGTACTGGATATTTCTGTCACTCACAAACACACTCCCTTGTGCTCTATTTTAATTGCACAACTTCCAAGGCATGAAACTCAATTCTTTAATCCTATGTCTTGTACCTATGTAGTTGCCATCGATTTAGGGACACAAACTCAACATGTTTCGTCTAACCAATTAAATGGTCCAAGACTGACACTAAACCTACACCGCCCATGACCTTTGTGTCACTCCCACTTGAGATCCCACGTACTTCTATTTAATTTAAGTACACATATGACACTTTTTTAATTAAATTGGGGACACCAACTTAACCTAACCCCAACTTAACCCAACACCCATTCATGAGGCTCATACAAAACACATAATACCCTCTCATCCTTCAAAACACCAAACATAACTTCCCACATCAAATTCTCACCATTTTTCCTTTATGTGTAAACACCCAAATGTTAAGGGGCTTAAATGCAAAAAAAAGGGCTAGGTGTCACCCTTCCATTGGTCCAAAGCAAATGAAGAAACCCCTACCCCATCCTCATGACCGATCACATCATCATCATACTCTCTCTCCCTTGCATTGTACTATTCCTTCATGAAGCATCCTAACCCTTGATTCAAATTTCCTCCCCCCATCACAACCACACACTCCCTCTATATTAACACACACACACAACCCCCCACATATGGCCGGCCCTAATCCCAAGAAAAACCCTAAAAATCCTCCCACACTTTCTCTCCTCCCCTCCCTACATACAGCCAAAATTCTCCACTCCTACTTCTTCTCTTCTTCTTCTCTTCTTCTTCTTCTCCTCATTTATTATTCTCCTACACCACCACCCTCACCTCGATGGAGCATCTCCACTCCGCCGGACGACCCGTCGCTGCCACCGCCTATGACACCACCTTTGCCACCACCAACTCCACCTCCACGACCCGCAGCGTCGCCTCTACCAGAACCCGCTGCCACCATGGCCCGTAGCACCGCCACCATAACCCGCAGCTACACCACCACCTTCACTGACAGCCACCCGCACTGCCACCATCACCTCCTACACCACCACCTTCACCGACAACCACCCGCACGACCACCGCAGCACAATACCATGACCACCGCCACCTCCACCGAACACCACCTTCACCACCCCAACCACGACCACCATCGTTGTCCACTGCCGCCACCACGACAGCATCACCCCACACGACTCCACCACCCGACCATGAACACCACAACACCACCACCCTCACACCGCCGAGCACCACCACCACCACGGTCGACACGCCGTCACTAACCGAAGCCGTAGCACCGTCGCTGCCACCACCCACAGCCACCTGGATAACTTCTCCCTCTTCGTCATTATTGTGTAGTTAATTCCTTGTGCTAAGAAACCTTAGTTAGTTTAGGGTTTCCTGAGTATTACCCATGCATATTTTTAATGTCTTGTTTGAGATTATATATATGTGAAATGGATATTTTATAGCAATTGTTTGAGGATATATATAGGGAAAATGCATATGTTGGTGATGTTGTTCCAATAAATTTTGGTGCGTTAGTTGATGATATGAATGAGGATATTATATGTAAACATTATGCGTATTTAGGTGTGACAACTAAATTGGGTGTATGCAATTATGTCTATGATTACAGGGATGGTATGGTCGAGGATGAACATTAAACATAAATGACTGAAATCACTGTGATGAATATTAGGGTTGAAGATATTGTTTGGGGACGTTATGTTATTTGATGATTCGTATTTGATGCAACGTTACCCTAGTCAACTTGGGTAAACCCTCTAGTTAGTACCTTAGACGTGAACTATGTAACTAAGACAGAAACTTACGCTAGTCTTGATGTCATCTCTTATTTTAGATAGTTTCGAGCTAGATCATTAATTAATTTTATATATCATCTCTAGGTACTTTGGGATCCTCGAACTTGGACATTGTACCGGAGCCCCGCCTTCAGCATCCGGATCCAGGCAAATGTATCTTGTCATTTTGTATCTCAGTTCCAGATTTACTGTTCATTTCATCTATACATTATGTGCGCTTTGGATCAAAATCGTTACTTAGCGTCCGAGTCATATCCGGGTGCAGACGTTCGTCGGTAACTTCTAGTATCGATTGTTAGATGATCTTGATACCTTGATATACCTACGTGGTTACATCGGAACCCTATGACACATTCAGACATTGTCATCGTGCCAGACTTCCTGTATCCAGATAGTGTCAGCATGACCGGAATCTGTGATGACTTTAGGATCGTGATTGTTGCTTGTTACTTCAGTATGATGAGACTATTAGATAGAGGTTCAGGCTCAGCGAGCAGCGAATGTGTCTCGTTGACCGTATTGGGAGGGAAAGACAGTTACTAGACACTTGGACTACTTTGCGCGCGCTATATATATATATATTCTTATTTACGTAGAGATCCTATATCCGGAGTTGTAGTATTATCCGTGTGACTCTGTGCTTGGAGCTACGGTACACATCGTGTCTCTCTGTGCCTCGGAGCTACATTTTTTATATTTGGAAAGCCCACGTGTCGAACATTGTCTTCAAAGTTGCGTCTCACTTAGGTGGTTATTCTAAATTACACCGGTGTATAACATGTTTTCTTTCTGTTTTACTATGGCATACTATTTTTGTACCTTGTTACGTCCCTCTAAGGACTTGGTTCCCTGCCAGATTGTAGGGTTGATTGCTGACGGGAGGCTGGAGCTGCGGATGAGTATTATACCGGTTTGCAGGTATTGTTACTCGATATTTGTATTCACTTCGTCATTGTTCAGTATTATTGTCATGCCCCAGTCCCAAAATACCGAGGGACTGGACACGTGGCAATGGCCAGCAGTACGCACCGATGGACAAACCCAATTTAATGGATCCATCGGGGCATACTTAAGCTGTATACAACAATAAGTAGGTCCAACGATACAAGTCACAGACTATTCTAATCTCATCCACAACAGATAATCACAGATTAAATGCCAGAATAAATGCAAATAAATATAAACTAACTGATCTCAACATAAGTATCTCGGGGAACAACCCGAGAATAAGTCTGATATATCAAAGCAAATAGACATGAAATAAAGTATCTGGAAATGGAAATAACTGATTATGTAAAGCCAGTACTTAGGAGAAGTCCTCTGGCACGATCTCGTCCTCAGGTTCTGGTACTGTTCTGAGAATTGCTTATGTTCCGTACACCTCGGGGTAGATCTCTTCGACTATACCTGGGGACATAATCCAAATCCAGGTCCTCAGGGGACATAGCAAGGTACAAAATAACTCATGCCAAATAAGTACAGTGCAGCAATAAATAAACAAGAGGTTAAACTATGTAACCAACTATGTGATATGCAAATTGAGAGCATCACTAGAACTCAGGCTGAAGCCACTACAAGCTCTGTGTCGGGAAGCCGGTAGCAGCAATAACTATGAATTTTACTATGAAATTTACTATGTGTTATATATATGAAATTAGCCTGTAGCCTATGTGTCTCTCCCCACCCAATGAAATCACACGTCTCATGTCCACGATGCCTCATGTCCATGTCACGCACGATCATAACTAATGCAGCAAGTCTTATGATAGCTATGAATCCAATGTCCATGAATATAATGTCTATGTCATAAAACCTGTATCATACACAGAATCACCATGAATTTCTCAGGAAGACTTTGTCTCATGAATAGTGTCAAGTGTCCTGGGCTATGTTGTACTTGATAAGACAAGTACGAGAAGTACAGGGTCTCGGTATACATGTCTATGTGACGTTACACAACTCCGCGTACGGGGTTGGCACCCGACTATTAATCGGACGCTAAGTAAAGTCACTCGGTCCTGGGTTGAACAGTTACATCAAGATTATATATGTATATACAAGGAACTCAAGCAAAGTACTATAACAGGAATCACTGCGAGTTGGCAAGGTACACTTGCCTGCGGTTTCGGCTCCAATTGTAGCTCTGGCAGCAGCGGGTTTTGCAGGCAGTACTCCGGTTGCTGAAATAAACATCACCATCAGATCCAGAAAATATCAAATAGATAGAAAAGCATGTCCTTGAGTCCAATTTGGAGATAAGGGCAAAAATGACAATTTTGGGTCAAAGCGGGGTCCACATGTGGCCCGCTTCGCACCGAAAAATGTGTCAGGGACCAAGTTCTCCAAATTCATCAAACTTAGTGTCAATAGTTCCAGAACGATGATACGAACCCAACAAAACTTCCGGAATTAGATTCCGATGAGCCGATCACAAAATTGCCCGTCAAGTGGAGCCTGTGGGGCCCACGATACGCGATTTTGTCAACGTTCTCAGAATCGAACCAAACTTGTGTCACAGGACCAGCGTATCGCTACGAGTCCGATGGCGCAAGTTTCGTTTCGATCCGACGTGTGTACACAAAGTTACGACACATTCCAGAACTGACGGATATGGGACGGTGTCGACGGATACGCGTTGATTCCGGTGTGCACGCACATCCAAATCAACTAATGCGAAATCCCGCACGTCCGTATCGATGGCGCGCACGTATCGGTGAAGACCGCACGCGACCAAGTCGTCCCGTTTGGCGGGGCATACTCAGTTCCGGGGTAAAATGGGGCGTTATTTTTCCTGTTTTTGGATTGCGGTTCGCGATCGCCACAGGACGCGATGCACCGAGCGGGTTGCACGGGCACCGAGAGGGTCACGCAAGGTTCGCGATGCAACAGACAGAATCGAAAACGGGTCAACGAGCAGAGAGAACGGGTTACCTGAACAGGGCTCCAGAAACTACGAATTTCCGTGTCCGAGACGTGTCCGAGTCGGAGTCGTGTCTAGGGTTAGGGTTAGGGCTAGGTGCTGCTGGCCGGAGCTTGGCGGCCGAAAACGGGCCGGAGGGAGGCTGGGGGGTGGCACTGGCGAGGGCGGCGGCGCGCCGGAGCGAGCGTTGGACGGCGGCGCAGGGCTCGGGCGAGGCGGGGAGTGGCCGGAGCTGCTGTGGCTTGCTGTCGGGGGAGGGGGAAGGAGCGGGAGGCGGGCGGAGCTGGGCAGGGGCGGTGCGGCGAGGCGGTGGCGGTGGCAGCGTCGAGGGCGGGGAGTCCGGGCTGTGGAGTCGAGTGGCCGGAGGAGGAAAGGAGTCGTCGGCGGGGGGGATTCGAGTGGCCGGAGAAGAGGGCTGCGGGGGATTTATATAGGGTTGGAGGGGAGCGGGTGGCGCCGGGCGAGGCGGAGCGGGGAGGCAGGAAGCGCGGGGGAGGCTGAGACGTGGCCGAGGGGTGCGGGGACGCGGGCGGGGGCGCGTGGCCGGGCGGGGCGGCGCAGGAAGCGGGCTGTGGGAACGGGTCTGGGGAGAGGTGGAAGCGGGTTCGGGTCGGGTTTGGGCGGCGGGTTCGGGTTTGGCAGACCCGGCCCGACCCGCTAGGCCAAATCGGGTTTGGGCTGCGGGTTCGGGTCGCGGGTTGACCCGGATCCGACCCGCGGCTGAGGGTTGGGTCGGGTAGGTTTGGTTTGGTTTAGGGTTTAAATAAAAATAGTTTTTAGGATTTTAAAAAAATAGGTTCGGGGCCCAATAAATTTCAGGAAAATTACCCTAAGTCCAATATTTTATTTTACACCCAAAAATATTATTTTCATAATATTTTAATATATTTTAAAAATATTTAATTTTATTTAATGTCAAAATACCCTTGTTTTAATTAGTAAAAATTCTCGAAAAAAAATCCCAAAAAATTCTGAAAAATCCAGTTTTAAAAATCTTGAAAAATCAGGGAGTTTACAATTATGATCTTTGCTTATTTTCTGCTAGTATAGCCCATTATTTGTAGACTCATATTATTTCCTTCGAGTCTATTATGACGAGTGTAGTGTAGGGTGCACACCATGATACATGTTGTCCCTTCTTTATTACATATCCTTGTGGTTTGAGACATAGGCATGTATACCGTGTTATCTAGATAGTGACCCTCATTTACAGCTTATATGTATTCAGAGTCGGACTGAAGTCCCCTTGGTACGTAGCTGGCCATTGCCACGTGGCCTAGTCCCGTGTATTCTGGGACTGGGGCGTGATAGAGTCTGTGACGCATTGGGCCAGAGACGCATGGAGCCTTTGCAGTGTTGTACACGTGGCGCTACACACCCGTCAGGAGTAAAGTTCATGCTGACGTGAGGTTCTGTCGTTTAGCGTGCTCATGTCTTTTGAGGCATTCAAAAAGTTCTTTTTGTCATGATTTTGTGTCAGACACAATCTTGTGTCAAGTCTTTATGTGGCCAATATTGGGGCGAATGAATGTTATTTTTTGGACCGCATAGTCATTTTGCAGCCTGATTTCTTCTGAGTCGATCTTGGAACGCATGTTTGTTGGACGCAGGGATCTAAATTTTTTATGCTTCTACAATAATTGTAAGAAAGTTAAAGTCATGTAAAAAGATCTCATTAAATTATAGAGTAATTAACACAAGAAAAAGACTTTGTTTTTAAAAAGGAAAAGAAAAAAGTAAAGTTATTTTAGAATATTCACTCTTTCCATAAAGAAGTAGAAGTAGCACTGTAGCAGGCAGCAGCAGCCTCGGACTACGCCCGACGAATCCCATCAGCTTCAGATCAAGGTAATATTTTTATTTTTATTTTATTTTTCATTCTATCCAGCAATTCAACCCTAATTTCTGTTCTCAATTTATCTTCTAAATCTATGATTAGATTGCTCGTGTATAATAATATTGGCTTGATGATAATATTGGCTTGATGCTAGAAATTAGGGTTAGGGTTTCGTAGATTATACAACTGATTTTGCGGGTTCATTGCACATGGAGCTCGTCCCTAATTTGGATTCTTTATACTTCCCTAATCAAATTCGTCGCCTATGTCTAGTTGATAAAATCGATGCAAAGCCTGAGAAAAAAAACCCTAGAAAAAGGGAAATTGGTCGTTGTTCGAATGCACAATAATCTCATTTAGCTCCGGCAGCTACAGTACCTCCGCAACTATGACGGTAAAATTTTGGGGTCGACTACGTAAATCATTTATCATCCGCTACATTGCACGGACACGAATAACACTAGACCGACCAAGGTTCAGAAACTCGGTTTCGGTTTTTTTTTTTTTTTTTTTTTGGTGGTTGTGGATGGGGATTTAGTGGTTTTGAATTGGTTGCTTTCGGCGGTACCAAATTCCGTTCAAAAACGCATGAGTTTCAGCCAAAACTTGAAACCTTGAGACATACATAGCCAGACGGAGACAACATAGGTTTTGTCGTGTCTAATACGTGTTCGAATTTCGATACAATTGCCACACGAACACCACAGCTATTTCTGAAGTGTAATGTAATATAGGAGCGATTGTGATGTTTCGTGATCCTTTATGGAGAAGTAAGTAAAACTAGTATGGACGAGGTCGCACTTAGTTTAAAGGGGTTTCATAATTTTATAGTTTAATTTAGTTACAATATAAGTATGTCCAACTAAAGAAACTGAATAATAACTTGTCTCCCTTTTGTTGGTCAGCCTGTTGTTTCTTTTGGAATTTTCCTGAGGTTTACATATATGTGTTTTTCTTATAATGTTTAGTTGGGGAGCTCTCGTACTGCTGGGTTTGAATATCTTCTTTCTTGGAACTTCACTAAGTGTTTGGCTTGCTAGTTTGCTTTATTTATTTTTCGAATGTCTTGGGCTCTTGGATGGCCCTGAATCTGACAGCATTTGATAGGAATGCTTTTGGATTCATGTCTAAAGTACTTCAATATTTGATTCTAACTTTATCACACATAATGCACCTTATAAAAGACATTATGAGTTCATGGTGGTGCCTATTTAATTTCACATTTATAAATCCCCAACGTTTATGCCAAGTAGATCCTTTTAGGGATGTTACACTTCAAGCGCAATTTAGTACTTTCATAAAATGGGTCTAATGTGACCACTGTTGTTGTCCATCTTCCTACAAATAATTTTAATTGCTTACAACAATTATCTCTAAGTCTCATATTTTTATAAAATAGGAGAATACAAAAAAATATTTCCACCAATCTAAAATAAAACATACAAAAATTCTTTATCTTAGACCTAATGATAGTAGATTTATTTGGAAATCAAGTATTCGGCCAGAAGAAATAGAAAGGAAGGGAAACTCGAAGAAACTGATAATGAAAACCCATGGTTTCTTAGTTTCTTCCTTTCTTTTTCTTTTTTTTTACCTTTGTATACTAGTCACAATCACCACTTTGGATGCCATTAGCCAGGCTTAATTCCTCTCATATTATAACTCTTAAGTTAATGAGAACTGAAACTACAAAGAAAGATAAAAGTGTAGTATGCTATTTTAGTTACCTTCAAATCCTAGGGGTGCATTGCACTTTTTGTTATTTGGTGTATTCGAGCTTCCCCACCCCCCACCCCCCCCCCCCCCCCCCCACACCCCCCCCCCCCCCCCCACACCCCCTCTTCTCTGGGTTTCGAGCCCAGGACCTTCCTTTCCCTACCAAAGGTCCCAACCATTGGGTTGTCCAACCTTTGGTATGTTCGAGCTCCTTGGTCGCATCTATTCCAATGGTCTGAACTCTGGAGATCCTCTTGCTCACAAGTCACACCCTTGTTGTAATCCATGGCTATTGAGTTCCAGGCAATGTTCTTATACAGGTTGTGCTGTATAGTGGTTTTGTTCTCCACGAAACCAGAAATTTCCACTATATCAGGCGAAACTTTGAAAATGCTGTCTGAGACATGTTTGTTTGACCTATTTACTTGCATACTTGCCACAAATAACTAGGATTCTAGGAAAGACAGAGTCGACACCTCCATTGAAGTATTTGTGCAATATAGGGTGCCACACAAAGATAATAAGAAGGTAAGAGCTACTTATCTCTACTGCTCATCTTTTTTAATGAAACTACCAATGTGGATACTCAGGCTGTGTGGTTGCCAATTTGCCAAAAGACAGAGAATATATATAAGAGAGGGACCTAGAGTTTGATCTGATATGTAGTGAGGGTTCTACCTTTGTATATAATGGGTGTTAATTTCATGTAATGTAACATAGGACAACAGGTAAAGAGTTTTGTGTTTTTTCATGACTTTTACTTCTTGTCTGAGATCCAGCTCAACTGAAAGAATAGAATTTTGTTTGATTTTTAGGAAATCAGATATCAGTCAACATATTAGGTCTAATGTGATATACCAACCATATAAACGCCCGTGAACATTAAGTTTTGCATTTCTGTACAGTTTTCTTCGGAGACCTGGTCGGTCGACTGATACCCGATATTTAGAATTATTCTTTTGGTGCTTTGTATTTGTAATAGTATTTTTTTTATCTCTTCGTCTTCTTTAACTTGTTTGTTAAGTATTATATTAATAATGGACTTTAGTTCCACATCGGGTAGAATAATAGAGAGAGGGGTTAGCCTCTCCTATATATATATATATATATATATATATATATATATATAGTCCTCTCATCAATAAAAGTTACCCCCATTATTCCAATTCTACATGGTATCAGGGCCATAACTCATCCACCCCTCTTTATCTCCACAAAGGAAAAAAAAAAAAACCTAACCCTAGATCAGCCCCCCTCCCCCCGCGCCTCCTCGCCCCCCCTCCCGCGCTGCCCGCTCCAGCAGCACCCCCCCCCCCCTCCTCCAAAACCCTAACCCTAGGCCCCAACATGTCCATACACAAAAACCCTAACCCTAAACCAGCCGCCTACCCCAAACCCTAGACGCCTTTTTCCTTTCAAAAAAAAAAACCGTGGTCCAGTTAATATCGACACCGGTGGTATCTTAGACTCTTTTCTGATCAATTCAGTAAAGAAGAGAGAGTGAGAAGTATTGAGGAAAACAATATAGACATAATGATTTAGTATGATACGGTCGTGCAGAAATCGACCAGCTTACTGTGTGTCTCTAAGATTCCTTATCGACACACTTTAACCATTACCATATGTCAAAGTTGTATATTTATAAATTCACAACATTCATGTATCTTGTTCCATTCAATATTATTTATTGCGAGTGCACTTTGTAAATATATAAATATTGACCCCAAAGGTACCGGCTAATATCGACACCGGTGCTATCTTAGATTCTTTTCCGATCAATTCAGTAAAGAAGAGAGAGCGAGAAGTATGGGGAAAAACAATATTGACACAATGATTTAGTATGATTTGGTCGTGGAGAATATCGACCGGCTTATTGTGTTTCTTTAAGATTCTTTATCAACTCACTTTAACCCTGACCCTAACCATATTTTAATAGTGTTCCATTCAAAACTATATATTGCGAGTGCACTTTGTCTAAATGCAAGTAAAAACAGTAATATCTATTGTGGGTGAACGATTCATCAATGCTGAATAGTATTACATCCAAAGCTAACGAGAAACAACAAATAACATATAAAATTATGCAAAGATGGAGCACATTTTTCCAGTTTTTTGTAAAATTTTATTATTTGCTGACTTTCTGAAACAAAGAACTTTGAAACTCCGGTCAGGAACCACCGATACCAAATTCTCATAAGAAGGGTCTGAAACCAATTCCGGTGCAGCTGCCATGAAGCTTGGTTATGATATTCAAAATCTGAATAGCTTGCATCTAAACTTAAAGAACACAATATTGTGAAGGTTCCTTACCTTCAGATCATGTGGTCAAAGTGATAAACCTTTGCTTTTGGCACATGAATTGAGACTACATACTGTCATCAAGATGGGTCTTGAAGATATGCTGAGTAAATTAGGTGAGTAGAATATTTATATTGCTTCCTTCCAGAGTGATGACAATAGATGTAATCAATTAGCTATTAGAATCCACATATTATTTGTGGTTAATTCATATATAGCACACCTCAAAACACATGGTTCTGGACTTGCAGGTAATTACCATAATGAGGTTCCAGATATCTAATTTAGATCCCGCATAATGTACAACATTATAAATCTGAGCACAATCCTCCATTTAGGCATTGATCAATAACAGATAGCTGTTGACATTTTCAACATAATGAAACCTTTTTTTCTTTTTCTTTTTCTTTTTCTTTTTCATCTGATTCATTTGTAATTTTGTTCGTAAACTTGTATGATCCTATCTCCTATTTTCTCTCTCTTATGTTCCTAGTCAAGATGTCCGTTGTGTAACCATTCAAGAGTTTGTTGTATTTGCAGGCTTACCTAACAATTAGCATTTAAGCACAGCATAATGGCAAAGCATCATCCAGATCTGATCATGTGCAGGAAGCAGCCGGGCATAGCGATTGGGCGGTTGTGCGAGAAGTGTGATGGCAAGTGCGTCATCTGTGACTCCTATGTGCGGCCATGCTCTCTGGTGCGGGTTTGTGATGAGTGCAACTATGGGTCTTTCCAGGGCCGTTGTGTCATCTGTGGTGGTGTTGGCATCTCTGATGCGTACTACTGCAAAGAGTGCACCCAGAAGGAGAATGACCGCGATGGATGCCCCAAGATTGTCAACCTCGGCAGCGCCAAGACTGACCTATTCTATGAACGCAAGAAATATGGTTTCAAGAAAAGATGATCACCCGATTCATTGGCACCCTGTTGGACTTGTTGAGTATAGGTCAGAAGGTTTTGGTTTGTGTCGGATATGATAGATTGGACTAGTGTAAAACTTGATTTTCTATCATCAGTAGCTGCTGTGTTGTAATAACTCCTTGCTATTTTTAGCTGCGTGGTTGCATGTGATGCTGCTGGTAGGCAGTACAATCAAATTGGAATCGGTACATTCCCAGAAGATTGCATGTCTATTTGTGTTATTGGTGGATAAGCTAGAGATCAAGAACGTTAGTGTCAGGTTCTCATTCTTTCTTCATTGAGGCACTGAGAGTTCTTTTTGAATCCAAAGTCATTGTTAGCCAGTGAAGTAGTACATGCTCCACTCCATGAGAAATTATTGGGTGTGCCTGGCAGTGAACTTTCACATGTGAATCAGATTATTGGGTGTGCTTGGCGCAGTGCACTCTTCACATGTGAATCAAATTATTGGGTGTGCCTCGCGTAGTGCACTCTCCACACACATTCTTATACAATCTAACGGTTGGAGAGGAGAATTGTGCACTGCGTCCGGCCCATACAATAATTTCTTCCACTCTATAGACAACTTTGCAAAAGAAAAAAAAAGAAAAAATAGAGACAACTTTGCAACAATATTACAGCTCAACAAGTTTGACCTTGTTCTCACGCAAACCGATATGATTGGTTGTTTCAATCTCTGTTTTCAAGAAATTAATGACTTTTGTTTCAATTAGTTCCTATCGAAGAATGGAGATTATAAGGTTCGCAAATGAGCCAAGCTTGAGCTTGGCTTGACTAGAATTAATCGAGCTCATGCTTGATAAATTTTTATTTTAGAACTTGTGCTTGGCTCGAGCTTGTTTATATTAAGCTTGAGCTTGGTTTGAGCTCGAGCTTGACTTGATAAGCTAAAAATCAAACTCGTTAATCTTCATTTCATATCCGTTTAGCTTGATTTCAAGCTCATTAAGCTTGATTTTAAGCTTAACGAGTTCGATTTCAAGCTAGTTAGACTTGAATTCAAGTACATATAATATTAACAATTTATTTATAAAAATTTAATTAAAAAAGTTCCTTAATATCAATTATTAAGGACATATAAATATATAATGCACACAACCATAGTGTTAAGAAACATACATGAAATTAGAATTCAACAAAGAACAAATTAAAATAAGAAAACAAAACAAATTGGAAGATTGTCAGCAACGAGCTCCTAAACAAGCTTCTAAACGAGTCGGCTCGCGAGTTCAAACGAACCGAGTATTTCTAAGCTTGGGCTTGGGTCGTTTATTAAACGAGCACGAAAATGAAGCTTGAACTCAGGTTGTTTACTAAACCAACCGAGCTCAAAACGAGCTTTTTATCGAGCTTATTAAACGAGCACGAAAATGAAGCTTGGGTTCAGATTGTTTACTAAACCAACCGTGCTCAAAACGACTTGGCTCATCTGCATCCCAAGAGGTTATGCAGCTGCGGTGTTCCCACTGGTGGGCTCCTGAAAAGTTGAAGTTTGACAATGTATGGAAAGTTTCCTCTTAGATACCATACATTATGTAGTTATGCCTAGTCTCTTCAAATGAACGACGACGGCCCTCCTACATGTGTGATGCCGCCATGTTAACAATGCTATCATGACGAGTTACTTTCTCGATTCAAATTACGTACTTGCAACTCTCTTTAAGCCAACATATTGTATCTATTGATCATTTCTTTTAGATAATGTTTATGTGTTTATACTCGTGTAAAACTAAACTCTTTCTCAAAACAAAAAGGGGATGTAGCTCAGATGGTAGAGCGCTCGCTTAGCATGCGAGAGGTACGGGGATCGATACCCCGCATCTCCATTAAATAATTTTTAATTATTAATCTCTTTTTCTGACTAGAAAAAAATACATTTTTTTTGTATAAATGAGTTTCAAAAATTAGTCATACATACAATCCAACCCAACGATTTGTTATTGATGAGTTTCAAAAATTAGGAACTAATGAGTTTCCTCTTACCATTTTTCTATACCACAGGCGAAGCTATTGACGGGCTGGAGTGGGCTCCATCCCACACAAATTTAAACTAATCTTTTCATTTACCATGTTGCAACAGGCGGAGCTATTTTTCATTTGACTTTGAAACATAATAAAATTAAAATTGCAACATAAATAGAAATTCAAACCATTTTAAACTAATCTTTTTATTATATAAATACCTATTTTTATTTGACGGCCATATGCAACATAAATAGCTTTTTTTTCTAATTTGACTACCCTATGCAATTTAAACCAATTTAAACTAATCTTTTCATTATAATAAAAATGCAACATAAATATAATTAATCACCGTCGGATTATAATAAAAATGCACCATAAATAGTCCAGACTGTCATTCAACCTCTCTCTATAACTCACTTTCACTCCTCCCCTCTGCTTCATTTTCAACCGAGAACCCTCATCATAACCGATACCGCGTCATCGTCGTCGGATTATAACGGCAGTCGAAGGAGGAGCTGCAATAGCAACGTCAAGTTCCGCCGCTGACACTTCCCTCGCTACCTGAATCCCTGCACTCTCGACGAGTTCTACCACATCACAGATCCTCTGTTGATGGTGAAAGATGATACCAATGACTTTAGTGATCGAATCTATGCCTAAAAAAGTCTATCTGATAAACTAAATATATTTTTGTCTGGTTATCATTTTTTTTTAGTATGTTGAAAACGGTTCTACATTGGTCTGACACGGTACGGTATGGATACAATTAGATATGGACATAACGATACTGACACAACATTCATTTTGTTATAAAAAAAAAAAAAATCAGAACATTTTAAGTTCAGTCCGGAATAAACTAAAATTCTGGCTCCGCCCTTGGGCACAGGACGGAATCAAAAATTGTAGCTGAAATAGGCTAGAGTGGACTAGGTATGGGCTGACTGAAGTGAACAGAAAAAAAAAAAAAAAATCCTAAATTTTTTTGGGTTGTTTGGAACCCAGCCCTTACATAATAATTCCGCAATTGGATCCAGCGAGTATATATTTAGAACTCATTTTGCCTAAAATAAATATTTTTATTGTTTACAACGTCCTAGAATAGACCCCCCATGAGTTGTTGGCGCCAAACCGGACCAGTTTGAATGACCCTTCCTTCCAAACTGTCATAACCGTCCGTTTCCTAAATTTGTTCAATGGTTTCCAACCTTCCCTTCCCTTTATATAACCTCGGACCTCCTCCACATTTTTCAAACCGCAACCCCCAACTCTCTCTTTCTCACACACACACACTCATGGGTTGCGGTCCATCGAAGGATGCCAATGTGGCCACCGGAAACACGGTGAGCCTCCTAAAAAAGAACCCGTGCGACGCAACATCATCATCGTCACCACCACGATCCGCCATCGCCACGGAAGACACGAGCACGGTAGTCGACAAGGCAGAAGAGCCGACAGGCAAGGGGGGGAATGAGGACGTTGTCCAAGTGAAGGATGTAGCACCGCCGGAGGGGAAGAACATCGAGGAGGAGGAGGGGGGGAAGTCCATCGCAACAGGTTCCCCTGACCGGTACTTCTCTTCGAGGAAGGACGAGGAGGCGGTGGCGGGAGTCACCGCCTCGGCGGGCTGCTACTCCTCGCCCACTCCAGAGAGTATCGCCGATCTGGCGGTTGAGGCTGTAGTACCGTTGGTGAATATTCGGGAGGAAGCGGAGGCCGAAGAGAAGAAGGTCTTGGATGGCATCGTCGACGGAGAGGAAATCGCGTCGAAGAAGCAAGGGTTGAATGTTGCAGGGGAATCGAGAGAGAACGTCGTGGTGGAAGAAGAGAAGAAAGTGGCCGCAGGAGATCAGGAAGAGAGTGCTTAATTCAATGGCTTCTTGATATGTAAAACCTGATTCATTTATATGCTGTTGCTAACATGCATGATTCTTCTAGAGACATATTGCACGCATTATGTAACGGAATCACCCAGACACGTCAAATCCAGTGGCGTGTTCGTGTCGCCATATCTACATCGTGTTGTGTTTTTAGCTAAGTTCCCCCCAAAATAAATCTCTCTATATTACTTGGTACGGAAAAGAAAAGAAAACAAATTCGAACCCGCCCTGTTACTTTCTTCGCATGTAACATATATGCTTGATATTACATCACTTAGGAGTTGAAGAACAGGAACAGCCTCGATCCTTCTCTCCAGAAAAAAAAACCCTAATTCTCTTCAAACAATTAATCAACATGACCAATTACACACAGGCCAGAGTAAAAATGCATGCACGTCATGTCATATCATAGATCAATGGTGGACACACACCATCTTCGACTATTTTGGTTTATACACGACTCCCTTTCAGCGGCAAGTAATAAACCCCCTTTCAGCGGCAAGTAATAAACCCCCGTGAAAATTCTCAAATTATCCCGTATTGTACCGTACTCTTCCAGTCTGGATAGTTAGCCTCACTGAAGGTTCCGCAATACCATTTGCTAATACGTCAGAACGACTCCTAATGTTCCCCCTAGGTCGAACCGGTCTCGGTTCTCCGACAACAATTCGAGGAACCAAACCTTGTACACAAGTTGTCAATGACCATACAAATGCGTGACAATTTAACTACAAAACATATACATGGTACAGAAACTGAAATAACTATGCTACACATTCTCTTTCTATTAACACGTTTCTCGAGTCATCCTTCGTACTTCCATACTTCTCAATCCAAGAATTTTCACCTTGGCAACTCAACAGTCCTAAACATTTTCTACATTTCTATCTCTGAAACAACAATATGATAATCCACATGATAACATAACAGCATTATATTACATATTTCTATAACAACGGAACGATAATCTGTCTATAACAGCATTACAAACATTCTTGCATGTAACCGCAGTATAATAATCTATGTTCTATATAGCAAGTTGACAACAATCATATTACTTTCTTTTATTTTGGTTCTTTTATTTAGCATTAACAATCTAATGACACATAGCAACAAGGAATAGTAACATTTTATTAAGTGTGAAGTAAAAAAGAGAACGAGCAAAATCACCCGCCATTGACGAATCGACTTCATCCAGATAGATCATGAAGACTGAATGATTCTTCTGTATGAATCCATGTCCAACCATGTCCTTCGAACCAACAAACCAGTCCAATACACCATGTGAAATGGAACATTACAATCGACATATCAATAGCTCTAGAACGGAGGAGAATAATGAAGTTTGCATAATTAAGAGTACAATTAAAACCAAATAGTACATCACGTATAACTAAACAGACTGGCAAAAGGGGTTCAAGTATTGTGCCTGCACATTAGGTATGAGAAACCGACTGATCTAAGTATATATATAGTCGGATTACAAAAATTATGTTACATTTTTATCAACTCACTAGTGTACATTGCAATCTCTATATATGGGCATGGGGGGCAAATGAAGAAAGAAAAAAAAATTAACATGAAATATACATGGTAAGAAAGCTCCAGCAACAACTTCACAATTTACCGTGGCCAACCACACAAAAAATAGAATAGAGAAGAAAAATGAAATGATGTGACAAAAATGGTAACTATCCTTTACCTCTCCATCCAATAAACAAGGGTTAGCTCAGGCCAAGTATACCCGCATGTTTGTGCCAGATGTAAAATACAAATGGTGTGTTTCTATCTGATCCGAGAACTGGCCTTATCTTTTACCAAGCGGCCAAGCCCTGCACTTTGTTGCTTCTTTCGCTTTTGATGCCCGATAGTAGCAGGGTCTATCAGTGGACCAGACCATGTCGATACAGGTTGTCCTTTCTCATATGGGAAGACCGTGGAAAAGGACGCATCAGGAGGATCATAGGTTGGATCCATACGATGTGAAGAACCCAAGGCATAGCCAAGAGCTCCATCTTGGTGAGGAGGAGGGAATTTTTCACTCTTGCACTTCGCATTAGCATGTGTAATAAGATTACGCCTTCTCTGTTATTTACCAAAAAAAGAGAAACAGGAATTAGTTAAGTTAGCATGGCTGAAGTGCCCAGGCAATACATAGTACATCCTGGAAAGCTTAGCTATTTACATATGGCTATATCTAGTGTGATTATGACATTTATTTTCCTGGTAACGTGAGAATTCTACCTCGTGAGAAGAAAAATAAGAAATTTTTAGTATGAACATTGAATAAGCAGTATAACAGTCAAAGACCTAAAACTACAGAACTGAACTTGGATATATAACTTTGATATTTCTCATTGACTACGCGCATACTGTTTGCAAGGGCATACCACTAGTTTGTTTTCATACAGCCCAAGCAAGGTCATGAGACAAGATGAAAAAATCCCAACTCTAGAATAATTGTAATTCTAGAGTTGGAATTGTTTCTTCTCTCTCTCTCTCTCTCTCTCTCACTCTCTCTCTCTCTCTCTCTCTCTCTCTCTCTCACACACACACACACACACACACACACAATATATATATATATATATATATATATATATATATATATATATATATGACTTTGGGGAGGTCAGCAGTTTAATTGTATTACACTCCCAGGCTAAGCCTGGTATTAACATCAATTCAATTTTAGTTCTTTGCATGTTTGTCCTCGATTTTTGCCTTTAATGTATCATTTCTTGATGTATCATTCCTTTGATGTATCATTTCTTGATACACCTTTGTCACACACTCCACTTGGGCTTGACTTTCAATACAACGTTCCTTGTAGAGCGCTTCTCTAGATTTGGCTCTCAATCAGCGCCTAAATATCACGATTCATCCCCTCTTCAATATTTAAGCGCAAATATCGTGCCCTATGAGGATTCAAACATCCAACCTAATTTTTTGTGTCGTATGTCTTCAAGAGTTGACCACTAGCTCAAGTGGCTAGTGTGGAGGCATAAAACCCGAGTGGGCGATGGTTCGATTCCCAGTGGAAGCGATCATGAAAAATTACCTTCTTCCAATATATATATATATATATATATATATATATATATATATATATATAGCTCAAGTAGTTAGAGTGGAGACATAAGATCCAAGTAGACGGTGTTCGAATTCCGGTGGGAGCGAACATGAATAATTACCTCTTTTATATATATATATATATATATATATATATATATATATATATATATATTGTTGATGATATTGTGTTGGTTGATAAGAGAAAAGAAACGTTAGATGTAAGAGATTTCCAATTAGTAAAACGAAAACAGAGTATATAAAATGCAATTTTAACCCGATGACAAAGAGAAAAGAAGGAAGAGTTCATATAGATAGGCAAGAGATACCTAAGAGTAATGATAGTTTTTAGTATTTAAAATTTATCATTCATCATGATTGAGAAATTGAGAAAGATGTCGTGCACAGAATTAAAACAGGAAATAATCTTTTATAAGATTGTAATAAGACTAGCAATGCTTTATGGATTTGAATTTGGACAATTAAAAAACACATACATAAAGTTAGTGTAGCCGAAATGAGAATACTAAGATAGATGCGTAGCAATACATTAAAGAATATGATAAGAAATGAGTGCATCCGCTAATTGAGGACAAGATAGAAAATTTTGACTTAAGTGGTTTGGACATGTGTAATACAGAACAATAAATATTTCCGTAAGGAGGAGCAATAATATAGTAGTTGATGGAGGCGCTAGGACTAGAGGTATGCCTAGACAAACTAAGTTTGAAGTGTTAAAGAAGGATATGAAGTTAAGAGTTATAGAGGACATAACCCTTAAATATAGCCGAATTGAAGGAAAACGATTCAAACAACCGATCCCAAAAAATTGGGATAAAGGTTTTTGTTGTTGTCGGTGGTATATATATATATATATATATATATATATATATATATATATATATATATACAGAAATGCTCAAGAACCACCTGGGTGGTTTCATATTATGAAACCACCCTATTTTACATGGGTTGGATTTGGATTGGGTGGTTGAGATTAAAAGGTGTAGACTCCACCACCTTTTAATCTCATATATATATATATATATATATATATATATATATATATATATATCGCGTAATATAGTTATATGTCTTATAGAATGTATAGGAAGCACGAACACACCAAAATAGACATTGTTCCCGCATTGTCGTGCTTTTACCTTATCGGGTTGTATTCGTGTTCATGCAATATAGTATGTGGTCAAACATGGTAAATTACCAGATTAATTTGGATTATGGTTAACTGATATAGGTTAGAAAAGAGCAAAATCCAAAAACCCAATACATGTGAACCTTGTTCTTATGTGTGAACCAAGAACAAGAACAAGAACGTATTTGTATATTCAAATGACTATTCATCTCCTTTGAAACTCTCATCTTTCAACAACTTCAATGATGATGACAACCAACCATATTAGCGACCATTAAGAGCTACTGCTGCTATTTTGATCCGATATCCAGACCCCCAACCCAGGACTCGGTTCAATCCCAATCGAATTCGGACCCAACTATGGGTGGGCTAGTTCCAATCTTAAAAAGTAGACCCAGTCCTACAAACGGGTTCAAATAAATCCTGATTCCTACCCTACCCAGTTCTCGGGGCTCTATCCCGATACAAAGAACTAGAGATGAAATTAAGAACAGAAAATATAGAATTTTAGTCTATTTTTATAGATTATAATGAAATGATCGGAGTCTACTCGGACTTGTCTGGGGTTTGGACCCGGCCTGAACCCAAAGCCGACCCAAAGAGTATACGATAGGATCAGGGTGCAAAACTTGGATCCCTAGGGCAAAACAGGTCTGTGTCTGGAACTAGCACTACCCTGAGCCAACCCAACCAGATACCACAGCTGCGGAGGATACTATAGATGATAGGTTCTCTTTTTTTTAAAACACAGTAGTTGGATCTCACCCTTTTCTCTTATTGTTTTATTCTTTCTTGTCTATAAATCTTCCGTCGTTGGCAACACCAGCAATAACAATCACCAACGAGTAAATATGTTTCTAAAACTAGCAATCAACTCTTTCACCTTAATTTGTGTTTAAATTCTTCTTCTCCCTGTGCACTCATGACATCCAGGGCACCTATGTACATGGGCCTTGGGCATGATGAGTCGAAATGGGTGGCATTTACTTCATTTATTATCATATAGATGTGTAGAATGGATGCTACCTTAATATCTCTGTTCATCATATCCACTTACATTTTTTGGCTTATTCACTTAAGGATTATACAAAACCTCTTTATCCATGTAATTTTTACATCAATACACCAATTTTTTTGACATATCCAAAAAAAATTATAGATTTACGCTAAATGTGAGGCATTTGCCCTATTGTACATGGTACATTTAGACACACTGCAAAATTGCAACTATTGCTCTTGGTGAAGAACCTAAGAGAACTCTCAGTCTCTGCCCCATCATAATAATCATCTGGATGTTATTGATGTGGACTGCATATACAAGCATGTACCTTCATAATGCTCACATACATACTGAACATCTCATGGACAATGCAACAATCTTCGGTTGGTATGGCCACAGACAAATTATATATGCTAACTGCTCATTATGGTTGTTACACTTAAATAGAACAAGTTCAGATATCAGAGCTAGCATTACTTACATCAAGGTTCACTTGGAGTTCTGCGTTAGCCTCGGGAACAGGAAATGCCCTAGGAGCTCGATCACGTGTGCTTGACTTCTTTGTCACATCGCCATTAGCTCTCCTACCATTAGCTCTCCCTCCAGCAGCTCTCAACCTACAAGTCATAAATTTTGATCTGAATATGCCACTGAGAAATCTCAAGTCATTTCCATTTAGAATGTCTACGAGTATTGGGGTATGGAGTCCATTGATATGCCAAATATAAGATGAAACTAAAAAGAAAAAGGTTTGAAAGTGAAATAGAAAGAATGTGGAAGATATGACAGCATTACATAAACAAACTTGAGGTTCCAAAGTAATGCTCCAATCCAAATACAATACAATATAAGGAACATAAAAAGGTGTATAGGTAGCAAGTGACATCATTTTTCATCTACCGAGTAAAAACTACTCCACGAACAGTTTAAAAGAAATCAGGGATATAATGAAAAATAAGAAAATAATGGAGATAAGATGTTCGATTATAGTTTTCTTTTTATTGCCATCTCAGAGCTAAGAATTTGTTCTAACAAGTGTTCCCTCTACTTGGCGCCTTCCCCTAAGCCAACGCCTCCTTGCACACGGCACATGAAAATATATTTTCTTGCGGCTGAAGTGAAGATATATTAAAGCTCTTCCTATCATGCACTCATGCAAACTCTAAAAAGTCTGAAGGTAGACAAATTGTATTGCACTCATAAAGATAAAGAGCAGATAAATATAATAAAGAAGGCATTCCAGTGCCACGGACGGCGAGGTCCCCCAGTGGTGTGATGATTAGGATCAAGACACACACAACTTACCCTCATTTATTGAGAGGGTGCTCATGAGACTCGAAGCATTCTCAAGATGAAAATGTCAAGCCTTATCATTGCACAAAGCAACAGCCACATGAATAAATATAAATATTAGAATTAATCAGTCGGCAACCAGCTTAAAACATCGCCAGATCTGAAATTTACAAAATACAAGTTGTTGTAGAATTAATCAGTCTGAGGAGGACAAAAGATCTTGTTCTTGTTGTGGCTTAAGAGGAGGAGATGTAGGTTCTTTCAGGCATGCACAGAAAATTAACTTGGTTCAATTGTGTTTGATGTTCATGCATGAAATATGATCCATGTAGACAAGTTAACCTGTTCACCTAGCAAATCTCGAAGCTTGATTGTCGAAATTCTGCTTCAAATGTGCAGAGTAACTAGATTGCATCTATGTGGACAGTCACATGGTTAAGAGTCGACTGTTGCAATGACCCATGGCACTTTAACTGTCGAAGGTCAGCAATTTGTTATACCCACTTCCCATTCCCATGACCAATCCTATGGTATGAATTTTCTGGCTCCACCATGCAATGACATCAATGAAGTTTTATTTTATCTCAAATTAACATGACGTAACCATTTTATTATTTTTAAGGTTTGGCAATGCTGTTCTTCAAATCATGCAAAAGGGAATATGAACTTAGTTTCTAGAAGTATAACCAATAAGCTAAGAAGCTATTTCATTCCCATCCCTGCTCATTTAACCATGATGCTACTTGTTCTACATGAAAGTAATCTGTTAAAAGAATATTCAACACACAAATGGGTGAATGTTTAAAATTCTGCCTTTAATATGGGTACCAAATTGGATATTAGGATCAACCCAGAAAAGGAGGCTTGTCAGCTCTACTAAAATCATAGGGAATTCCTGTGGATCTCAGCTAGTGTATGCTTACCACATTTTTAACCAGACATCTTTCATTGAGCATACTTCACAGACTGCACTAAGTTATCGTTGATATCATCCCAATACCGAATGTTTTGCCACCAAATGGATCAATGCTCATTACTCAAATTAGCAGAGATCACTAGAACAAGGATTTACACTAAATCAACCTACTCTTTCCTTCCACCAGATATATTAGCTGTGCCAGAGATACTTTTTACTGACAGCATGAAAAGTGAAGAATGTATGACTGAGATTGTTTCCAAGTGAACCTTATCTGGTAAATGATGGAACAAAGGCCCATCATTTCTTGATCTAATGTATCAATGAATAACGTCTCAAACTCTAGCATGTTTAAATCACTTCCTAGATAAGTTATCAGGATTTATTACTACGAGGGTTTGATGTCACGGCACCAATTGTCACATCGAATGTCAGGAAAAAATGAACTGCAGATAGAAGAAAATTTAAAAGATATTTGCTGATGTACTCGTTTCAAATTCCAAAGTACGATATGAAAGTAAAGATTGATGTAAACTAGATTTTCCTAGTAAAATAAGTACAGATGTCATTATTTCATGCAGAAGAATTGATTTTAACAGAGAATAATAATTCAATTATTCGAAGATAAAGTAGATGGCATGAGTATCTACAACATCAAGTTGATGACCACAAACCTTCTAGCCTCCTCATCCCTTAGTTTAGCATCCATCTCCTTACTTGGAGGATATTGTGGAAGACTTGAAGGCTCACATGCACAAGGGGGAGTTGTAAAGAACTTCAAAAACAGAAGAGGGGAGTTATTGAGAATTTTATGCATTCTGAATCAAATAGCAGACATGAAGATCTACGGATATCAAAGAATAAAGCTATCAATTATAATTCCAAAATAAGATATCCAAATACTATGACAGCAAAGTTGTCCCATATTTGATTTGCATCTAGGGCTCTGCTCATCCTACAAGTGGTTGTTCAACATAAATAAAAGTCATGTATTATGTATTTGCATACAAATGTAGGACCAATTTGCTATATGAGAAACTAAGTTCTGGTTACCATATAAACAGACTTGGTGCCTATAATTCTAGCAGCAAAAGAGATGTTAGGTGCGGCTCTGATTGTATATATGTTTTTCATCATAAAGTAAAACTCAATAAAGACTTGCTGAAGGAAGCAAACAACATTAATACGGAATACTAAACTCATTTCTTACATCAATGACCACAATGAAAGGTAACTCATACATTTCACTCATTACCATGTTGTTCTTAACCATTCATTTCTCTCCTTGGCTGAGTCAAATTCCTCCAATATGTCAAGACATAGCATATATCACCCCTTTTACGCTATTATATTATTTGAATAAGGGTCATTTCATTTCGAAGGACTCTCCAAATCTTCAGATGGTTAGGAACTGGCAGGCCACATCCCCCTTCCGTTGTTTTGCTCATGGAAGTAGCGCATCCAATCTTGCCTACTTTTTAAGTCAACATGACTATGGTTTCAGCTAAATTATGGATGAGAGGGTAAGAGGCAGGGCGAAACTCATGTAACTATTGGCCAAGCTGCCCAACACATTACATCCTAGTTCTCTTTGGATGGGAGTTCCACACTCTTCTTCCTAGTTTGTATTCCTTCTACTGGCATGCACCAAACAGCCTCTTATATGTACCCATTACTTTCTCTCAAGATTCTTTGACCGTACAACCATCACTGCATAGTCAACTCCATCATGGCATCTAATGTCTCACAATTTCTTCATTGCCAAACATATCAACAATTGATCAGGAATGGTAGAAACTGTCATTGATATTGTATACAGCAAACTGAAGTTTACTGTAAAATAAACATGTCAGGATTGGAAAAACAACCTCAAAAGGTACAAAAATGATATATATATATATATATATATATATATATATATATATATATATATATATATATATATATATATATATAACTGATCTTAACACCTATTTTAAGCCTCCAAAAGAGAATTCACACAAATGCTCAATGGTCCTCATCACAATCCACGCTTTATGCCATCGGAATGGGGTCAGCTATGGAGCATAAGAAAGCTCCATAAAAGATTTGACAAAGAGAACATGATGGTTGTAACTGTAAGAGGGTATCATATGTTACCTTTCCATGTTGAGCGGAAAACTCAACTGAGATGCATTATATATATATATATATATATATATATATATATATATATATATGATGATGATGAGGAGGAGGAGGAGGAGGAGGAGGAGAGGAGGAGGAGGAGGAGGAGGAGCTCATTGTATGTTATTATATCTGGACCGAAAGATGCTAAGGGAAAAGGTAGCATATGAGACCCTCTTACCCTGATTATTTCAGGCAAAAGAGGAGTAGAAGTATAGAAAAGGGCAAGGTTGTGAAAAGTGCTAGGCGGGCGGGCAGCCGCCGCCTAGCGCCTAGTCCGCCTAGGCGACAGCCGCCTAGATCTAGGTGGTTCAAAAAAAAATAAAAAAAAATCAAAAAAACCTACTGAAAATTGCAGAAAAATTTCATAAAACCCTAAAATATGTATAGTCGAGCGTCTGGGGGACTAGGCGGACGCCTAGACGGACATCAGGCGGGCACCAGGCGCCTAGCGCCTAGGCGTCGCCTAGGTGGCCTAGGCGGTTGCCTTTTAGAACAGAGGAAAAGGGGCATGTTAATATTCTCAATTACAAAGTGTTGCATGAGCCTGCCATTCTTCAAAATGTTTAACAGCAAGTAGCCAGATTAAAGGGAGAAGATATATTAACAGCAGTTTACTTTAAGATATCCCCTAGAATCTTGAAACAAAGACTATAACCTAAAATATCATCTTATCAGGCCATCTAAACTAGCAAAAGCCACCTATGTGAACAAGATTCCCAGTGGAAGCTCATTTTCTTAAAGTTTAATGAGTATATAGAAGCATTTACATGGGTGATAACCTTTCGAGTAAATTTGGGTTGTGGGAGTGGTGATCTAGCGAAGACATTACTTGGTCTGGTCACTGGTGTATTGGATTTCAACATACTGTCAGTAAGAATTCATGTGTCGGGTTGGCGAAATGGAGCTCGACTATTAAAGGTTTGTGTATTTGATAAAAAGAAAAGAAAAAGGTGATCTATTAACTATCTGATGATCCAACTTATTTATTTCTGATTATTTCTCATAATTGACCATCTTCAATAGCTGCGACCTTAGGATCAGAAGCACCTCAGTTGTCAGGCCTTGACATTTGTGAACCTCAAGTACACTATTTTCTCAAATTTTGATGTAAAAGAGCTTTGTGAAGGACATATTTTAATAACTCTGATGACAATGAAATGGTTATAAACAAATTTATGAAGAAATTCAATAGCATACAAAATCAAATGTCATAAGCTAGCTTTATCAGAAAGATACAAGTTGTGAAGGAAAGAGAGCTAATGATATGAAAATACAAGACTTACTTCACTGTTTAGTGCGGCAGTGGCAGATAAACGATTTGCTGGGTCAATTGCAAGGAGAGTTTCAACTAGTGGCAGTGCTGATGGTGGAAAGTCTTTAAATGTCTCCCCTATGCAACGTTTGTAAGGCCGTTGGGGCTTAAATATTGTTGCATGTGGCAATTTTGACTTTTTCCAGTACTCCTCTGAAGGGGAACCACAAAGCTTAAATATTTTGTGTAGCTGCTCAACCTAATAGACATGAACATTGTTAAAGATATTCGGCAGAACAAACAGAGCAAATGCTTTCAAACTTCGCATTGCTGAAGAATAAAAATGGAGCAATGAGGTAAGAGCCCAAAAAAATATAAAAAAATCTGAATGTCGAAATGATGCTCAAATCAATGTCAAGATGTAAGCACATCCTCACAACACTTGGGTAAATGTTAGTAAAATAGACAGAAGAAAAGGTCATTGTCCACAGTTCTTCATTATAAATGGAATAGTAAAAAGGGTGAAATACCAAAAACTCCCCAAAGTTTCACTCTCACAAGTCATGAGTAAGCCCACAGCCACCATGGGGTGGGCCAGCGGTTGGGACTGTTGAGGGTTATTGGGGAGGTCCTGGGTTTGAGCCATGCCTCAAAAAATTAAAAAGTAAGCTCCCAAATATTGATTATTTTTAATATTCTACCTCATTATTGTTAATCAAGTCCCAGTAAGAACACCAAAAAAAATTAAAACAATCATTCAAAAGATAGAAGGAAGAAAAAAAGGGGTACGCTTGTGAATCTCTCCATCTTCTTCCCCGACCCTGCTCCCTAATAACCCCAATACTAATGCCCTCCACCCCCACACCGGGCCCTAAGGCCAACCCTGCTCTTTTCTTCTCCTCCCCTCCCATCTCCCTCCTCCTTGCCACCTAAAAAAATATCGCCCCATGGAACTCGCAGTTGCAGACAGCATGACCCCAAGAAGGTTGTAGGGGCCAACTACCAACGGCAGCAAACCCGTTGTGGCCTACTTCCAAGTTCCAACAACGGCAAGCTCATTGCGGCGAGTTTTTCATGGTATGCTTCCACAACAACGAGCTTGCCGTGGCAAGCTTACCGAGGCAGCGAGCTCAGGGTCAAGGTGGACACGGGGCTTGGCAGGGGGTTAAGGGGGAATGAATTGGGGGGGAAGGAGGAATGTGCAAGAGAACACTTTATTTTATTACCTTTTTTCTCGTATTTTCATCTTAAAAGAAGGGGAGATACGTCTTCATATCGAGATTAGAGATTTAACAGACATGACTAACAATAAAAGGTCCAACAATCAACGTTGGGTGGTTACTTGTGCCATTATATGTTGAAGGTCCAGTAGTTTTCGTTAGTAAAAGGATATTGATGAAAGCAAACATTCTTGAAGAAATGCAACCGTATTATAGAAGTGTTACAAATCAACAATATTGATTTTATTATTGGATGATGTAAAAGAGCAATACAACTATGAATATATATAGATGAAAAACAGATTCATATATGTCACGACCCGCACCCGGATATTCGGGCACGAGTACGTGAGTACGTCCAGCCTACGCCGCAGTGTCGGCGGTAGTACGCTGTCTAGGTCATATTCACAGGTAATTTAAAATCTAGCTCATCCACAAGAATAAATAGGCAAGGATAATAACAGGAATAGGAATGCTAAGATTTCATAAGACAAATTTTGTGACATCCAAATCCACAGTTTAATACAGAAACAGAAGATAAATCGGAGACAAACCCGAGTATTATGCTGAAAGAAAATACTAGCTAACTGGCTATTACTCCTCAAAAGTAGTCTCCTGAGTAGGAACCGGCTCCTCAAATGTATCATCTGCTACCTCATATGGGCCATAAAAGGTGGGGGCATAGTCCTCATCATCGCCTAATATCAACGGATCCAGTCAGGAAAGGAGCAAAGTACCAATACACAACAAAGCTTAAACTAAATAATTATGACAAGTAGAAAGAAACTGACTAAGTATCATGATAAGAATATGCATAATAAGTAGTAAAAATTAACTAAGAGTTAAATGCTATAAACCAGAGACATGAGTAAAACAGGATTATAATGAGACAAGAAAATGGAACTGCAACAAGACAACAGGAACTATACGTGTGTGAAATTGTGTATTTAGAATACATAGTTGGCATGTAGGGGGTTATAAGGCTAATAAGGCCGTCATAGACGACTAGCAGTCAGGAATAATCGAGTATAAGGCTGATGGTACAGTCGCGTACCAACAGCTAGCAGTCAGGACAGGGGGAAGGGTAAACTACATGCCTCCTAGTATTCTCCCTCCCGACACGAAAAGCAAGACATGAAATCCAAACCCTAACACTAAGTGTAATCATCCAATGGTGCTAGTAGAGCAAGGAACTAATTATCATAATATAAAGAATAAACTTGAAATGCAGGTACTTGCCTGATGTTTGGATTTAAACTATGGTTCTGTTCTCGAAAAATTTCCAGAAATGTCTCCGGATGTTGAAATAAACATTACCATCATGCTCAGAAAATATCAAATAGCTAGAAACGCCTGTCCTTGAGTCCAATTTGGAGATAAGGGCAAAAACGACAATTTTGGGTCAAAACGGGGTCCACATGTGGGCCCGCTTTGCACCGAAAAACGTGTCAGGGTCAAAGGTCTCCAAATTTACCAAACTTAGTGTCAACGGGTCAAGAACGATGATGCGAACCCAACGGAACTTCCAGAATTGAATTCCGATGAGCCGATCACAAAATCGTCCGTCGAGCGGTGCCTGTGGGGCCCACGACACGCGATTTCGTCAACGTTCTCAGAATCGAACCAAACTTGGGTCACAGGACCAGCATATCGCTACGAGTCCGATGGCGCAAGTTTCGTTTCAATCCGACGTGTGTACAGAAAGTTAGGGCGTGATTCAGAAAAGTCGGATACGGGACGTTGTCCGCGGATACGCGTTGATCCCGGTGTGCACGCACACCCGAATCGACTTCCGCGAAATCCCACACGTCCGTATCAACGACGCGCACGTATCTGTGAAGACCGCGCGCGACCAAGTCGTCCCGTTTGGCGGGGCGTACCCAGTTCCGGGGTGAATCGGGTCGTTGGTTTTTCCTGTTTTTGGATCGCGGTTCGCGATCGCCACAGGACGCGATGCCCTGAGCGGTTTGCACGGGCACCGAGAGGGTCACGCAGGGTTCGCGATGCAACAGACGGAATTAAAATCAGAGCTACGAGCAAGAAGTTACAAGTACCTGAACAGAGCTTGAAAATAGCGATCTCCGTGTCCGTCTCGTGTCCTGGACACTGTGTCCAAACCGTGTCCTGTGTCCTGGACACTGTGTCCAAACCGTGTCCGAGCTAGGGCATCCGTGTCAGGCCGCTAGGAGCGGGGGTTCTGGTCGGCTGAGGTCGGCGGAAGCGCGGGGAGGTCCAGGGCGGCCGACGACTGGAGCGGGCGGGGAAAGCTGCTGCTACTACGGCTGGGGCTTGTGGCCGAGTGGGGAAGGAGGAAGGAGAGGGGCCTGGGCTGCCGTCGGCGGAGCTGGTGGGAGGCGGCTGGGCCGGGGTTTGTCGAGGGTGGTCGGGGCGTCGACGGCGGGCTGGGCACGGCGAGGGGGGAGGGATGCGCTGCGGTGGCGGCGGAGGAAGGGGCTGGCCGGGCTAGGGTTTGGGGTATTTGTAGGGGGAGGAGGAGGTCGGGGAGGCCGGGCAAGGCGGCGAGGGTGGCGGACGTGGCCGAGGGTGCGGGGACGCGTGGCCGCGGGAAGCGCCGGGAGACGCGGGCGGCGCGGGGGATGCGGCAGCCGAGCGGAGCGCGGGTCGTGGGGAGGGGGTGGTCAGGCGGGTCGCGGGTGCGGGTCGGGTGCAGGTGGACCCGACCCGACCCGTTAGGATAGTGGGCTGGGCCGGTTCGATGGGCTGGGTCGGGCTGAGGGTTTGGGCCGGGTTAGGGTTTAGGATTAATAATAAATAAATAAGTAATTAATTAATTAATTAATTAATAAATAGTTTTTAGGTGATTAAAATAGGTCCGGGACCCAATAAATTCCAAAAAAATACCCTAAGTCCAGTTTTTCATTTTACACCCAAAAATATTATTTTCATAATATTTTAATATTATTTATTATCAATAAAAAAAATTATTTAATAATTAAAACCCTGATTTTAATTACAGAAAAATCCCAGAAAATTCTAGAAAATTGTGAAAAATCCAAATTAATAATTCCTGAAAATCAAGGGGCTTACAATCTACCCAACTTATAAAAATTTCGTCCTCGAAATTAAAATATGACATAATCTATTAATCCTTTATGTACATAAGGCAAGTCAATCGCAATCTTCTTGCGATAATCAAAATTCTAATCATATCCATTGCAATCACTTCAAGGTTAAGATGACCACTGTTCCAATCAAAATTTTCACCTATGGTTATCTCTTCTCACTTTCTCAAATTATCCATATCCATATCCAAATTTAAATTAAATTCTTATAACATCTTCAAAAATTAAATAAGCATGTAATTTCACCTCCCGATCTCTAACTATCATAATCTCCTCTAGAAGTAATCCGAGTCCAATATTATTCCCATTTTCACTTATAAATTTTTGTATGCTTCGACTTTTAAAACTCCATTCACATCCTCAACGTTTCAAATAGGTAGTCCAACCATCAAATTTTAAATTCTTAATTTCAATCATCAAATTGAAGATAATTTAAATGCAATCCACCAATGTTCAAGTCTGAAATTCTATATTTTTATCCTCTAAATTCAAATTGATGATTTTGCCTTCATTATTCCAAATTTAAATCATGTACCTAAGGTATAAATATTGGGTCCTCAATATCAAGAATTTTGAAGTTCATTAATCCTCAAAATTGAATTGGCTTGAACCTCTCCCAATCTAAGCTTTACTCGATCACAATCCAAAAGAAATTCCTCTCGAGTTGAAAATGCACTGCTACCCAACTTAGAATTTACCCATCTATCATCTAAGGCTATACATCAAATAAAGCTGTCCCAACTTATTTAATCATGGTATTGAATCCTTAAGTCTTTAACACCAAACACATCACCTATGGTATTCCCTTAATCATAAAGGGTCATCATCAATTCGACCGGTCTGAGGGGTATATCTAGTACTATCTATATATCAAACTTATACCAAGCACGAGATTTTCGTCCTTCCGAAATAAGAGAAGACGAAGATCAATAATAAAGAGTTCAAGGGTGAGGTGATAGAATAGAAGTGTCGGGATCAAGACGTTTAAAGAATTTAAATGGGAATTGTCAAAGCAGTTGTGGATTGAAATCCTATTCTGATAATCATTTGTTCGCATGCTCGTATTAGTACAGTTATGTAACTGATACGATATGCTCGGACCTATCTAGAGGGCAAGTATACTAGCCAACTATATATCTCAATCCACGTAAAGTATTATTTCGAAGGCGAATCAAGCGCACTATGGTTGATCAGACCGTAATACACTAATTCTGAAATGTATTATTGTGGGCCTCCCCAATAATACACTTGTCATGAACAAGCTTGATAAAGAGTAAGCTTGCAAAACTAGACTATAAAATAGCAGCATAAGTCAAGTACAGCAAAATTAAGTGCGCTAGATGATGATGAAAGGAGGTACAAGTTATTTAAGTTCACAAAACAACACACAATAAATAATAAAGACTCTACAATCTCTACAGTTATCAAATATAAAAGCATACCAGGTTATTAGCAAGTTCAAAATTACTAGGTTGGGGCTGAGGTCACGAACCAATAGGCACGAGCTAAAACAAGACTAGAAACGGATAACTACAAATCACTTACGCGCATTAGCTACTCCAAGAGTCTGCGCGTTCTCCACGGTCATTGTGAGGGCTCTCGAGGCATGTTGTTGAGCTGATTGTCCTCCATCCACTAGTGTTACTTCATCTTCGTTGGTTACCACAGCATCTCGTGGTGATCTTGCAGGAATCTCGTCGTTCGCTTGTGAATCCATAACTCTGCAACCAAAATAAACAATAAGAGGCGCACAGGAATCAAGGCAGGATGCAAGTCGAGAAATTAATTCGAAGTCGATATGGATATCAAGAACGTTTCAAGCAAGTAGATGAGATCCTAGAAACTTATCCTATTCTTACTGCAGGCTTGTTCGGTCCCTAAGTTAAAACCGAACAATTTAGTCGTTGACCTGCATGGGCCACCATAAAAACGTGTCACGACCCGCACCCGGATATTCAGGCACGAGTACGTGAGTACGTCCAGCCTACGCCGCAGTGTCGGCGGTAGTACACTGTCTAGGTCATATTCACAGGTAATTTAAAATCTAGCTCATCCACAAGAATAAATAGGCAAGGATAATAACAGGAATAGGAATGCTAAGATTTCATAAGACAAATTTTGTGACATCCAAATCCACAGTTTAATACAGAAACAGAAGATAAATCGGGGACAAACCCGAGTATTATGCTGAAAGAAAATACTAGCTAACTGGCTATTACTCCTCAAAAGTAGTCTCCTGAGTAGGAACCGGCTCCTCAAATGTATCATCTGCTACCTCATATGGGCCATAAAAGGTGGGGGCATAGTCCTCATCATCGCCTAATATCAACGGATCCAGTCAGGAAAGGAGCAAAGTACCAATACACAACAAAGCTTAAACTAAATAATTATGACAAGTAGAAAGAAACTGACTAAGTATCATGATAAGAATATGCATAATAAGTAGTAAAAATTAACTAAGAGTTAAATGCTATAAACCAGAGACATGAGTAAAACAGGATTATAATGAGACAAGAAAATGGAACTGCAACAAGACAACAGGAACTATACGTGTGAAATTGTGTATTTAGAATACATAGTTGGCATGTAGGGGGTTATAAGGCTAATAAGGCCGTCATAGACGACTAGCAGTCAGGAATAATCGAGTATAAGGCTGATGGTACAGTCGCGTACCAACAGCTAGCAGTCAGGACAGGGGAAAGGGTAAACTACATGCCTCCTAGTATTCTCCCTCCCGACACGAAAAGCAAGACATGAAATCCAAACCCTAACACTAAGGGTAATCATCCAATGGTGCTAGTAGAGCAAGGAACTAATTATCATAATATAAAGAATAAACTTGAAGTGCAGGTACTTGCCTGATGTTTGGATTTCAACTATGGTTCTGTTCTCGGGAAATTTCCAGAAATGTCTCCGGATGTTGAAATAAACATTACCATCATGCTCAGAAGATATCAAATAGCTAGAAACGCCTGTCCTTGAGTCCAATTTGGAGACAAGGGCAAAAACAACAATTTCGGGTCAAAACGGGGTCCACATGTGGGCCCGCTTTGCACCGAAAAACGTGTCAGGGTCAAAGGTCTCCAAATTCACCAAACTTAGTGTCAACAGGTCAGGAACGATGATGCGAACCCAACGGAACTTCCAGAATTTGATTCCGATGAGCCGATCACAAAATCGTCCGTCGAGCAGGGCCTGTGGGGTCCACGACACGCGATTTCGTCAACGTTCTCAGAATCGAACCAAACTTGGGTCACAGGACCAGCGTATCGCTACGAGTCCGATGGCGCAAGTTTCGTTTCAATCCGACGTGTGTACAGAAAGTTAGGACGTGATTCAGAAAAGTCGGATACGGGGCGTTGTCCGCGGATACGCGTTGATCCCGGTGTGCACGCACACCCGAATCGACTTCCGCGAAATCCCACACGTCCGTATCAACGACGCGCACGTATCTGTGAAGACCGCGCGCGACCAAGTCGTCCCGTTTGGCGGGGCGTACCCAGTTCCGGGGTGAATCGGGTCGTTGGTTTTTCCTGTTTTTGGATCGCGGTTCGCGATCGCCACAGGACGCGATGCCCTGAGCGGTTTGCACGGACACCGAGAGGGTCACGCAGGGTTCGCGATGCAACAGACGGAATTAAAATCAGAGCTACGAACAAGAAGTTACAAGTACCTGAACAGAGCTTGAAAATAGCGATCTCCGTGTCCGTCTCGTGTCCTGGACACTGTGTCCAAACCGTGTCCTGTGTCCTGGACACTGTGTCCAAACCGTGTCCGAGCTAGGGCATCCGTGTCAGGCCGCTGGGAGCGGGGGTTCTGGTCGGCTGAGGTCGGCGGAAGCGCGGGGAGGTCCAGGGCGGCCGACGACTGGAGCGGGCGGGGAAAGCTGCTGCTACTACGGCTGGGGCTTGTGGACGAGCGGGGAAGGAGGAAGGAGAGGGGCCTGGGCTGCCGTCGGCGGAGCTGGTGGGAGGCGGCTGGGCCGGGGTTTGTCGAGGGTGGTCGGGGCGTCGACGGCGGGCTGGGCACGGCGAGGGGGGAGGGATGCGCTGCGGTGGCGGCGGAGGAAGGGGCTGGCCGGGCTAGGGTTTGGGGTATTTGTAGGGGGAGGAGGAGGTCGGGGAGGCCGGGCAAGGCGGCGAGGGTGGCGGACGTGGCCGAGGGTGCGGGGACGCGTGGCCGCGGGCAGCGCCGGGAGACGCGAGCGGCGCGGGGGATGCGGCAGCCGAGCGGAGCGCGGGTCGTGGGGAGGGGGTGGTCAGGTGGGTCGCAGGTGCGGGTCGGGTGCGGGTGGACCCGACCCGACCAGTTAGGATAGTGGGCTGGGCCGGTTCGATGGGCTGGGCCGGGCTGAGGGTTTGGGCCGAGTTAGGGTTTAGGATTAATAATAAATAAATAAGTAAATAAATAATTAATTAATTAATTAATTAATAAATAGTTTTTAGGTGATTAAAATAGGTCCGGGGCCCAATAAATTCCAGAAAAATTACCCTAAGTCCAGTTTTTTATTTTACACCCAAAAATATTATTTTTATAATATTTTAATATTATTTATTATCAATAAAAAAATTATTTAATAATTAAAACCCTGATTTTAATTACAGAAAAATCCCAGAAAATTCCAGAAAATTGTGAAAAATCCAAATTAATAATTCCTGAAAATCAGGGGGCTTACAATATATGTATAGAAGTAGGAGAAGAAATATGTATCATTAGAGGAGAATAAATCAAATCCTAAATCTAATTAGTATATAATCCTATATCTAATCTAATTAATCTTAACATAAATCTAATCTAATTAATCTTAACACCTCCCTTCAAACTCATGGTGGGTCAAACAACATGAGTTTGTCCAATAGAAACTGAAAATGCGGTGTCAGTTGATCAACTGAAGTCACATAGTGCCTTTCAAAAACTGAAATCTGCGTTGTTAACGGGTTGGCTTGCGTGCGGTGGGGGTTGAAGGTGGAAGTTGTAGGGCAGCGAGGGAGCGTAGGATCCTTCAGCGTAGACTGTAGGATACTGCGCGTACGTTGGACGATGGGCCTGCATTGGCGACTGAAAACATGTCCTCGAATTTTGTATGGCGTATCCCATGTAGGAGTAAAGATACGCTTGCGGGCCAACAATAGATGATGAAGTTGTTTCGTATATCTGATTGTAGTAATGTGATATCATTTGAGGATTATAAACGCCTTGTTGGTATGCATAATCACTTGGGTAGGCCATGTACCCAAATGGGACGGAATACATGACTGGAGAGGGAGGAGGGGGCATCCGAGCCAGCACTTGGCTATATTGTGGGCCCGTTGCTTGTGGTGGGTCCTATTGAAAACTTCCGACTTCATTCCGGCCAGTTGAAACAGAAAAGGCAAATGCAGAGAAGCCAGCGAAGGCAGGATGGCGTTGGAGCTCTAACTGAGTAAGACGATATTGCATATCTGTCGATGTCTGAGTACTATCAACAATGTGAGCCTGAGGTACTGGAGAACGAGACAAGGAGGAACCATTTGTCTTCATCCGCTCGAGGAATTAAGTTTTTAAATGTGGGTGTAGCAAAAAACAATCATTCACTGAGTGTCCAGACTTTTGGCAGTGAACACAGATCTTACCACATCGCTAACGAGCATAACAGGTGGCAGTGGAATGATCAAGCTTTCCGCAATAGATACATGAAGGATGAAGAGAAGTGGGAGCAACAGCAAGAACAATCTCAGAACCTGAAGTCGGTGTAAAGGTATCAGTAGAAAGAGAACGCAAACGAGTCTCCTCAGTTATAAGCTCAGAGATAGCAACATCTAGGATGGTATTATTCTGAATGATCTGGCCGCTTACGGACTGAAATTCGGGACGCGGGGACATGAGAAATTGAAAAAGCTGTCAACGTTCCCGACAAGTGCGCGCGCGTACAGAATCTGGACCAGAACCCTCTAATTTTAGTAGCTCGCGCCAATAACCCCGCATTAGTGTGGCGAACTCCTGAATAGTACGATCCCCATGTCTGGCGGCCGATGCTTGTGTGATCAACTGATACTTCCGAACACCACTTGACTGAACAAAATGAGTAGTCAAATGGTCCCATAATAAAGCAACAGACGAGATATTCTCAAGATCTGGACGAAGTGATCGATCAACAGAAGAGATAATTAAAGCAACGATCCGCTCATCGTAGTCGTTCCAAGTGTCCTGAGCGACACGAATAGTATTTTGAGTCTCATCATAAACGGATTCAAGAGGCCTCAGGATAGAACTATCAAGATGGCCAAGAAGACGACGACCACGTAGAGTGGTCAAGACTGAGACAGTCCACTCAGTCCAATCATGAGAAAAAATCAACGAAAAATATGTGAAAGTCGAAAGAAAATATCGGAATTGCTCCGATAAAGACATTTTTCTAAGGTGTCTTCCTAACTTAAAATTAGTCTTCCTAACTTAAGGAAGGGGTTTGGAAAAGTCTCAACAAAAGATGAAGATAAAGAATACAATGAAATAAAAATTGTAACTGTTCAGCATGCTATCCTTCGATGTCAGCTGGAAGTGCTCTGGCCGCCGCTATTAATTAATTATTGGCTAATGTAGAGAGAATCAGTGGATTGTAGTAGTCTAGGTACCACCTGACGAACGTCTTGAGGCCGGCCTTGAAATCGGTGGTGGGAGGTCTATGCTTCAGCGGTGGTAAGAAACTCAAATAGCGTGGCGGAGTAGACGACGAGAGAAAAAAAAGAGAATCAATAATATTGATTATTTAGAAGAAACCAGGATTAAAAAATCATATGCTCTGATACTATGTTACAAATCAACAATATTGATTTTATTATTAGATGATGTAAAAGAGCAATACAACTATGAATATATATAGATGGAAAACGGATTCATATCCGTATAGAAGTAGGAGAAATATGTATCCTTCGAGGAGAAGAAATCCAATCCTAAATCTAATTAGTATCTAATCCTAAATCTAATCAAATTAATCTTAACATAAATCTAATCTAATTAATCTTAACAAGAAGGAACAAAAATAGTTTTAATGAAATAAGAAAGCAGGTACATGTGAAACAGTGAATAGTCTAATGTAGAGAAGGAAAAAGAGAGAGAAAAGAGAATTAAGTCACATAGTTACCTCAGTCCGGCCAGGCATAATAGGCTTTCCAGCTAAAAGCTCTGCAAGGATACACCCTGCACTCCAAAGGTCCACGCCGACCCCATAATCTGTGGCCCCCAAGAGAAGCTCAGGTGGACGATACCATAGAGTAACAACTCGGCTTGTCATCGGCTGCTTGTGATTGGGATCAAAAAAGGAAGCCAAACCAAAGTCTGCTATCTTAAGTGTCCCAGTATTATCTAATAAAAGATTTGAGCCCTTGATGTCACGATGCAAGACACCCCTATTGTGACAGTGCTCAAGACCAGACAACAGCTGATGCATATAACATTTCACCTGCTCAAAGAATTTTTTTTAGATAGAATCCACAATATTTAATGTCCATAAGTGAAGTCACTTTGGTTATAGTCTGAATACAACCTGTGGTTCTGTAAACTTGATCCCTGGGCTTGCCGCAAGGCCAGCCAGATCATGCTCCATGTACTCAAACACTAAATACAAGCTACAAGACATTCTTGATGTAACTAAACCTTCCAGCTTCACTACGTTGGGATGATCCAACCGACGAAGTATAAGGATCTCCCGGGCCATAAATTTCACACTCTCTGGTTCCAAATTATCAAACCGGACCTTCTTTAGAGCAACAATTTTGCCTGTTAAAGTGTCCCTCGCCTTGTAAACATTACTGTAAGTGCCTTGCCCAATCTAGAAAGAGAATAAGAAACAGTCGAATTAAGGATCCCATTCAGTTTGATATATACAGAACTTTTAATAAAGTTCTACCAGAGAAAATTAGCTTCTTAAATTGTTTGCTTTGAACGAAAAAAAGTATAGAATGCAATTTTCCGTATACAGAAAAAAGTGCATCAGACACCTCTTTTGATTTATAAAACTTATAATGGCTATCCATATTAATATATTTGTGGAAAAATACAGGTTTGAAAGACATTGTCTTATGGCTCAGAAAAACAAAATAAACTATAACTTTGGTGGAAAGCTTGCACCACGATATAGTGAATTTTGTGATTCATTCCAGTCATCCAAACACCTATAAAAGATAAAAGAATAATGACTTCTATTCTCAAAGCTAGCCAAAATGAGAAATATGGTTATCTACTGGTAAGGTATATTTGGAATGTACATGCAAATCACTTTTTTATAAGAAGGTACGGTTCCACAAGGTGTGTGGGATATGATACCCCAGGTTTGTGGGAGAGAATCCTAGAACCCATGAAAACCAAATGGATTAATATCTATATTTGAGGATAATTTTCAAAATCATGATTGATCTCCTGTAACAAACTATTGTTTATTTCGTATTTCCTATAAAACTAAATAACAAGCCTGAAACATTTAATATAGAAGTTCTATAATAGAATTTGCATATAAACAACATAAATCATGACACTTTCACTATCTTGAAAATTCTACACCCTGTATATACATTTTAAGTTACTACAGCAAAGTACAAAGCTCTCATTTTCTTGAAAATACAAAAGGGAACTGAATAGTTGAGGGCAAATGGATGGACAATTTCTCATTATTGTCTTGTTAAGAAGCTAAAAGGAAAATACTTCACGTTGTAATTGACTTGAACTGCCTGTAACCTAGATAGATGTAGACCTCTAGTAACTATGCAAATAAAACTTTAAATTGCATGGACGGAACTTACTTCACCTCGGAACCTCTGGTAACTATCTGAACGTAGCTTTTAAAACCTTATGATTCCAAAAAATCAACATAATCTCTAATAAATTGCGACCAATGTATATCAAAGCACAGGGGCTAAGGAAAATTAAGAGCAAATAAGCTAAAAGACTAAGTGTTAATATATTCAAACAACTGCTTTTTTTTCCTTGCAATGAAACATGGCAAAAAATGAATCGAGTAACCAAGAAAAAAGATAGTTTTTTGAAAATTTCTCCCATAGTACTTAAAACTATCCCTCATCCATGATAAACTTCCTAGTATAGCTGCACTAGTGTTTTTATTCAATTCCTCGATATAGAAACTCTTCTTCCAGGTTGAGATTTGGATTCCTCACTCGGGGTCACCATCAAACATGCCGAGCTAAAGCCACTATTGTTGGTGTTGTTTCCTTTGGACCAGTAAAAATAGTCCCACATTGGCTACACCACCAAGCGGGTATCTCAATATAATACTTTGAATGAGTTGAGGTGTGCACATGGGATGTGGTGGGGCACATGGGTACCATGTGGGGGTATTTTTCTAGGAGAAAAAATGATTAACTCCTCAATGAAAGCATTTATGCGTTTTGTCATGCTCTTGGAATTATTTCCATAGGAGCTAAGCCCCAAAGGGGCTTAGCGACTCGGACTCGAACTCGGACTCAAGGGTGCAAAGTGGCGCTTTGTTGGCGCACTTTGCACTTAGCACGTCAGCATCGGCGTGCGCAGGTGCGCTCAGGTATGCGCGGTCGCATGGGCTGCCGCATGCGCTGTCGCGAATATATTTTAAGCATGCGCTGTCGCGAATATATTTTAAGCATGCGCGGTTGCATGGGCAGACCGCATGGGATGCCGCATGCGCTGCTGCGAATATATTTGAACGATTATGGAAAGATATGGTCTGTTGTTCAGATCCGTTTTTGTGGAATTTGAAATTAATTCGTACATATCTTTTAGGGATTCGTAATTAATTTGTTCCTATCTTTCCGTAACTGGTGGACGGATAGGATTTTCACCCTCTCTCTATAAATACTCTCTTCGTACCTCTTTGAGAACTTACTTCGAAAATTATGAGACGAATAGAGTTGCTGCTGCCGCCACCATTGGAGTCCAGGAAGTTCGTGCGAGTTCAAACAGAGGCGACAGCGAGCGTTCCAGAAGTTCTTCGTGAACTTGCTGGTTCCTGGAAGCAGATCGTGTGGGGGCGAATCTTGCTTTGAGCAACGATGATCTTTATCACCCCAGCAAGCAAAGTCTCTTCTTTTTCTTCCTCCTCTCTTCTGTGAGTTGTAACTCTGTTCTGTCCGTCTGCAACTGCGATTGCGAGGAAGAACGAGAGGTTCATTTTCTGGTTATTTTTGTAACAGCAGGTTGTAATAGGATCCTTCTATATAGTTCTTCATGAAGATCGAGAATAGTCAGAGTGAAAACTTTTGTGTGAACCTCTGATCTCGACCACACGGATTTTCATCGTTGATTTAGCCTCAGGACTAACAATCTCAAAGCAAGATCCGAGAAAGATGGAGAACAACCGTGCGAAACTTCTCGATACAAGTTTTAACAAACTTGAGAAGTTTGACGGGGATCATTACAATGCTTGGAAGAGGAAGGTATGTCTTAATCTTCAACTCGCAGAGGTGGACTACGTTCTGACAGAACCACAGCCGGTTGTTCCAGACGGTGATGATGCTACTGTTCGGACAGTTGCTACTGCAAATGCTAAGCAGAACAAGTGGAGAAGAGACAACAACCTTTGTAAGCTGCTGATTCTGAACTCTATGGAGGATACTCTGGCGGAGTCATACAGCAAGACGGACCATGCTAAGGTCGTCTGGGAGTCTCTAGACAAGCATTACAAGGCGGATGAGAACCGCAATAAGATACATGTGACTGAAGGTCTATAACATGCGATTTGAAGACGACAAGACTATGTTGCCTCAAGTCAAGTTTTTCAAGTTACGTCAAAAACTTGAGGATGATGGCATGCCCCTAAACGACGCATTTGTCGTAGGGGGTATTGTGGCCAAGCTCCCGCCTGGATGGAGCAATTTTATCTCGGACATGCACATGAAGAAAATGCAAATTAGCCTTGATCAACTACTGCACAACATCCATGTTAAAGGTGAGTTGATGGCTCAAAACAAAGTGACACATTGTCCAAGCAGTTGGCAAAAGTCAACTTGGTGCATGAGGGCGACTCCAAAGGGAAGCAGAAGGCTTCTCAATACAAGAAGAATGTCTTTAACCATCTCAAGGTGAAGTCGGCTTCGTTCAAGTCGAAGCCAAAGCCAAAGTCAGAAGTGACTTGCTTCAACTGTGGCAAGAAGGGCCACTACCGGAGAGACTGCAGATCTAAACCCAAACAAACAGAGCAATGTGAGCCTAACAAGGTTGCTATGATTGAGCATGTTGTGACGGCTGGTGTTGACACTGACTGATGGGTGGACACTGACACATCCTGCCATATTTGCTCGAAGGAGTTTACCACCTACAAGCCTACAACTGAGAATGTCATGGTGGCAAATCAGGCACAAGCTGAAGTACTTGGGACCGGAACGGTGGTACTAAATCTGACTTCAGGGAAGTCACTGGCGCTTCAGGGAAGTCACTAGCGCTTCAGGATGTGAAGCACGTACCTGTAATAACCAAGAAACTGGTCTCGGAAAGTCTGCTCTGTAACGCAGGCTTGAGGATGGACATCAATGCTGGACAGATGGTGATGTCGCATAAAGGAACATACTTCATAAAAGCATTTCGTACCAAAGGGATGTTCAAACTTCAGCTTGTAACTCCTGCAAACAACATTAATGCAGTCTCTTCTTCTGGTTATTCTCTTGAGTTATGGCATAATAGACTAGGACATGTTCATTGTAAAAGGATAAACAAGATGTCTAGTCTAGGGCTTATCTCCAAATGTGGGGGTAAGGAGGTGTAGAAGTGTGAGGTCTGTGCGCAGACAAAGATCACAAGAAAACCGTTCAAACAGGTTAACCGAAGCACGGATCTTCTGGAGTTTGTGCACTCAGATATCTGTGACTTCAAACAGTTCTCCACAAAGGCCAGAATGAAGTATTTCATTACATTCATCGACGACTACTCGAAGTATGTGTTCGTCTATCTTCTCAAGTCAAAAGATGAAGCGTTCGAGAAGTTCAAGAAGTTCAGAGCTGAGACTGAACGTCAAATAGGACAACAACTCAAGAGACTCAGAAGTGATCGAGGCAGAGAGTATAGGTCTATTGAATTCGCATCGTTCTGCAAAGAACATGGAATTGTCAATGAGACAACTGCTCTGTATTCTCCTCAGTCAAATGGAGTAGCTGAAAGGAATAACAGGACGTTGATAGAGATGATGAACTCAATACTGTTAACTGCAGGTCTTCCAAACTGCTTCTGGGGAGAAGCTGCGCATACGGCTACGTTCATTCTGAACAGAGTGTCGTACGCAACTTCTGATGTCACTCCTCATGAACTCTGGTTCAAAGTCGGGTGCCTGGCGTATGTGAAGCTTCCGGACTTGAAGATTCAGAAGCTGGGTACGAGGACTACAAAGACCAACTTCCTGGGATATGCTGAAAAGAGTGATGTTCGGAGATTTATTGATATTGAGTCAAATCATATCATCGAATCTCGCGACGCAGAATTCTTTGAAGATAAGTTTGCAAGGCACAAGAACATTGTTACCGCGGACATTCCGGAGAATAGTGTGAGTGCACAGGAGAGCAACACTTCCAATAAAGATGTAGTCCAAGAAGAAGTTGTCATTACAGAGACAACGTTCGAACCAGAACTCGCAGAGCCGGTGTCAAAGCGAATAAAGAGACACAAGGACTTCGGAGATGATTTCGTCACCTATCATGTGGAAGCTGATCCGCTTACCTATCCGCTTACCTATGATGAGGCAATAAAGACCAGAGATGTTGTCTTCTGGAAGGAGGCTATCAATGATGAGTATGATTCAATAACCTCCAACAACACTTGGATGTTGGTCGATCTACCTGAAGAAGCAAAACCGATCGGATGCAAGTGGATCTTCAAGAAGAAGTGAAGGCCGATGGAACTGTTGATAAGTTCAAGGCAAGACTGGTTGCTAAGGGATTTTCTCATAAGCAGGGGATCGACTACTTCGACGCATATGCTCCAGTAGCACGGATGACGACCATCAGGATGTTGATTGCTCTAAGTGCAATTCACAAGCTAGTCATTCATCAGATGGATGTTAAGACATCATTCCTGAATGGAGAATTGATCGAAGAAATTTACATGCAACAGCCAGAAGAATTTGACATCAAAGGGCTTGAAGACAAAGTCTGCAAGTTGGTGAAATCATTATACGGTCTGAAACAAGCTCCCAAAATGTGGCACGAGAAGTTTGATATAGTCATAAGATCAAACGGCTACAGGGTCAGTGAAACGGACAAGTGCGTTTACACTAAGTTCGTTGACGGGAGAGGAACCATCGTTTGTCTATACGTGGACGACATGCTAATCCTGGGTACGGATCTAGCACGTGTCACTGAGACAAATAAGTTTCTCTCATCTAAGTTCAGTATGAAGGACTTAAGAGAAGCTGATGTTATCCTAGGGATAAAGATCATCCGGACAGACACTGGAGTGACGCTGTCACAGTCTCATTATATCAAGAAGATGATCACACGCTATGGATATCAGGATCTTCCAGGGATCGATACTCCGTACAGGTGTGACAAGAAGCTGAAGCCAAATCCAAGGGAAAGTGTCAGGCAGCTGGAGTACTCAAGCGTCATTTGGAGCCTGATGTATGCCACAACTGCCACTAGGCCTGACATAGCTTTCGCCGTGGGGATGCTGAGTCGGTTCATGAGCAATCCAGGAGTGGAGCACGGGAAAGCTGTGAAGAGGGTGATGAGATATCTCAAGAGGACTCAGAAGTATGCACTGCACTACAGCGGTTATCCGACAGTGGTAGAAGGCTTCAGTGATGCAAGCTAGTGTTCAGAAATAGAGAGCGAAAGATCCACAAGAGGATACGTTTTCTCCATGGGTGGAGCTGCTATATCGTAGAAGTCGAAGAAACAGACAATGCTCTCTCATTCCTCGATGGAATCTGATTTCTATGCACTGGCAACTGCAGCAGATGAAGCAGAGTGACTTCGGAAGCTCATGTATGATCTTTCAGTAGTGGGTGCGCAGATTCCGGCAGTACCGATTTACTGCGACAACCAAGCGACTGTAACGGTAGCATCAAATGATCTCTTCAATGGCAAGAAGAGGACTGTGCGACTAAAGCACAGGGCAGTGAATGATCTTATCAAAACTGGAGGCATTGCCGTGATTAACGTTCGGAGCCAGAAAAATCTGGCCGATCCGTTCACCAAAGGACTTAAGCGCCAGCTAGTCAAGGATACAGAAATCAAGATGGGCTTGAAGACATTCTGATATTGTGTCTTTGTAATCCTACCATTTAGTTTTATGCTATTAGTTCAAAGATAAATCTACTAAGCATCTAGCTACTGGTTCAAGGGAGGATCATTGACTGGAAGAATATCAGAAACAGTGGGTAGTCATTTGAAACATTGAGGGGTTACGGACCCAGAACCACTGTTGTCTACTAATTCTTTTATGTAGAACAAGTCCTGTTGGAGGATGGCTTAAACGCCTTAATGAGTTCTCAGGCATTTTGAATGTCTTATGTGCTTAACAGGAAGCACGATAGCGCATCACTACAAAGGAGCGTAAGGTCTCCATGCTACAGTCGGTGACACCACCAAGCGGTTCCTCGGTAAAGGTAATGCCTCGGCTTCGCGAGTCATGTCACAGCGGTGTAGCACCGCACATAGGCAGGTAGCCTAATATTGTAGAATGAAGAGTGTAGGCAGCACTACAAAGAGGCCGGTGTCCTCATGTTATAGTGGTGTGACACCACAGAGGTAAAAGATGTAAATCCTCGGCTACGCGAGCCATGTCACAGCGGCGTAATACTGTAAGGAAGCGCAAGGCTTCATGCTGGGTAGTTTGGCACTACAAAGAGGCTGGAATCTCATGCTATAGTGGCATGACATCACGATGAGGTATAGCCTCAGCTCTGGGCTATGTCATAGCGGAGTAGCACCGCAAAGAAGCTCGAGGCTTCATGCCAAGGACTCTTTACAAGAACTCACCTAGAGTGTATGGAAAGAGATATAGGTCGCCTCTTGAGGGAAAACTTGTAGACGCCCAAAATACATACACCGAAATCAGGCGTGCTCAGGGTCTTTAGTTTAATGTGCAACCGGAAGCACAGCTGATGTCATTGTGTGAGTGAGAAGAATTGCAGCTATAGTGCAGAATTCAAGGTTTAGTCCATTCTTGTATCATACTGTTGTTTGACCCATGCGGGAAGATTCAAGTCGAAGCAACATCTATCCTAATGCATGATGGACAGTCACTGTGGGGAACGCTCAACCTATATATATTGAGATATGTGGGGGATTGTTGGTGTTGTTTCCTTTGGACTAGTAAAAAGAGTCCCACATTGGCTACACCACCAAGTAGGTATCTTCATTGGAGTCCAGGGAGTTCGTGAGAGTCCAGATAGAGGTGACAGCGAGCGTTCCAGAAGTTCTTCATGAACTTGCTGATTCCTAGAAGCAGATCGTGTGGGGGCGAATCTTGCTTTGAGCAACGGTGATCTTTATCACCCCAGCAAGTAAAGTCTTTTCTTTTTCTTCCTTCTCTTTTCTGTGAGTTGTAACTATGTTATGTCCGTCCGCAACTGCGATTGTAAGGAAGAACAAGAGGTTCATTTTCTGGTTATTGTTGTAACAGCAGGTTGTAACAGGATCCTTCTATATAGTTTTTCGTGGAGATCGAAAATAGTAAGAGTGGGAACTTTTGTGTAAACCTATGATCTCGACCACGCGATTTTCCATCGTTGATTTAGCCTCGGGACTAACAAGTATGGTCCAAAGAACTACATCTAAAGTAAAACAAAAAACAAAAACAAACATTCCTTGTTTAGCTTCCTCCCACATTTGGCAATACTACTACCATCCACCGCCAAAATCATAGTGTAGTGGTGGACCACTGATCAAATAATATCCATTTCAAATTTTCAATAGCCCCTCCACTGAAACTAGAGAAATTTCCTCCACTACAAAATTGGTTCCCACGTCCGTGTCGCAGTGTCATGTCGTATCCGTGTCCCTGCAACATAGGGTTATAGTGAAAGTTGCCAGATTTAAATCTTTCCCTGAGAATTCTATACTAGAGATCCACAACTCCAACCAAAACAAGAAAGCAATCAAAACACCCAACTCACCTTGTCGATCTTCTTGAACGAGTCGGCGCGGCGCGGCGTCCACCCCTTGATGGCTTCCCCGGCCACCGCCGACAGCCACGCCGGCCACCCCGCCGCCACCTGTCCCGGATTATTCCTCGGCCGACGCCTCCGCTGCGGCTTCTCCTCCTGCGCTTCCCCCGCCGCCTCGACCGCCTCGACCGCCACCTCCGCCCCCGCGGCCTCTTCGGGGGCCTCGAGCTTCCCGGACTCGGTCTTGGACACTGACGAGTGGGATCGCCTGCCAGAGGACACGTGCCGGTCGCTCCTCTGCCTCCGGGGAGGGGGCGCGCCGCCTCCGCCGCCGCCCTTGCCGATGACGCACCCCATCGGCGGCTCGGCTCCTCACGAGCTGCTGCTGCTCATCGCTCGGATCCGGAAACCCTAGATTTCGCCGAGACTTTGCTGCTGCTTCTTCGGTTAGGAAGTGGCGGTAAGTTAGCTCTGCGATACTGCGAGTTTAAGTGGGGGAAGGAATGCGGAGTCGGAGATTTTGACTATTTGGATTTGGAGAACCAGAAGAAGAAAGAAGAGATTTGTGCACCTAAACTCTCCTGATAAGTGCACTACTCCTTTTTTCCAAATTATATATCAAACAGACATGTGGGGCCCACTAAAGCTAGAAAATTGGGTGTTTGAAATCCTCTTTCGGGTGTCAAAATTAGACTTTTGACTGTAATTAGACTGTGGAGTCGTCTCTCTAAAGTAATAACACTAGATTTTTAAGTTGGGTACTGTTTCACGAAACTGGATTATCAAAACTAGTCACGTACAAATAATTTTATTTTTTTTTAATATTAATTTTTTATTAATATTTTAATTAAAAATTTATATATATATTAAATTTTTAGTTATATTTTAATTATAATTTTTTACGGATATATGTAAATAAAATAGAGAATATTTGGTTATAAAAAAAAGTTTAAAATTATAATTTTTTTTATATTTTTTTAATTAAATTGTTGCGGATTTACAAAGGACTTGGACGACTCATTTTTGAATTGTTTTCAAGTGGCATTATAATCGTAGAAATTATTTTTAAATTATAATAAAGTTAAACTTTATTTTTAAAAATTATAATAAATTGAGAATAGTTTTGGTAATATATTTTGAAAAATTGAAAATATTGTAAAAATCTCTTTGCCAATTGTAATTTCCTTTTATATTTAGTATTTGTATTGGGATTAATTTTGTGATTTCCTTGTTTGAAAACTTTGTCTTTAAGAATATTTGGATTTCTTTTGTCGGTGAAAAGTTCCTAATGATATTTTTTGGATATTATCTCAGTGGTCGCAATTTAGCATTTATAAACATAACATTTTCCACATAGAAACAAACTTTTTAAAAATTTTGTGGATGATTCCAAATTTCTGTGCGGCTGTGGAGGTAGCCAGGGAGGTCGGAAGCGGAGCAGAAAGGGGGGTAGGGGGGAGGTGTGGTAGCGCAGGGGGGAGAGTGGCGGCAGTGCAGAAGGGGGGGACGTAGGTGATGACGGAGCAGGAGGGGGAAGGGAGTATCCGGCGCGGAAAGGGGAGGAAGGCGAAGTAGGAGGACAAGTATGCGGTAGCGAAGGAGGAGGAGGAGGAGGAGGAGGAGGAGAAGACGGCGGCACAATAATCTCCTCCATGTCCATCCTTCTTGTCTTGTTCCGCTCGACGGCATCTCCGACGACCTTTGCGGCCACCTACGCACCCGCAAGTGCACGGAGGACGTGCACCCAGCGGATGCCAAATAGAATTTTTTTTAATTTTTTTTAATTTATTTCCAACCTTTAAATACTAATACACCCATACAATGTCTTCTTTTTTGCATATATTATTTATAATTCATGTTAAAATACTTTAATTCATTATCATAAGGGTCATCCTTTTAATACAACTTTCCTTTGAAAATATAAATCAACGCACTTATTAAACGTCAAAGACTTTTTTTATTTACAACATATTACCTTAATGAGACATGTGTGTCAATTCTCGTGGCTCTCAATTATTTATAAATTGTCAAATTTATTTGGTGTAAAAACTTCTTATGAAAGTCTTCATTTTACGGATCCACAGATATCACATATAGAATTATATATCGATTTATATATCACATGTTTGGTCGATCGTAAAATAAATATTTTAATAACATATAAATAAATAAATAAATTTAAATATACTAATTATTCTAATATTAGTTATACCTAAGATATCATTTTTGTAGTATAAGATTAAGTTAATAAAAAGCAAAAAAAAAAATTTAATATAAGATATGAGTTTTATAGGTTTAGGATTATTAATCCAATACAGTCGAAATAACCCAATAATTCCTTTATAAAAAACACAAAATATAATCATGAATAATTTATATATTAAATTAACATATTTTTATAGTTTTAAATACACAAATATACATACATAATTTATGGGTGCTGCGGATGGATAATAAGTAAACATCAAAATAGTATAATTTGTTACATAGTAATCCATAACAAATTAATGTCGCTTGTTAGCAAGGTCCAGGGGCGGAGCCAGGATTTTGGAGTAGGGTGGGCTAGCTAGTAGTTACTATAAGATTCTAAAAATTTATGCCAAAAATTCGACAGACTTTTTTTTGTAAATTCGAAGATTCGATAGAATTTTTTTTGTAAATTTATGCCTAAATTTTGGTAATGTTTACTAATTGATAATTTTTCACCAAATATAATTGCTTTTATATATTCCAAAGATATACTATGTATTTCAAAAAAGAATACTAGCAAGCAAGAATCTGAAAATAAAAGCCAAAACCTTGAGAAAAAAGTACTCTTGCACTCCAAGTTGTTAGGCACCAAGTAAGGTATGAACATTTGCATTTTCAGGTGACAACTGAGCAGCTTACTGGAACAACCAAGCAACCTGGAAAGATATATAAGATCAACTTTTAGAAGATAGTACATATAAATCTATCAGGTCCATTTGCAGCGTCCTGGTCGCCGGTCGCCGGTTGGGCTGGAGTGTGGAGAAGGGGAGCACCCGGCGATGAGGAGCACCCGGAGCATCTCGGTCGTGGGTCGCGGCCTCGCGGGTCTCTGGTCATCGGTCGCGGGTCGTTGTATAATAAATCCTAGACTATGAGACAGGGAGTGAGAGAGTCGGGGTCTAAGGTCTCTGGACTTAAATGATTCACTCTTCACATATGTTGATTGGTATAATGAGTGAGCTTTATGGAGTATTGGGTGGGCTATAAGTCTATACCAGCATATATAAAAAAAATATTTTTTTTTTTTTTTTTTTTTTTTGCACTGGCTTAGCGTATATATGAAAACAAGTTTAGTATTTTTTTTTTGCACTGGACTACAGCCCAGTGCAAGCACAGTGTGCCTCCGCCCCTGGCAGGGTCGGTCCTGATATTTTGGAGACCCTATGTCAAAATATAAAAAGGGACCTCTAGAAACACTAAAAATAAAATTATAAATCAGTTGTATCAAAAGAAATTTTTCATAAGTAAGTTAAAAAAAAATTATATGGTATAGTGTTCAGTAAGATGCATAAGTACTCAGAATAAAATTGTTATAAATTGGGGTAGATGTTGATGAAATGATAAATAAATTGCAAGTAGACTGTAGGTAAAGTCTATAATGACCTTAGAAAAGAAAAACTCATGCTGCTCATCCATGACAGACCAAGAGTATATTTTAAATCTTTGCTAGTTTTCAAATATTTGCAACAAAAAACTTCCAACTAAGTTTTGCTAGTTTTCAAATTATATTTGAATTTAAATATACATGGGCAAATATATATATTGAACTTTGAAGTTTTTTTTGGCATGTGTAGTTGTCTGTGTAGGGGGTGATCATTATTCAATTTTGGATTGAGAACCGAGATTAGGTTTGGTTTGGAAAAAAAAATGTTTCGGTTTCGGTTTTTTATTTCAATTTCAGTCCAAAATCGAATAAAGACTTACACAATTATATAATAACCCTCAAATTTATGGATATTTTATGATTGATAATGTGTATATTTTTTATATTAAAAAAAGATTTATATGAGTTTTAAATTATAACATTTGTAATTTAATAACTAATCCAACTTTGAAATACAATAAACATATGTATAAAATTTATATAATTTAACCATAATTTTAATTTTAGATCTGATCCATTAAACAATAAAAATAGTTCAACCGAACAACCGGAAAAAAAAAAATCGGTTATTGGTTTCATTTAGTTTCAATTATGACCTATTTTCGTTCCGATTCAATTTTTATTTTTTATATGTTTGTTTTATTCGATTTTAACTATTTCGAATCGGTTGAAACCGAATAAACCAAACGTTCATCTTTAGTCTTGTGCAGACGCACATGTTCCTCTCCCTAGTGATTGTCATTGTTTGTTCTATTTTCAGAAGTATATATTTTACATAAAATTATTTGATGTTATATATTAATGACGTTTGTTGCATATAATGGTAATATATAACATTTACATATAACTTGGTACATGTTATTTCTACATGTTACATATAATGGACAAATGTGATGTCTATGTAACTTGTGACATTTAATTCGAGCTTGTGACCTGGTACCTAACTTGAGATTTTATACTTCACGAGTGACTATAATAATGGACTTGTGAAATTCTATATACTTCACGTAGGAATTCGTACTATTATATGGCCTGCTTATAAATAGTCCTGTGCCTAGGGGTCAGCATTATTTGGTTTTGTACCGAAAAATCGACTTGAATAAGTCGGTTCGGTTTGAAAAAAAAGCGATTCGGTTTCGGTTTTAAAAATACTAAATTTTTGTATTCGGTTTTGATTTTGAATTTTGATTTCGGTCCAAAATCAAAAATAGAATAAGACTTACATAATTATGTAAATATCCTTATTCTATGCATATTTTGTGATTAAAAATGTGAATATTTTAAAAACAACAATTCTATAAATAAGTTTTGAAATCAAACTATGGACACAATTTTAAAATACAACAAATATATGTATAAAATTATAACTTTTAATATAATTTAACCATGATTCCAACTTTAGGTTCGATCCATTCAACAATAACAATAGTCCAACCGACCAAACCGAATAGCTTATTCGGTTCGGTTCGATTTTGGTTTTGGCTAATTTCGGTCCGATTTCGGTTTTAGATTTTTTTAATTTTTATTTATTCGGTTTTTGTTAGTCCCGTGATGGATCAAAGATGGTAGAACGCGGGCCATAGCAGAGTTGCTAGCGAGACCCAAAGGTCCGCTCTCTATTGGAACCCAAGTTGTCGTCGAGATCAGAGATTCACACAAATGTTTCTCATCTGATATTTCTCGATTCCAAAGAAGCACGAACCAAGAACATGTTAGAAACTGGCTCCGAAGAAAATGAAGGTTATAACAACCAACAAGAAAAACGTTCTCCCCTTTACATTCGCAGACCCTACAATGAGAAAGAACGAAGCAAAAAAACTGAAGAGAAGCTTCTTGCTGGGGTGGTCAGAACCATCGTTGCTCAAAGCAAGATTCGCCGTACAGATGATCTGCCCCCAGGAACCAGCAAGTTCACAAAAGAACTTCTAGAACGCTCAAAGTCACCTTCGAAAACACTTAGAAACACCATGTGGGAGGGGGACACTCTGGGCCGCATATGATCTGGTGTTCTCGGTGTTCCATCTGTATTATATCTCCTGAAATGAAAGAGGAGGTCCTCTATATAAAGAAGAAAACAACACCTATGCAGCCTGAGGCAACTCCAGGCCGCATAAGCGTTGACCGACTAGATCCCCCAAATCCGGGTGTTAGATCCGTCGGCGTCGCAAGTCACGCTGCATTGCACGAGGCAGACAGCGCCGCCAAACGTCGAAAGTAGTTGCTTGCGCCGCCTGACACGCTGTACTGCACGAGGCAGATAGCGCTGCCAAACGCCGAAAGCATGCCATGTCCCCTCCACGTCAGACTCTCCACATAGCACATTGCCTCATATCGACTAGGCCGCAAGGCCTGGGCCGTATGGGCACCAGGCCGCATGCGCTCCTGGCCGCATGGGCAGCGAGCCGCATAGCGCCACGAAGCGTGCGCCCGAGCTAGCAACCGTACATGCAACTCGCGCAAGAAAAGAGCGCATGAGCGTCATGCGACGATGCTGATGTACTAAGTGCAAAGAGCGCCAACAAAGTACCACTTTGTGCCCTTGAGCATGAGCCCGAGTCCGAGCCCTAGTCGCTAAGCCCCTGCGGGGCTTAGCTCCTAGGAAAAACTTTTCAAAGATGGTGACAAAATAAAGATTGTCATAATAGAGTTCACACTTAATCCCTCTAGGAAAAGTCAACCCATATGGGCCCCCACCCCATGTGCATATACCAATACTAAGCATAGCTATATATTGAGATATATACATTGGTGGTTTTCTAATGTGGGACTAAAACTCCCAAAGCCAAGTGGAAAACACCAACAATCCCCCACATATATCATAATATATGGTTGAGCGTTCCTCATAGTAACTGCCATTATGTATTAGGATAGATATCGCCGATGACTTGAATCTTCCCATATGGGTCAAACAACAGTACGATACAAGAATGGACTAGGCCTTGAATTCTGCACCATAGCTGCTATTCTTTCCACTCACACAATGACTTCAGCTGTGCAATTCGGTCGCACGTTAAAGGCCATGTGCTGACCTGGTCTCAGTGTATGTATCTTGGACATCTACAAGCTTTCCCTCAAGAGACGACCTATATCTCTATCCATACACATAGGTGAGTTCTTTCACTATAGAGAGTTTATTATCCGGCATGAAGCCTTGCGCTTATGTGCTGTGCTACGCCGCTATGACATGGCCGCCCAAGGCCGAGGATTCCTCTCTTGTGGTGTCATACCACTGTAGCATGAGGACACATGCCTCTTAGTAGTGTCGTTACTACACACAACATGGAGCCTTGCGCTCCTGTACGGTGCTATGCCGCTGTGACATAGCTTAAAGCCGAGGTTCACTCCCTCATGTGGTGTCACCCACTGTAGCATGAGGTCACAGGCTTCTTAGTAGTGTTGTACTACTTCCCAGCATGAAGCCTTACGCTTCCGTGCGGTGCTACGCCGCAGTGACATGGCTCGAAGCCGAGGTTCACTCCCTCATGTGGTGTCACCCACTGTAGCATGAGGTTACAGGCCTCTTTGTATTGATGTACTACCACTCTCTATTTCTTTTCAGCATTAGGCTACCTGCCTATGTGTGGTGCTGTCGCAGTTGTTATATGGCCTGAAGCCGAGGTTCACTCCCTCGTGTGGTGTCACACCACTATAGCATGGGATACAAGTCCCTTGTAGTGTTGAAACTACTCGTGCTTCCTGCAACGCACGCCGGACATTCACTCTTCCTGAGAACTCATTAAGGCGTCAAAGTCATCCTCCCACATGAAATATTCTAATCAAGAACAAATAGTAGACCACAGTGGTTCCGGGTACGTATCCTACAATGTCCCTGAGGACTACCCACTGTACCTGATATTCTCCTGGTCAATTGTTCTCCCTTGAACCAATAGCTAGATGCCTGGTAGATTTCTCTTTGAACCAATAGCATAAAACTAAATGGTAGGATTGCAGAGACGCAATACCAGAGGTCCTCCAAGCCCATATATGTCATATCCTTGACAATGTGTGGTGTTACTGCCGCTGTGACATGGCCTGCAGCCGATGTCACGACCCAATTCCGTAGAATCACTTGAGGCGTCCCCCGAATCGTGACCGCCGTGCGGGCCTGGGGTTGCGCCCGCACAAGGCTTTAATGATTTGCATAGCAAGCACATATTCAGAGTACGCAGATAAATTGAAACACAGATTTGAAACATAGAAAAGTTCTCTTTATTGATAATGAACATCTATTACAAACTCTTGAACGAGTTAGCTAATATGCCGAACGGCTTACAAAAGAGATGACTCAAAATGAGATAGCAGTCCTGTACATTACATCCCTTTATAAACTCAAAACGATAAGGACCTCCAGGCTGGAGGACGGCTTTGCCACGGAGCTGCATTTGTGTATGAAGAGTTGCAGCTTCGGACTTCAAAAGGCTTCAGGGGTGCGGTGAAGATGCGCCAACAGCTGGACTGGATCGGAAAGACGACTTCGGCTCCTCGCTCGGTTCGCCTTGGTGCGGAGAACCTGTTTCAACGAGGGTCAGCATATCGAAACATGCTGGTGAAGGCGAACTAGCCGAACTATACCAATCAACACGTTGTTTAGTGAAGCATGCATATTTTTGTGGGTTTCTATCTTGCCTTAGTTCATTTACAAGTAAGCAGCATATAGAATTTACTGAAATGAACTAGCCACCGTTCGGTGGATTTTACCTGACCGTCTGAATTACCTGCACAATACTTACCATGCCTTCCCTGCCACGAAGACACAAGTTAGTTGCAACAGGTTTAAATATACACGTTGGGATCACTGGCTAGGAGCCATAATGGACCGTTTAGTCTTTGAACGAAGATGGTGTGCAACGAAGCACGTGAGGCACTGCACGCCATTCCGTTCGCACGTGAGACTATCGTGAAGTTTCGCCCGGACCGGATCGGTGCCAGTGCCCCAGCGACCGTCCGTGGAACCCGTTACCTTGTGCACAAGTTGTCCGTGATCAATTATTCGTGGCACGTTAACGTTGATGCAGTTGAGGCACGTGAACAAGATAAGCAACATTGCATGATTCGTTTACATTGCAACTACGTTATATTCATGCATCAGGATATACGTTTAAACTTGTATCTATGCATTTGATGAACATTACGAACGAACAAGCATGCAAAGATATAACCGTTCACAAGTTTATTGACAAGCATAATGAACCCAGTCTATTCTCTTTTATTTTGGTTTCTTTTATTATTACTTGGTATCGTTTGATCGGGGCAAAGGAGTGAAGCTTGGAAGCAAGGCTAGCTAATCGGGTTGGTAGCCACTCACTTAGATTTTGGAAAGAAGAAGGAAAGAGGCGCTTCACGACTCCGCTCGCAAGCCGCATACTGCTCGTTCACCTGCACACGAACAGCTCGATTAATACTTCTTCCTCTCTTTCCAATCTCGGAATAGAAGTGCAAGTCAATGAACGAAAACAATGAAAACCATCGAAACCGTTCAAGGAAAACAAGCAAATCCTAAAACCAACTCAAAGCACGAAAGCAACAAGCGACATCGAAAACTGAGGCAATAAAAGATAGCAGCGGAGAGGTCCCTCCTGACTCTGCCGCTAAGCCGATCCTTGGGGCGCAGTCCACTGAATATGGGAATCGATTCCGAAGAAACAAATCCATAACGAGGACGAGTTCTTAATTCAATCTATCCCGATCGAACGATACCATTTGTGTTTCTTAGCCGCGCTCCCCGCACCGGGGGAACGGGGCGCTACAGCCGAGGCTTTACCTTGTCGAGGTACCTCATAGTGGTGTCATCCCACAGTAACATGGAGTACTACGCTCCTTTAGAGTGCTTGACTCTGACTATATGCGATGCTACTGCCGCTGTGACATGTCCTGAAGCCGAGGCTTTATCCTGTCGAGGTACCTCATGGTGGTGTCAACCCACAGTAGCATGGAGTACTGGAGTACTACGCTCCTTTATAGTTCTTACAATCAGCTGGTACTTGAGGCCTATTATGAACGGATTCGCCAGAATCACCTGGCTCTGAATGTTAACCACTATAATGATCCATGCTAATTGCGCTCATTCAGTGTTCTGTGTTGGCCTGTTATGAACGGATCCGCCAAAATCACCTGGCTCCGAACATTAACCACTGTAATGATCCACGCTGGCTGCGCTCATTCAGTGTTCTTTACTGTCCTGTTATGAACGGATCTGCTAGAATCACCTGGCTTTGAACTTTAACCACTGTAATGATCCACGCTGGCTGTGCTCATTCAGTGTTCTGTACTGGCCTGTTATGAACGGATCTGCCAGAATCACATGGCTCCGAACTTTTAGCCACTGTAATGATCTACGCTACCTGCGCTCATTCAGTATTTTACGTTTTATCCGTACAGTTCTCTTCAGATATTTAAATAGATGAATAGATGCCACTACTGCAGCTTCCTGGTTTTCACAGTATGTCGGTATCACCCGAATTTGTGTACTAACCATAGGAAGATCATCTGAGAACTTCCAGAGACATCCTGCTTATTATGTTGTAGCTGATAGTGCATAGAACTCTTAGAGTAAAGACTGATTCTTCGACTTTCACGATCTAGCAACACCACTCCTGGAGAAGTCACGTCCTACTGTGGATCTTGTACTCTTCTTTTCTGAGCACCAACTGGCATCACTGAAGCCTTACATCATATTTAGATAACTGTTGTAGTGCAGGATATACCACTGAGTCTACTTGAGATTCTGACGAATCTATTCACAACTTCCAGTGTTCAACAACACACATACTGCTCGTGAACTGACTCAGCATCCCTACAACGAGAGCTATATCAGGCCTGATGGTACTCACAGCTTGAATTATTCACCTGATGATGCTTGAGTACACCAACTGTCTGATGGTTTCCCTTGGATAAGGCTTCATCTCCATGTCACACCTGAGGAGTATCGTCCCTGATACCCAAAACGTGTGATCAGCTCTTCATGCATAGCGCTTGTGACTGAACAAGCCCCCGACATCCAGACTATCTTATATCCTTCATGATCATATCCACAATCCTATGTCCTGAGTCTGGACAAAAGGACATCTTTGTTCTAATGATACTTCTATACCCACAGTTGGGATTAACTAGTCGTCCACATAGATACAAAAGATGACTCCTTTCTTAACAACGAACTTTGGGTACACATACTTGTCTGTCTCGCTGATTCTGCAACAACTTTGACTAGATGATTTGTCAAACTTCTGCTACCACATCCTGGGATTTGCTTCAGGCCATTTTATAGATATCACCAACCCACATACTGTCTTCAAACCTGAATGACAAATAATTATGACTATTGTCCGTGAATCTCTCACGACTGTCTTTCTCCATCTGATAATCAATCAGCTTATGATTAGCAGCTATGGCAATCATCATCCTGATATATGACACCCTCAACGAGGTGCCTAAGAACTCAATCCCCTGTTATCTGAGAAAACTCGTAGGCTACAAGCCTATTCTTGAACTCAACTATTCTGTCTGCTTCCATTTTCTTCTCCTGAAGATATATATATAATTATGACTATTGTCCGTGAATCTCTCATGACTATCTTCCTCCATCTGATAATCAATCAGCTTATTAATAACAGCTACGGTAATCATCATCCTGATATATGACACCCTCAACGAGGTACCTAAGAACTCAATCCCCTGTTATCTGAGAAAACTCGTAGGCTACAAGCCTATTCTTGAACTCAACTATTATGTCTGCTTCCATTTTCTTCTCCTGAAGAGATATATATAATTATGACTATTGTCCGTGAATCTCTCATGACTGTCTTCCTCCATCTGATAATCAATCAGCTTATGAATAGCAGCTACGGCAATCATCATCCTGATATATGACACACTCAATGAGGTGCCTAAGAACTCAATCCCCTGTTATCTGAGAAAACTCGTAGGCTACAAGCCTATTCTTGAACTCAACTATTCTGTCTGCTTCCATTTTCTTCTCCTGAAGATATATATATAATTATGACTATTGTCCGTGAATCTCTCATGACTGTCTTCCTCCATCTGATAATCAATCATCTTATGAATAGCAGCTACGGCAATCATCATCCTGATATATGACACCCTCAATGAGGTGCTTAAGAACTCAATCCCCTGTTATCTGAGAAAACTCGTAGGCTACAAGCCTATTCTTGAACTCAACTATTCTATCTCCTTCCATTTTCTTCTCCTGAAGATATATATATATATAATTATGACTATTGTCCGTGAATCTCTCATGAATGTCTTCCTCCATCTGATAATCAATCAGCTTATGAATAGCAGCTACGACAATCATCATCCTGATATATGACACCCTCAACGAGGTGCCTAAGAACTCAATCCCCTGTTATCTGAGAAAACTCATAGGCTACAAGCCTATTCTTGAACTCAACTATATATATCTTCAGGAGAAGAAAATAGAAGCGGACAGAATAGTTGAGTTCAAGAATAGGCTTGTAGCCTACGAGTTTTCTCAGATAACAGCGGATTGAGTTCTTAGGCACCTCGTTGAGGGTGTCATATATCAGGATGATGATTGTCGTAGCTGCTATTCATAAGCTGATTGATTATCAGATGGAGGAAGACAGTCATGAGAGATTCACGGACAATAGTCATAATTATTTGTCATTCAGGTTTGAAGACAGTATGTGGGTTGGTGATATCTATAAAATGGCCTGAAGCAAATCCCATGATGTGGTAGCAGAAGTTTGACAAATTATCTAGTCAAATTTATCGCAGAATCAGCGAGACAGACAAGTATGTGTACCCAAAGTTCGCTGATAAGAAAGGAGTCATCTTTTGTATCTATGTTGACGACTAGTTAATCCCAACTGTGGGTATAGAAGTATCATTAGAACAAAGATGTCCTTTTGTCCAGACTCAGGACATGGGATTGTGGATATCATCCTGAAGGATATAAGATAGTCTGGATGCCAGGGGGCTTGTTCAGTCACAAGCGCTATGCATGAAGAGCTGATCACACATTTTGGGTATCAGGGATGATACTCCCCGGGTGTGACATGGAGATGAAGCCTTATCCAAGGAAAACCATCAGACAGTTGGTGTACTCAAGCATCATCAGGTGAATAATTCAAGCTGTGAGTACCATCAGGCCTGATATAGCTATCGTTGTAGGGATGCTGAGTCAGTTTACGAGCAGTATGTGTGTTGTTGAACACTGGAAGTTGTGAAGAGATTCGTCAGAATTCTCAAGTAGACTCAGTGGTATATCCTGCACTACAACAGTTATCTAGATATGATGTAAGGCTTCAGTGATGCCAGTTGGTGCTCAGAAAAGAAGAGTACAAGATCCACAGTAGGACGTGACTTCTCCAGGAGTGGTGTTGCTAGATCCTGGAAGTCGAAGAATCAGTCTTTACTCTAAGAGTTCTATGCACTATCAGCTGCAACATATTAAGCAGGATGTCTCTGGAAGTTCTCAGATGATCTTCCTATGGTTAGTACACAAATTCGGGTGATACCGACATACTGTGAAAACCAGGAAGCTGCAGCAGTGGCATCTATTCATCTTTTTAAATATCTGAAGAGAACTGTACGGATAAAACGTAAAATACTGAATGAGCGCAGGTAGCGTAGATCATTACAGTGGCTAAAAGTTCGGAGCCATGTGATTCTAGCAGATCCGTTCATAACAGGCCAGTACAGAACACTGAATGAGCGCAGCCAGCGTGGATCATTACAGTGGTTAAAGTTCAAAGCCAGGTGATTCTGGCGGATCCGTTCATAACAGGACAGTAAAGAACACTGAATGAGCGCAACCAGCGTGGATCATTACAGTGGTTAATGTTCGGAGCCAGGTGATTTTGGCGAATCCGTTCATAACAGGCCAACACAGAACACTGAATGAGCGCAGTTAGCATGGATCATTATAGTGTTAACATTCAGAGCCAGGTGATTCTGGCGGATCCGTTCATAATAGGCCTAAAGTACCAGCTGATTGTAAGAACTATAAATGAGTGTAGTACTCCATGCTACCGTGGGATGACACCACCATGAGGTACCTCGACAGGATAAAGTCTCGGCTTCAGGACATGTCACAGCGGCAGTAGCACCGCATATAGTCAGAGTCAAGAACTCTAAAGGAGCGTAGTACTCCATGTTACTGTGGGATGACACCACTATGAGGTACCTCGACAAGTGGTACGACCTCCATATGATAGGTGATAAGATCAACTTTGGTCCTTCGACCTCCTGACTCTTCTAGCTGACTGCTCTTCGAGTTTTGATTCAAATATTGTCTCTTAAAAGATAACTCCTTCCTGGACTACGTCTTCTTCTTTAGAAGTGCCAACAACTCTGGCTGATACGGTCCTTCGGAAAACCTCCACAATCGAACGATATTCATAAGGATCTGATATTGAACTAGAGTTACATCAGAAGTGACGAACGGTACTAAGGACATGACCGTAAGTGCAACATTCTCCCACAGACAATCTAGAAGGCCCTTTGAACAATAATATAGAAGTCATCATTACTGTTAACTGCTCGTTATTCCTATCTGCACCTTCAATGGACTGGGAGAGTACGAAGATGTCGTTCCATAGTCAATTATATGTTCTAAGCTGAACGATACGAATCCAAAAAATGATGCATGTTCCATAGTCAATTTCATGTTCTAAGCTGAACGATATGAATTCAAAGAACAATGCATATTCCATAATCAATTCCATATTCTAAGCTGAACGATGCGAATCCAAAGAATAATGCATGTTCCATAGTCAATTCCATGTTCCAAGCTGAACGATGTGAATCCAAAGAACAATGCTCTTCGTATAGAAACTTCTGAGTCTATTGAGTTGTGGACCGATATGACGCTCAACTCCAAACTTGAAGTCCCTGAGGTTCTCGAATGCTTCATCCTTCGATTATGAGAAGATACGCGAACACGTTTCCCGAGAAATTGTCAAAGAAAGAAGTGATAAACTTTACTCCGGCCCTTTGTAGAGAATAGAAGTCACATATATCTGAGGGCACCAGCTCCATAGGATCTTTACTTGTACTCATCCGTCTAAACGGCTTCCTGAATACCTATGTCTGAACATAGCCATCACGTGTCTCCACCTCCTTACCTCCACATCTTGGAGATATCCATGAACTTAGACATCTTTGAAAAAGACATGTCTTAGTCATATGCGTCACAACTCAATAAGAGCAATCTCCTCCTCAAGCCGGAAGTCCAGAATCATCATCCTGATCCCTAGATCTTCTGCTTGACACTTGTTCGCCATAGATACCTCCTTCTTAGATAGTGCTCTTCCTTGGTGAATAGCTCTTTCACAGAGCATGCATGGCCGAATGCACCAGTGTCTATCCATCAATCAGTAACCACGCTTGACAACTCAACCTGCACAATCATAGAAACCAAGTTAAGTAATCAAAGGAACCAAGTTTTAGCTATACTTTACTATATTGGTTCGAATTGGTTCCTCTTTCAAGCTCCAATTCCAGCCATGCGTCAAGTCATGCCATGCGCATAAGCCTCCATGCGTCCTGCATGCGCATAAGCCACTATGCGCCCAGCTCTGCCATGCGCCAAGATCTTCAATGTGCTTCCATGCGACAATAGACTTCTATGTGGCAAGAGACTTCTGTCACGCCCCAGTCCCAAAATACCGTGGGACCAGACGCGTGGCAACGGCCAGCAGTACGCACCGATGGACCAACTCAATATAATGGATCCATCAGGGCATACTTAAGCTGTAAAACAAGTCTACGTCAATCATGGCACAACTAATCTCATCCACACAAGATATAAACATGATCCACAGAATAAATAAAGAATGTAAATCATCAGCAAGTCTCACAAAGTACTTCGGGGAACAACCCGATAAATATCTAGTACAATGGTTCATCTGACCAGAATGTGAAAGACTGAAATAAATAAATGAAAGCTGAGCATGAACATGGATGCTCAAGAGAAGTCTTCAGCTAAGACCTCGTCCTCAGATGGTGGTACAACTCCTGGATCAGCTCCTGCTCCAGTCCCGTAGATCTCGGGATAAACCACGTCTGTAAAATCTGGGGAACAAAATCCGGATCCAGGTCCTCAGGGGACATAGCAAGGTACAAGAAAGCTCATGCCAATAAATACAGATAAGCAGTGCAGCAAATAAATAACTAAATGAACAATGGGGTAAATATGTAACCATCTAAGTGTAAATGCAAGTGAGAGCATCACTAGTCTCAGGCTGAGCCACTACAAGCTCTGTGTCGGGGAGCCGGTAGCGGTAATAACCGGTAGTGGGTCAGGCTCTGCTACGAGAACCTGCGACCTCTCAATAATAGAAGATATACATAAATACAGCCTGTAGCCTGTGTGTCTCTCCCCACCCAATGTAACCACGCATATCATGACCACAACGTCTCATGCCCATGTCAAGCGCGATCATAGCTAAATGCAACCAGTCATAAGTATCTAATAATATAATGTCCATGTCCTGTATCCTATACAGAATCACCACGAATATCTCGGGAAAATCCTGTCTCATGAATGGTGTCAAGTGTCCTGGGTCATATGGTACTTGATAAGACAAGTACGAGAATATAAAGTGTCACGGATGTCCATCTCTAGATGACCGTACCCAACACTGCGTACAGTGTCGGCACCCGACTGATAATCGGACGCTAAGTACGTCACACGGTCCTAGGTTGAGCATGCACAGCAATATATATAAAACAAGGAAAATAGATAACTAAACTGCAGAGTTTGGCAAGGTACACTTGCCTGATGTCCGAATATCAACAACTGCCCTGGTATCTGTGGATCCGGTGGGAACTACTCCAAAAGCTGTAATAAATATCACCAACAGTCTCAGAAGATGTCAAATAGCTGGAAATGCCTGTCCTTACGTCCAATTTGGACACAGGGGCAAAAAGGTCATTTTCGGGCCAAAGCGGGTTCCATAGGTGGGCCCACTTTGCACCGAAAAGCGCGTCAGGGTCAAAGGTCTCCAAATTCCGCAAACTCAGTGTCTATAAGTCAGGAACGATGATACGAACCCAATGGAACTTCCAGAATTGGATTCCGATGAGCCGGTCACAAAATCACCCGTCGAGTGGAGCCGGTGGGGCCCACGATACGTGATTTTGTCAACGTCCTCAGAATCGAACCAAACTTGGCTTACAGGACCAGCGTATTACTACGGATCCGATGGCGCAAGTTTCGTCTCGATCCGACGTGTGTACACGAAGTTACAGCGTGTTTCAGAATCGACGGATACGGGGTGTCGTCGGCGGATACGCGTTGATTCCGGGGTGCACGCACCTCCGAATCGACTTCTGCGAAATCCTACACGACCGTATCAACGTCGCGCACAGTTTGGTAAAGACCACGTGCGACCAAGTCGTCCCGATTGGCGGGGCGGACTCAGTTCCGGGGTGAAACAGGGCGTTGTTTTTTCCTTGTTTTGGATCGCGGTGTACGATCACTACAGGACGCGATGCACCGAGCGAGTTGCACGGGCACCGAGAGGGTTATACAGTCTACGCATAGCAATCGACGGAATTGAAAACGGAGTTGCGAGTTGGGAGAAATCAATACCTGAACAGGGCTCCGTGAATTCTGTTTTCTGCGTGTCCGAAAGCCAATTCCGTGTCCTGGTTCAGAGTTTCAGCTTCCTCGTGTCCGTGGTGAGTCAGAGCTAGGGCTCTGTCCGCGGATGGCTTCGCCGGGGGTTCAGCCTCGAGGTCGGCTAGGGCCCGCTCTTGGGACGATCGGGTGGAGGGACGGCTGAGTCGAGGTGGTGAGGGGAGTCGGCACTGGGTTCAGTCGACGGGGGTGACTAGGCCGGGCGGAGCGCGTCTGACGGCGCGGGGCTCTGGGCTCGACGAGGTGGATGTCCGCGGTGGAGGAGGACGAATCGGTGGACGGGGTTCTGTGGTCGACGGGCGGCAGTGGACGATCGGCAGGGAGCAGTGGTGGTTCTGCGAGTCGGGGTACTCGCTGACGATGGCGGCCGGTCGGCGTTGCTTAACGGAGCGGCGGAGCGACTGGAGGTAGGGGTCGGCGGAGATGACAAAGGGAATTAGGGTGGCGGCGGTGGCTACACGAATATCGAGGAGAATATATAGGTTGTGAACAGTGTTTCCGGCGGAGAGTTTAGGGTTTCCCCCTGATGTCGAATCCGGGTCGGGTCTGGCTTGGGTCCGACCCGACCCAATCCACTGTTTGGTTCAGCCTGGGTTGGTTTAGGCAGGGGTGTTTGGTTTAATCATCCAAATAGCTAAAGGTCCTCGATTCGTTGCTCCGGAGTCCAATAAATTCACCGAAAAATGCCACGCGTCCGGTTCTCCATTATACACAATAAATTTTTACTTCCAGAATATTTTGACTCCATTAAGCCACACTTAAAATTATTTAACCCACAAACCTCAGCTTTTAAGTTCCAGAAGAACACCAAAATACGGGAAAAATTGTATAAATCTTATTTCTGAAATTTAGGGTGTTTACAACTTCATATGCGGCCAAGTATTGCCAACCGCCAATAACTGTCATGCGCGAAGTCTCGTTATGCGCATACTCTGAAATCCTTGGTCAACTTGTAATCTTTCTTCCAACTTGAATGCGCGTCCTTCAAATATTAACTCCTTCATCCTGGAAAATGGTAGGTTCTGACAACTTAAGTTCAACATTTGACAAATGACTCATTTCCTCATCCAAATGTTCGAAGTGTATCCCGTCAATCTTCTCAAGTTTATGAAAACTTGTTACCGAGAAGATTTGATCGGATGTTCTACCTCTTTCTTCGGATCTTGCTTTAAGATTGTTAGTCCCGCGATGGATCAAAGATGGTAGAACATGGGCTATAGCAGAGCTGCTAGCGAGACCCGAAGGTCTGCTCTCTACTGGAACCCAAGTTGGCGTCGATGTCACGCCCCAGTCCCAAAATACTGAGGGACTGAACGCGTGATAATGTGTCACGCTCCAGTCTCAAAAATACGTAGGACTAGGACACGTAAGCATGCCAGCCACATGGATATGACAACTCCAATATATGGAAACCAAATCCACACGTACGTTGTAATATGAATATCAAATCCACAAGTGGTATAACTGTAATACAAGTCACAGGGTAAAATCTAAATCTCATCCACCAAAATCATATAGAAATAAATAAACAGTATCGATGAAACTAGATCTCAATAAGAAGTATCTAGGATGATAGTTGGATGAAAACAAATCCACTTCCAACTCGAATAGGAAAGGTAAATACAATATAAGTACAACACAATCAAACCCAATATAAGTATACCAGCTATCGATCACGGCTCGAAGAGAAGACATCCACTTATAAGCATATACAACCATCCAAATCTGCGCTCCTGCAAATACTCAAGAACAGATACACCTGGCAGCGGACCAGGTCCTCAGAGGGACGTAACAAGATACAGAAAATACGAGCCAACTTGAATACAGTAAACATGCATATAATTTGAAAATAAATAAGTACGCTGTACAAGACAATTTATATGAATGCAAATGAGGACAACTTTTCGACGTATGGGCAAGGGTAGTCTACTCGATCTAAGCCTCACAACTCACACACCCGTCTAGAACATCAGAAATCGACATACCTCTGGGGTAGCGGCCAGCGCGACTCTACAGAAATCGACATACCTCTGGGGTAGCGACCAGCGTGACACACGCCCGTAGTGCGAACTATATACTATGATTTATCAGAGTGGTTAAAAGTCCATACGCCTAATGATTGTCCTCCCATGATACTAGGTGCCATGTGTGTGTCAACATATCTAATACATAGTAATGACTGGAGAAAAACTACACATGCAAGAACTATACAGAAATGAAATAAATAAAAAGAAATATAAATAGCATGCAAAGTACTGTAAACAATTTGGCAAGGTATCTTGCCTGGGGTCCTGCTGCTGGTATGAATCAGAGTCCAAGTCACAGTCCAAATAGCCTATGTATTACAAATTTATCACGTCAAAAGATAATTTATTTTAATTTATTTAATTCTGGAATAATTACTCTAAAATCCTATTTTAATCTTATTATTCTGATTTTTATGTTAATTCCTAAATTTTGTCCAAAAAAAATTAAATTTTATCAACTCGAGACTCATGGCACGCAAATCGAGGCGATCTGTTGACCAAAAAATCAACCGATATAAACTCGACTTTTATGCATGATTTCCTGTAGATTTCAGCATCAAAAACATACTGGAATTTACGGCTCGTCCGAATTCAAATTCGTTTGGGAATTATGGCACATACAAATTTTGTATTGTGCACCGATGGTTAAATTCTAACCTAGAAGTTTTACAGAATTAACAGTATGTAAATACTTCGAATTAAATTCTAGGAAAAATATATGTCGATGATCTCGACATTAGCTTTCCGAAACTTTAAACGGTTCATGATTCATCAGAACACGTCTATTTTCGGACATGCTGTGCTCTACAAATTTTCCAAAATTTAATACTCATAATTTCGTAAAAAATATTTATATAATCAGAAAGCTAACCTCAATATCGTTCTAACAAAAAAAATTAGGCCTCGTTTGGAGTCCGGAGCTAGGAGATATCGTCCTTTTAATTCGTCATAACTAGTAGAAAATGAGGCTGAATTTATGACGAATTTTGACTATTTTTTTGGACGAAAAAGAGAGGAATTTGGGGAAGAAAAATATGAAGGATGAGGTATTTATAATGGTGGAGACTACTTAATTAAATACAACTATGATTGGTTAATTTGGATAGTATTATGATGAATTTAAATAAGGATATGATATACATTAAGTTGCTTTCCTAGTAGGTTCAGGATTTGAATTAATTTAAAGTAGAGTTTGAATCTATCTCAATAATTTATAATCTTGAATATAATTAAATATAATACAAATAATTTATAAAATCTTATTAATATCTATTAACACTAAATTAGCATCTATCTAATATTAAGACTATATATATCCAAATAAATCCTAAATAAATTCAAAAATCTAAAATAACCGAAAAATGATTCTAAATAAATATTTATATAAGTAAATATATCAAGAATTTCATTTGCTAATTAAATAACAAAATACTCTAAAGAAATTAAATATCTATAATAATATAAAATATACACAAAATATCTATTTTGGGTGAGGGGGTTTACAGACTGGGCAAAATTAATTACTTTTTGGGTTTTCTTTTTCAGAAATTAGTTTTTAATTCAGTTTTTCATAATTAACTCGAAATAAATGCTAAAAATAATCAAAAAATTCCCAAAAAAATCTAGAAAATATATTTTATTATTTAGAACCTAAAATAAATTTTTAGAATATTTTTAATTAAGTTTGAACATAAAATAAATTCTTTAAAGTCCTCAAAAATTAGTGTTACTAGTTTTTAATTAACTAAAAATTATGGAAAAATCCCAATAATCTAAAATAGCCTAAAAATAATTCTAAATAAATATTTATATAAGTAAATATACTAAAAAAATTATTTTATAATTAACTAAGATAATACTCTAAATAAATTCAACATCTATAATAAATATAATAATATAAAATATACACAAATACCTATTTTGGGTGAGGGAGTTTACAATCTACCCAACTTAAAATAATTTTGTCCTCGAAATTAAAATAAGGCATAATTTGTTAAATCCTTCACATTCGTACATAAGGTACGTCAATCGCAATCTCTTCCAAAAATTTAAATAACAAAATCTATTCAAATCTATCGCGATCACTTCAAAATTAAGATAATCACTGTTTAAATCAAAATTCAACCTGTCGTAATCTCTTCTCGATTTTTAAATAATCAACATCCAAATCTAACTCAAGTCTATATGACATCCCACATCAAAATTTATATCATAATTTTCAACTATCATAATCTCCTCTAGACTTTGAACAATAAACAATTCTAATCAAATCTTATTCCTATTCTTAACTTAAGAATTTTGTACTATTCAAATATTTAAACTCAATTTACATCTTTAATATTTCAAATAGGTGACCCAACAATCAAAATTGAACTTTTAATTCAAATCATCAAATTATAAAATTTAAATCTAATTAACCATTTGTTCAAGTCTAAAATTCTATATTTATCCTCAAAATTTAAATCGATGATTCATCCTTCAATATTCAAAATTTAAATTATGTGCTCAAAGTATAAATATTTGGTCCGCAATATCAAGATTTTAAAATTCGTTAAATCCTCATTATCTTAATCCTTCTTTTAAAATTTATCAAAATTAAAATGACTTGAATCTCCCAATCTAATCTTACTTGATCACAATCTAAAAGAAATTCCTCTCAAGTTGACAATGCACTGCTACCCAACTTAGAATTTATCCATCTATCACAGAAGGCTATATACTTTAAGAAAAATATTCCTTAATTTATTTACTCATGTCATTCAATCCTCAAAACTTCAACGCCAATTATATCATATATGATATGTCCTTAATTACAAAAGAATAATCCTCAAGTATGTGATCGGCCTACGGGGTATATCTAGTACTCTCTGTGTATTAAACTTATACCAAGCATGAGATTTCGTCTTTCCGAAATAAGGGAAGACGGAGATCAATAATAAAGAGTTCAAGGGCGAGGTAATAGAATAGAAGTATCGGGATCAAGGCGTTTAAAGAATTCAAATAGGAATTGTCAAAGCAGTTATGGATTGAAGTCCTATTTTGGTAATGCCTATCCACATGCTCGCATCGGTACAGTTATGTAACGAATACAATATGCTTAGACATATCTAGAGGGCAAGTACAGGTGTCTACTAGTCAACTATATATCTCAATCCACATAAAGTATTATTGCGAAGGGCGAATCAAGCGCACTATGGTTGATCAGACCGTAATACACTGATTCTGAATTGTATTATTGTGGGCCTCCCCAATAATACATATGTCATGAACAAGCTCGATAAAGAATAAGCTTGCAAAAACTAGGCTATAATAGCAGCATAAGTCAAGGTAGTACAGCAAATATAAGTACGCTAGATGATGATGAAAGGAGGTACAATTTAATTCAAGTTCACAAAAACAAAAACAACTAAACAACAATAATAAAAGACTCTACAATCCCTACAGTTACCATACAACCTCCTTGTCTAAGTCGCTAGTCGACCAAATAGGGGCAAGGACCTCTAAATTCTATCGTCTGAATAAACATTGTCGTCTTTTGCTAGAATGCAAATAATGTTGTTCAATCACACTCCATCAATAGGTCAAAAGATAATGTGATACTAGGTGTCAAACATTATGGTAAAACTTCTAACTAACTCTAGTAGTGTCTATACTACTCTCAAGTCTTCGTAATACATCAAGGGGTAATGGTATACCAATCTAAAGATAAGGAATTCTAGGGTTCACTAGATATTCTAAACTTAGTGGTGTGTCAATATTCTCGTTGTATTCTTAGTAGGTGTGCTACTCTAATTATCATCTAACAACAGGAACTTCTATATTATAGGAGAAGGCTATACTTAAAGAACTATTAGGGAAGTACATGAATCGAGTAGGATGCGGCTATTCAAATAGAACAGATTGGAAGGAAGGATGAGTCATAGTCAAATATGGATGAGATCCTATACTCTATTCCTAGGTGCAGGCTTGCTTGGTACAGTAACGTAACCGAGACAATATACTCTCGACCTGCATGGGCCACCACAAAAACATGTCACGTCCCAGTCCCAAAAATACGTAGGACTAGGACACGTAAGCATGCCAGCCGCATGGATATGACAACTCCAATATATGGAAACCAAATCCACACGTACGCTGTAATATGAATATCAAATCCACAAGTGGTATAACTGTAATACAAGTCACAGGGTAAAATCTAAATTTCATCCACCAAAATTATATAGAAATAAATAAACAGTATCGATGAAACTAAATCTCAATAAGAAGTATCTAGGATGATAGTTGGATGGAAACAAATCCACTACCAACTCGAATAGGAAAGGTAAATACAATATAAGTACAACACAATCAAACCCAATATAAGTATACCAGCTATCGATCACGGCTCGAAGAGAAGACATCCACTAAGCATATACAACCATCCAAATCTGCGCTCCTACAAATACTCAAGAACAGATACACCTGGCAGCGGACCAGGTCCTCAGAGGGACGTAACAAGATACAGAAAATATGAGCCAACTTGAATACAGTAAACATGCATATAATTTGAAAATAAATAAGTACGCTGTACAAGACAATCTATATGAATGCAAATGAGGACAACTTTTTGACGTATGGGCAAGGGTAGTCTACTCGATCTAAACCTCACAACTCACACACCCGTCTAGAACATCAGAAATCGACATACCTCTGGGGTAGCGACCAGCGCGACTCTACAGAAATCGACATACCTCTGGGGTAGCGACCAGCGCGACACACGCCCGTAGTGTGAACTATATACTACGGTTTACCAGAGTGGTTAAAAGTCCATACGCCTAATGATTGTCCTCCCATGATACTAGGTGCCATGTGTGTGTCAACATATCTAATACATAGTAATGACTGGAGAAAAATTACACATACAAGAACTATACAGAAATGAAATAAATAAAAAGAAATATAAATAGCATGTAAAGTACTGTAAACAATTTGGCAAGGTATCTTGCCTGGGGTTCTGCTGCTGGTATGAATCAGAGTCCAAGTCACAGTCCAAATAGCCTATGTATTACAAATTTATCACGTCAAAAGATAATTTATTTTAATTTATTTAATTCTAGAATAATTACTCTAAAATCTTATTTTAATCTTATTATTCTAATTTTTATGTTAATTCCTAAATTTTGTCAAAAGAAACTGAATTTTATCAACTCGAGACTCATGACACGCAAATCGAGGCGATCTGTTGACCGAAAAGTCAACCGACACAAACTCAATTTTTATGCATGATTTCCTGTAGATTTCAGCATCAAAAACATGCTGGAATTTACGGCTCGTCCGAATTCAAATTCGTTTGGGAATTATGGCACATACAAATTTTGTATTGTGCACCGATGGTTAAATTCTAACCTAGAAGTTCTACAGAATTAACAGTATGTAAATACTTCGAATTAAATTCTGGGAAAAATATATGTCGATGATCTCGACATTAGCTTTCCGAAACTTTAAACGGTTCATGATTCTGATTCAGGGTTCTCCCGAAATTGCGAAAACATCAAAATACGTCTATTTTCGGACATGCTGTGCTCTACGAATTTTCCAGAATTTAATACTAATAATTTAGAAAAACAATTTATATAATCAGAAATCTAACATCATTATCATTCTAACAAAAAAAACTAGGCCTCGTTTGGAGTACGGAGCTATGCGCAATGGCTTCTGGAAGATGAAGGAACCCTATATGACAATTCTCCAAAAATCGGCTGAAGAAAAACCCTAGAAATTAATATCTAAACTATTATATATATATATATATAGGAGAGAGAAAGTGCAGCCGCGGCTCACAGCGTGCCACGTGGCAGCCATCCGTGCAGCCCCGCCCAGATCGAACGGTCGTAGTTCGATGCGGCTCGGCTCAGCTGAGTCCGAGTCGAACTCGGTCTCGGCTCGGCTCGAGGTCGGCTCGGCTCGGCTCGCACCCACTCAGCGGTCACTGACAGGCGGGCCCGGCACTGTTCAACTAGAGGCTGACAGGTGGGCCCCCTGTTTGCTGACTGGGCAGAATTAATTACTTTTTGGGTTTTCTTTTTCAGAAATTAGTTTTTAATTCAGTTTTTCATAATTAACTCGAAATAAATGCTAAAAATAATCGAAAAATTTCCAAAAAAATCTAGAAAATATATTTTATTATTTAGAACCTAAAATAAAATTTTGGGATATTTTTAATTAAGTTTGAACATAAAATAAATTCTTTAAAGTCCTCAAAAATTAGTGTTACTAGGTTTTAATTAACTAAAAATTATGGAAAAATTTCAATAATCTAAAATAGCCTAAAAATAATTCTAAATAAATATTTATATAAGTAAATATACTAAAAAAATTATTTTCTAATTAACTAAGATAATACTCTAAATAAATTCAACATCTATAATAAATATAATAATATAAAATATACACAAATACCTATTTTGGGTGAGGGAGTTTACATAATGGCCAGCAGCATGCACCGATGGACAAACCCAATTTAATGGATCCATCGGGGCATACTTAAGCTGTAATACAAAAGTCAGGGTTTACTAATCTCATCCACAGAATAAAAATAGCAACATCAGCAAAAGAAATAAACAACAACATCCAGTTACAAGTAATTAAAAATCGGAGAACAACCCGATAATAAGTCTGTTTACACAAGTTCAATTAAACAGGAAAATAAAGAGTTTATTGGCCAAGTAAAACTGAGCATGGCGAAGCAGTTGTTCAGAAAAAGTCCTCAGCAATCACCTCGTCCTCAGGTTTCGGTACTGCTCCGAGTAGGGCCCATGTTCCGTACACCTCAGGGTAGATCTCGTCTGCTAAATCTGGGGACATAATCCATTCCAGGTCCTCAGGGGACATAGCAAGGTACAGAAAACACAAGCCAAAATAATGCAGAGCAGAAATAAAGGGACAATAGGGTAAGTAATTAAACCAGCTAAGTGATAATGCAAGTGAGAGTTATTATTCATACGCAGGCTGAGACTACTACAGGATCAGTGTCAAGAAACCATAGCAGTATTCACTCGAAGGGCCAGTACGGTACCAAAGCTCTGTGTCAGAGTCTAAGGCACTTCCATTAAGTTATTATATATATATATATATTCAGCCTTTTGTATGGTAATTCTCTCCCCACCCAATGTAATCTCACGTCACAGTTCCATAATATCTCATGTTCATGTCACGCAAGATTAAGCTAATGTAATAAGTTAGGATAAAATCTAAGCATGTAAAATATATAAGTCATAAACTTGTATCCTATACAGAATCACCTTGAATATTTAGGAAGATTCTCATGATTCGTGTCAGGTGTCCTAGGTATAACGTACTTGATTGGCAAGTACGAGAATGTAAATGTCACGATATCCATCTCTAGTTGACATTGCACAACCCCGCGTACGGTGTTGGCACCCGACTATAATCGGACGCTAAGCAAGTCACACGGCCCTAGGGTTGAGCATGTACAACAGTCACAGAAAATAAATCAAGAGAACAAAATGAATCAATATACTGCAATTTATGGCAAGGTACACTTGCTTGGGTTTTCGGCTCTAAGTGTGGCTCTGGCAACAGCTGGATTTGCAGGGACTGCTCTGGTTGCTGAAACAAACATCACCATCAGATCCAGAAAATATCAATCAGCTAGAAATGTCTGTCCTTGAGTCCAATTTGGAGACAAGGGTAAAAACGATATTTCCGGGACAAAATGAGGTCCACGTGGGCCACTTTGCACCAAAAAATGCGTCAGGGTCAAAGGTCTCCAAATCTGTCCAACTTAGTGTCAACAGGTCAGGAACGATGATACGAACCCAACGGAACTTCCAGAATTGGATTCCGATCAGCAGTTCTCAAAATCGCCCGTCGGGTGGAGCCTATGGGGCCCACGACACACGATTTTGTCAACGTTCTCAGAATCGAACCAAACTTGGCTCACAGGACCAGCGTATTGCTACGAGTCTAATGACGCAACTTTCGTCTCGATCCGACGTGTGTACACTAAGTTACAGCGAGAAACAGAAAAATCGGATACGGGGCGGTGTCCGCGGATACGCACTAATTTCGGTGTGCACGCACATCCGAATCAGCTTCTGCGAAATCCCGCACGTCCGTATCAATGACGCGCACGTATCTGTGAAGACCGCACGCGACCAAGTCGTCCCGTTTGGCGGGACGTACTCAGTTCCGGGGTGAAATAGGGCGTTATTTTTCCTGTTTTTGGATCGCGGTGTACGATCACTACAGGACGCGATGCCCCGAGCGGTTTGCACGGGCACCGAGGGGGTCATACAGGCTACGCGATGCAACTGACGAAATCGAAATCAGAGCTACGAGCAAGAAGTTACAAGTACCTGAACAGGGTCTGAAAACAGCGAGTTTCCTTCGTGTCTGTCTCGTGTCCGACACGCCTAGGGTTAGGGTTTAGGGCTGTGTCCGGGTCTGAGGATCCTGTGTCGAGTCCTTGCTGTGTCCGTGTCTGAGGCTCGTCGGAGTTGGCTGGGGGCGGCTCTGCAGAAGGAGGCGAGGCACGGCGGGTGGAGGCTCTGGGTGCTGGGGACGGCTCGCCGGACGGAGGCGGGTCGTGCTGCTGCTGCTGCTCGGCTGGAAAGTAGGAGGAGGGGAGGAAGGAGGAGGAAGGACCGGGCGAGGCTGGTGCGGTGGAGCTGGGAGGCGACGCACGGCGGGTGGCGGTCGGAGTCGGGTGGAGAGCCGGAGGCGGAGGAGGGAAGAATGGGCTCGGGTGAGGGTTTATATAGGAGAGCTAGGGAGAGGGAACGGCGGCCGGCGAGGGGAGGGGAAGAGGGTCCGGTGAGGGAGAGGAAGAGGGAGCGGCGCTGGTGCGGTGAACGGGCGGCGGCGGCGGCCATTTCCGGCGGCGGGGAGGTGAGAAGTCGGGGACGGGTCTGGGAGAGAAAGGGTCTAACGGGTCGGGTTTGGGCGGACGGGTCGGGTTCTACGGATCCGGCCCGATCCGAAACTAAGGCGGGTCGGGTTTCAGGTTAATGGGTCGGGTCTGGGTTGGACCCGGATCTGACCCGCTAAGAATTGGTTTAAATAAACCTGGTTTGGTTCAACTTGGTTTGGTTTGGTTTGGTTTATTTTAAATAAACCCGGTTTATTTTTGGTTTAATTAATTAATTAGTTTTAGGGCTTTAAAAATCCATCCGGGGTCCAATAAATTCCCGAAAAATTACCCTATGTCTAATTTTTCATTTTACACCATAAAATATTATTTTCATAATATTTTAATATTATTTATTATCAATTAAAAATCATTTAATAAATAAAACTCCTGAATTTAATTACAGAAAATTCCCAGAAAATTCCAGAAAATTCAGAAAAATCCAAATTTATCAAATTTTGAAAATCAGGGGGATTACTGTCGAGATCAGAGATTCACACAAGAGTTCCTCATATGATATTTCTCGATTCTGACGAAGTACGAACCAATAACATGTTACAAACTGGCTCCGAAGAAAACGAAGATTACAACAAGCAACAAAAAAATATTCTTCTCTTTACGTTCGCAAATGCTATAATGCGAAAGAATGAAGCAAAAAAAGCTGAAGAGAAGCTCCTTGTTGGGGTGGTCAGAACCACCGTTGCTCAAAGCAAAATTTGCCGTAAAGACAATCTTCCCCCAGGAACCAGCAATTTTACAAAAGAACTTCTGGAACGCTCAAAGTCACCTTCGAAAGCACTCGAAAACACCATGTGGGAGGGGGACACTCTGGGCCGCATATAATCTGGTGTTCTCGGTGTTCCATCTGTATTATATCTCTTGAAATGAAAGAGTATGTCCTCTATATAAAGAAGAAAATAGCACCTATGCAGCATGAGGCAACTCCAGGCCGCATAAGCGCTGACCGACCAGATCCCCCAAATCCGGGTGTCAGATCCGTCAGCATCGCAAGTCACGCTGCACTGCATGAGGCAGACATCGCCGCCAAATGCCGAAAGCAATCGCTCGCGCCGCCTGACACGCTGTACTGCACGAGGCTGATAGCACCGCCAAACGCCGAAAGCATGCCATGTCCCCTCCACGTCAGACTCTCCACATAGCACCTTGCCTCATGTCGACTAGGCCGCAAGGCCCTGGCCGCATGAGCACAGGCCGCACGCACTCCTGGCCGTATGGGCACCGAGCCTCATTAGCATCGAGCCGCATCCGCAAGTGCAATGTGCGCCAACAAAGCGCCACTTTGCGCCCTTGAGCACGAGCTCGAGTCTGAGTCGCTAAGTCCCTGCGGGACTTAGCTCATAAGGAAAACTTTCCAAAGGTGGTAATAAAACAAAGATTGTCATAATGGAATTCACACTTAATCCCTCTAGAAAAAGTCAACCCACATGGACCTCCACCCCATGTGCATATACCAATACTAAGCATAGCTATATATTGAGATATACGCATTGGTGGTTTTCCAATGTGAGACTAAAACTCTCAAAGCCAAGTGGAAAACACCAACAGTTTTGACTATTTCGATTCGGTTGAAACCGTATAAACCGAATGCTCACCTTACCTATGCCTGCTTAAAAACCATTTTTTAATAATATTTTTATATTATAATTATTGATTTACGTGACAGTTTTTACATGACATACATTTGTCATGAGATAATCATATGTTTTGGTCGTTATTTTTTCTTTTTAAAATATATTTTAAATAAAATAAATGTATAAATGATAATAAACAAAAATATATATACAATATAGTCAAATATACTTAAGATTTAATTCAAAACATATATAGTATAATAAAATATGGGAATGGTTATTCGTACTCTAAATCGTTTTTCGAGACCCTAGCTTAGTGTAGTACGGGAGTACAAATTGAAACGCGAATAATAATTTCTTGGCTATTGCTATTTCATTCCACTAGTTGTAGTCATGTAGTACAAATTAAAGCGCCACAATTTACTAAAACTAGTTATTTAAAAAAAAAGTTAGCGAAGTATTTACAAACTGTTTAGACAGCTCAATTTTGGACTGTTTTCAATCCTCATTATAAAAATAGAGATAGATATATATTTAAAAGTTAAGTAAAATATATCTATAAATTTTTTAATCCTAATTATTAATTTTTTGTTTGTTTGTTTCGTAAACATCACTGTTTAGGCCTGTCAATGGTAGTTTATCGGTCGGATGTTGGCATTACCACATCCGAACCGATAGCTATCGGATACATCCAATAACTATCAAATATCCGAACGGATGGTAGTTTTGGCTCCCGTATCCGTTACCGATTATTTTAACGGATATCGGATAATATCCGAACAAATAAGTATATTATTCCAGGTAGATTAACATCACTAAAATAACTTCAGAACCATTACAAATCATTTGGTATTTGGTTATCTATGTATACACATTCCATACAGTCTTTTAATTAAAAATAAACCAATGGATACATGAAAACTTACATGTTGCTTGTAGAGCTAAGATCAGAACAATATATGAAGACATACTTGATTCAGATATATTCAGTAACTCATATATAATTAAAATATATTTTATATATTAAGTTATTTTATTATCGGATCGGATGTTATCGGATCGGATATGATATTTTTTGTATCCGCATCTGATAAATATTCGATAAGATATCTGAATTCGTGTTGTATCGAAAATTCTAAATATTATCGATTCGCGGATTGAATTCGGATTTTCGGTTGACTTTTGACAGGTCTACCACTGTTATACAGACAGAGAGGCAAAGATAATATAATATGGTGCCAGCTTCTTTGAAAGCTCACCCCATCCGCCAATGGGCGCCTTCTCCAACTATTCTTCTATCAGCATCATTCCAATCCACATCTCTCACTTCCCAATAAAACTCCACCGCTTCCTCACTTCCCGAAATCCTAGAATTCGTCGCGACCGAGGCTTCTTCCTCTCGATGGCGCTGCACTCCTCCTCCTCCTCTTCCTCTGCACTCGGTCAGCACATCCTCTCCTTGCTCATTATTTCTTGGTTTTGCGATTCAATTTGGTTTCAATTTGGTCTGAATGGTGAAATTTGTTGACCCCCTTGTATAAAAAGAACACCATTTCCCCCAAAAATTGATCTCGAGTTGCTGTGGATGGGGAAAATAGCCTATAATGAGAAAGTGTATGGACCCATAACATCAAATGCGATAGCTTTAACGGAAATTGGGTCTTTACAATCCAATTGCAGGGAGACAAGTGCACACAACACGATATGGACATACGACACGGCATGGCATCAATTTTGGTGTGTCCTAGTTGTATTTGTCCAATACGACTTGACACTGACACCCACCGTTCTTTTTTAGTGTCAGTGCTTCCTAGGTGTGGGGATATCTGGTAGAATTTGCACTCGGAAGCCATAACATAGTCTGTGTTCTTCTTTATTTTTGAGCCTAGAAAGAAAGACTGGATTTTTGACTAAACAAGAAACTATCTTGAACGGACACAAATAGTACACGACACTGATTCGGTGAGTCCTAGTCTACCATGGAGTGTCTGTGTTGTCTCTCATACGTGCCAATTGTTGGATATAGGATCAGTATACAGACAATTCTAACATAATAAACAACGAAAATTGAATTTTATTTAACAAAATCAATATACAAACAAACTTATATAAACATATATATGCGAAATTCAGAAACATAATCACTGACTTGATGACCGATAGAGGCTTGCAGATTGCAATGTCCTTTAGACAAAATTTCGCCCCTACTCGGTATTTGTAGTTTTGGAGGCATTTGACCACTATGATGAACTATCTTAATCCAAGGGTCTAGCACTGGGACCCTTGAATTCTAACAAACATACTTGGTGTTTGCTTTTCTCATAAAAGGAAGAAGAAGACGTTTGCTTGTCTAAATGATGTTATTCAATTGGAAACGCTCCCGACTCTTAAATATGTCTTCACAGAGAAGTTGCAGCTTCTGAACAATTGCAAAGTTTGAATTCAAACGATAAGTTAATCAGACTTAGACTTGTCGTTTTAGGTCAAACAGGAAAAATAAAGTTTTGAGCCTAAGATCCACAATGCCCAGTCTTTGATATATATATATATATATATATATATATATATATATATATATACACACTCAAGAGAGGCAGACCCAATCCGAGCCCACTTTCTACCCACTACATTTTATATGTCATTTAGGTAAACATATTAAAGTCATTTAATGCTCTTTGTGTTTCCAATGTGGGACTCTTCATATTCCTATTCAAACTCCAACAACACCCCACATGTGAAAAAAAATATGAAATAAGGGTAAGGAGAGAGTTTTTTTTGGACTTGAACATACCTTAGTGAAAACTTATCGAACTTACTTGGTAACGAAGTGAATATGAAATCTTGAACTGTTCACCGTAGTAGCAAGCCTAGACAATAAATCTCACGTATTATTTCTGACACTTTTCATTTCTAACGGTTGTGTTCATTTTGGTCCTGAACAAATCCCGGATTCATGAGAGCTTTAGAGAATTTTGCCATTAAATTATCATGAACGCGACCCCACATTACTCTCGTATAGGTGATACCTAATTTAAGAATATATTGCTATATTCCTCTTATATAAGATATTAGCACCATTAAGAATATTTATTCAACCTACAACATCATCACATATAACACACTTTTACATCATAGGAATGAGTTATTTTTGTGGCTTCAACTTTTGAACCTCACCCAACCGGTTTACATATTAAACCTAGACCATGGGATCCCCAATTAGCTAGGTTCCGCCATGTTTGATTCATTTAATTGGCTTTAAATCCATTCCCCTAGATGTATACAACAATTGTTCTCTTGGTATACTTTTTGTAAGAGGATCTGCAATATTCTCTTTTGACTTCACATAGTTAATGGAAATAATACCATTTTTTCGCATTTTCTTAATGGTATTATGCCTCCGTCTAATATGCCTTGATTTGCCATTGTATTTATGGCTCTTAGCCCTTGTTATTGCTGACATACAGTCACAATTATACATATGGCTGTTACAAGTTGAAGCCACAATGAAATATCTTCTAAGAAGTTTTTAAGCTATTATGCTTCTTCAACAACTTTATATAAGGCTATAAACTCAGATTTTGCTGTCGATCGTGCATGTAAGGTTTGCTTGGATGACTTCCAATATATCGTTGCTCCATTAATTGTGAACACATCCACTAGTGGATTTGGAATCATTACTACAAGAAATCCAATTTGCTTTGGTGTATCCTTCTAATACCGGAGGGTATCTTGTATAATGTAATCCATAATCATTGGTAGTTAATACTCTTATTAGGGCTTTCCAATGATCCTTTCTAGGACTACTTATATATCTACTACACCTACTTATAGAATAAGCAATATCCGGCCTAGTACCAGTGTTCTAAAAATCTTCTGTTCGGCCTTATAGAAGCTGTCTTATTGTTCATACAAAATGATAGTTTCTTCCAATATTTTCATTGTTGTAGCCTTGTAGAAGTGTTTGAACCATGTAATAGATAACGAGACGTTTAGAGATGAGAGAAATAGTAAATAGAACCCAAATTAGTTAAAAATACTATATAAGCTGTTATAAGAAAGTAGGAGGAAAAAAATGCCTGATACCTGTGCGGCACCTAGGCGCTAGGCTCCCCTCCTCCGCACCGAACCCGCATAGCGAATATTGGAACAATGCCTAGTACTATTCATGATATACATTAAACATCCAATTATTTGAGATATTCCTTCTCCACTTTTCTTTTTCAATTTGGAGTTGGCATCAAAAGGAGTTACATCGGGTTTGCTATTGAAATGACCAAAACGCAACACTCAAGTATTTTTTCCACATACTGGGATTGTGATTAATGCATACCCATTTTCATTTCTTTGTATTCAAATTCCAAGTATGACATCTGCGTCTCCCATGTCTTTCATGCCAAGTTTGGAATTCAACATTTTCTTTGTGGAATTTATGACATCTAAGTTTGCCCCCATGACATGCATGTCATCTACATACATGCATACAATGACAAAAATTATTAGAGTTCTTTATGTAAACACATTTATCACATTCATTGATTTTAAATCAATGGAACAACATTGTATGATCAAACTTTTCATTCCATTGCTTGGGTGCTTGTTTAAGTCCTTACAACGACTTAATAAGCTTACAGACCTTTTTCTCTTGGTCTTATATATATATATATATATATATATATATATATATATATATATATATCCTTTTCTAATTCATCATTTAAGAATGCAATTTTTACATCCATTTTATGAATTTTCAGTTTGTATACAGATAGCGACCAACATTCTTATTGATGTAATTCTTGTGACATGTGAGTATGTGTCAAAGTAATCTAACCATTCTTTTTTACGGTACCCCTTAGCTACTAGACAAGCCTTGCACTTGTCTATTGTATCATCTGGTTTCAATTTCTTTTTGACGGTATCCCTAGCCCAATTGGTTTACTACCAGAAGGTAGGTCTGCCAATTCCCAAGTGTTATTGAGTAAAATAGACTCCATTTCGCTATTTATTGCTTCTTTCCAATACATGGCTTCTGATGATGTCACAACATCTTTGTAGGTTTGTGGTTCTGTTTCTATTACATAAGTAACGAAATCAGGTCCAAAATCCTTAGCAACTTTGGTTCGTTTACCCCTTCTTGGTGTTCCAAGTCTTCCTCTTGGTCATCATTCATTATAGTAGTTTGTTGAAGACTACTTTCTTGATCATTTGACGATGAATCATCACCCACATAAGTAGAATCATGTTTCCTTTTATTATTTTCATATAGTCTAGTCTTGTATGGAAATATATCTTCCACATCACTATACGATATTTCAGATTTGAATACTATAAATCGATAAGCTGCACTATTATTGGCAGGTCCAATAAACACACAATCAATTGTCTTTGGTCCTAATTTGACCATCTTAGGTGAAGGTACTTCAACCTTGGCAAGGCAACCCCACACTTTCAACGTTTTATAAGTAGGAACTCTCCCTTCCCATATTTCATATGGAGACTTATTTGTTGATTTGTGTGGGATTTTGTTCAAGATATAATTTGCAGTAAGTAAGGCCTCACTCCACAAATTTTGTGGAAGTCCAGAACTATTCAACCTGGAATTAATCATGTCCTTGTACGTTCTATTTTTTATGTTCTGCAACTCCATTTTGTTGTGGAGTGTAAGGAGCATTCATTTCATGTACAATTCCACTTTTTTTCACAAAATTCTGCAAAGGCAAGAGATTTATATTCTCCTCCTCTATCCGATCTCAGAACTTTGATTTTCTTTTCAAGTTGATTTTCAACTTCGATTTTATGTCTTAAACATATTCAATACCTCATCTTCGCTATGTATTAAGTACACATAACAAAATCTACTGCAATCATCTATGAAGGTAATATAATAATTATTTCCTCCATGAGATTGTGTGGATTTAATCACATAAATCACTATGTATTAATCCCAACACTTTATTTATTCCTTTCGAGAACATATTTATGAGATTGCCTTGCAAACTTCGATCCTGTGCAAATTTCACATCTGCGTGTAGCATCCATTTTACAATTAGGCAATAAACCTAGATTATGCATTCTATATAATGAACGCTAATTAACGTGTCCTAATCTAGCATGCCATAAATCAGAAGACTCAATCAAGTAGGTAGAACTAGAAACCTTATTTATTTTATTAATAACATCATAAGCTACAATATTGAGTTTGAAAGGCCTTCATCAAATAGTCCTTCCCAACAAAAGTTCCTCCCTCAGTGAGAACGAACTTGTTAGATTCAAATACAAGTGTGAAGCCCTTGTTACTAAGAACAGGACCAAACACAAGATTTTTCCTGATTTCAGGAACATGTAGAACATCGGTCAGAGTTAGATTCTTCCAAGAAGTGAGCCTCAAAACCACATTCCCTTTTCCAGCAGCACTAGCCTCAGAGGCGGCATTTCCCATGAACAACTTCTCTTCCCCATTGATTGAATGGTATGTGGTGAATTGACTCCTTTCTCCACATATGTGCCTTGTTGCACTAGTATCAATCCACCAATCCTTGTTGTCATTCACAAGATTGACTTCAGAAACAACATCAATGAACTTAGCAGTATCAAGTATCAACAGCCACATTTGCTTGGTTGTTATTGTTGTTGCCTCTGCTGCCATCCTTTTTATTCCTACAGTCTTGTGCCTTGTGTCTAGCCTTGCCACACATCCAACAACTTCCTTTAATCTTCTTGTAAGTCCTTTGCCTTTGGTGCAAGCTTAGCAGTATTTTTGCCTTTGAATTTCTGGGACTTGGACTTTGCCTTCAAGTCTCTCCCTCAACAATGTTGGCTTTGGCTTCATTGACAGAACCATCGGTCTGCTTCTCACTTTTCAGGTGGTCTTCTTGGACTCGTAGTTTCAGAACCAGATCCTCCATAGTCATCTATCTCTTCTTATGCTTCAGGTAAATCTTAAATTCTTTCCAGGCGGGTGGTAACTTCTCTATAATCGACCTAACTTGAAAGTTTTCATTAATCACCATACCTTCAGCATGAAGTTCGTGAATAATAACCTGGAGTTCCTCCACTTGCTTGACAACAATCTTGCTATCCACCATCTTGTAATTCAGAAATTTCCTGATGATGAATTTCTTTGAACCGGCATCCTCGATTTCCTTTTTCTTTTCGAGGGATTACCAAAGTTCCTTTGCAGAATTATATGATCTATACACATCATACAGAGAGTCATCAAGACAATTCAGAATATAATTTCTGCATAGAAACTCACTGTGAACCCATGCATCAATTGCATTCATCATTTCCTTGGTTATAGGAAGTTCAGTTGCCACAGATTTCTCTTGATTTATCACATGAGCCAGGTTCAATGTTTGTCAGATAGAACAACATCTTCTGTTACCAGCTTTAAATTCCACGCCTTTGTAATTTTCTTGTTGTGCAACGTGAGTCTTAGTGCCATTACTCATTGATCCTTGATCCATAATTCTATCTAAACTTTGTTGGATATAGGATCAGTATACAGACAATTCTAACATAATAAACAATGAAAATTGTATTTTATTGAACAAAATCAATATACAAACAAAGTTATATAAACTTATATATGCGAAAGTCAGAAACATAATCACTGACTTGATCGATAGAGGTTTGCAGATTGTAATGTCCTTTAGACAGAATTTCACCCCTACTCGGTGCTTGTAATTCTGTAGGCATCTGACCACCAGGATACAACTATCTTAATTCAAGGGTCTAGCACTAGGACCCTCTAATTCTAATGAACGTACTTAGTGTTTGCTTTTCTCAGAAAAGGAAGGAGAAGACGTTTGTTTGTCTATATGATGTTATTCAATTGGAAACGCTTCTGACTTAAATTGATTTTTAGAGAGAACTTGCAACTTTCTAAACAGTTGCAAAGTTTGAATTCAATGGTAAGTTGACGAGACTTATTGTTTTAGGTCAAACACAAAACTAAATTCTCGAGCCCAAGAGGCCCATGGCCGTGTCTTTTATATATATATATATATATATATATATATATATATATATATATATATATATGCCCACAAGTACGCCCAAGAGAGGCAGCAACCCCAATCCGAGCCCACTTCCCTTATCCACTCCATTTTATACGTCATTTAGGTAAAAACATATTTAAAGTCATTTAATGCTCTTGGTGTTTCCAATGTGGGACTCTTCATATTCCTATTCAATTTCAAACTCCAACAATGGTTTTTGGAGTCCGTCTTTCCTAGATAAGCACATTTTTTCTGTTTCCATCTCCTTCCAATACATCATACCAATGTGCTGTTTGGTGCAATCGTAGGATGTGCTTTCATCCTAAGGATGCATGTTTCTGTCACGGAAATAACCTACTCATAATGTGAGTGTGAAACTATACATGTAACTAATCCTCACTGGATCTTGTGTGTGTGATAGTCTTTTTGGCATTGAAACACCCATTTTTTATGGGTATATTCTCGTGGAGCATAGTTCAGTTCGCAAAGCCAACCCTTTTTCTAAATCTCTTGTTAATAATACGTCAATGTGATGCAAGTGAACTTTTATGGTATCTTGACTCTTCAGTAGTCTTGGTCGGGGAAGTAGTGCTTATTCTCTCTCAACAAGCTTAACTCTATGAAATTGTGCCCTAGTAACAATCATTCCATCAGCTAGTCTTAACCAATTCATGTGCAAATAGTTTCAAGAACCCTCTAATTATTAATCATGCTAATTTCCAGTTAGAAGATAGCAAATCAAGTTATATTACTTCTAGGTAATAAGTGGTCAATATTTTTCACAATGCTTTTTTTTTTTTTGCTCCGGGCATATACTTTTTGTTCAATTATTAGTATTATTGTAATTCTATTTTAAACTTATTTTAGTGGATTGGTTATGCAATTCAACTGTTTTTATATCATGTTGAATGCAGACACATCAAACAGTGCAGAACTGAAAGCTCCATATCCTAGTGTTGTAGGGGAGAAAGATTTGTTGATTGTAGGGCCAGGCGTACTTGGTAGATTAGTAGCTGAAAAGTGGAGACAGGTCAGTTTCTGTGTATTTCAAAAAAAAAAATGTGAAATGTATATATTAATGCGCGCATAATATTTTATTCTTAGATTAGATCGTTAGTTCCATTTCCTAAACCTTTTTGATTATACTGCTTGAATTGTTTTGATGATGTGAGAATGCTCCATATTCTGGAGATAAATACAGCCGAAGGCCAGTTATGTGGCGTGCATAGGATTTGAACCTAGACCTGTTTTAAGTTTGGCTTATCACTGGACTACAGTGGTAACCACCTTCCTGTCCTGCCCCTTTCACCCTTCATGAGCACTGTCAAGCCATATAATATTATCGATTGGAGGAACGAGGATGCTCATAATTATATCAGAAGCAAAGTCGTAAACACCATCAACTCCAGAATAAGCTTCCACATTTCTTTCAAATAGTTGTTTGGCATTGGTAGCCGATTTTTGTGTTCCTAAATGTTGGAAGGTTCCATTAATGTCACTTAATGGTATTATATTTCGCCCTATTTAAATATTTAATTTTATCACTTTATTCCTCGAGTCTAGTTGTCTGGTTAAGAGGTAATAAATAATAGGGTTTTGTACAGTAACATGTATCTATTTTTTTATTTGATTTAAAACCTAATTTTGAAAAGGTGAATACAACATGAGTGTTAGTTATGTTGAAGAAAGAGACATTTTTCTTAAAACCTGAAGCAAGTTTACCATTGTCACTTTTTCCACTCTCCTTTAGTTAAAGTGTCCAATGAAAAGCTACATACTATAACTGAATTCTTCCACATTTTTTTTTTCTGTTATCAGGATCATCCAGGCTGTCAAATTTATGGACAAACAATGACTTCTGATCATCATGATGAATTGATCCAACTTGGAATAAATCCATGTTTAAGAGGAACAAAAACTGAAAATCAATTTTCTTATGTTATTTTTTGTGCTCCTCCGTCTCAGACAGTAGATTACCCTGGTGATGTCAGGTAAGTAGGTTTAAGCTAATGTTTTAGATGTATTAAGTAAAAATATTTCAACAATTAAGAAAGGCTGAAAGCTAAGTTTTCATTTTTTCTGAACATCTGTACATAGCTGCACTTTCATTCAGTCTCGGCCATAATCCTATCTTCATCTTGATATGCTATCCTTTTGACATCATAATTGCCTTTCAATATGCCAAGAAGAGTCTTTCATTAAAAAAAAAAAGTCTTGTATGGTAATTTTGTCTATATATATTTGTAATGATGATTACTTACCGTCACTTCCACTAGAAATTTAATTAACTTTTGGTTACTCATTACTTCTGCAGAATATTTGCATGATTACACCCATTTATTTCGTCATTGTAGTTAGTGAAACTGATCTTAGAAATGCAAATATTGAAAAACGTAATATATTTGAAGTTTTGAACTTCAAAAATGTGTAGACTGGCAGCTTCAAACTGGAGTGGTGAAGGTTCTTTCCTATTTACTTCAAGCACTGCTGTATATGATTGCAGCAATAATGGACTGTGCAACGAGGTATTACATCTAATATAAATGCATTCTCCTTGTAAAAATTTGTTTTGTACTCGTCATTTTTCTATCATTTTCTGGTAACAGTAATACTGTTAGAGACAAGGTACGCGGATATATACCATTATCCAATACAATCTTGGATGATTGGGCTAGCTTACTCGTAGCTAACACTGTCATCTCCCAAAAAAAACAAAACAAAAACAAAAGCAAAAACAAATGTGTTGAAGTGTATTGCTACATTTCAATTGAAGTTCTTAATAGATTTCCCTTAAGAATAGCTTAATATCTAGACACCAACTTAAGTGGGAACCTTGAACTCTATCTATTTTGTTGTTCTCCTTTCTACAGTTATGTATTCGGATTCATATTCACTGTCCTTAACAACTGTATTGGTTTTTTACCATGATAGATTATTCAAAAACTTAAATGCTGATTAAGTGATCATCTGAGGGGAATATTTATGGTGTCACATGCTGATATTTCTTCCTCACTCTGTGATTCTTGATTTGTGTGTGTGCATGTCTGTAGTGATGCTTTGGGTCTTCAATGCAAACAAAATTTTCACAGGCAGGATTTGATAAAAATACTCAACCTACTTTGTGGATAATCATGTGGTAAATGCATATTAATATTATATTGAACCTATAACTTCTAGACATGATATTTGTATTTTGTTTTAGTTCCCATGTTCATAGTCATTTCTCATTTATCCTTAGTTCCCTAATGACAAAAGATAAATGTTTGAACTTTCAGCAACTCTTATTTCTCGATTACTGTAAAATGCCTTCTTCGGGTTAAATATGATGTCTCATATTATTTGGATCAAGGTTCGCATGATCAGTATCTTTATCAATTTCGGACCCTTGTTATGGGTATCTGTTTCAGATTGGAATTTCGGAGTTATTCATTACAGAAAACAACAATAACAAAGCATTTTATTCCAAATTTTTAGAGTTGGCTATTTGAATCCTTCTCTTCATTCAACTCTATTAAGGGTGATGTCCTCTCTAACATTAACAGAAGGCATTTCTTCGTTTCGAAAAGCCAAAAAGTAATAAAAAAGTGTTTAAAAACAGATTGATGAATTTCGGCATAACTTATATTTATTGTTTTCTTTAGCTTTGAATAGAATAATTTTCAAGATTGATGAACGTTCAATTTGCAATAAATACTATTGTCTATTCACTCGAAATAAGTACTATTGTTTGTTTACTTGCTTGTAGACAAATTATACTCGCAATAGATAACTTAGAGGGTAATAATTAGAGTGTAATAATATAAAGATGGAGGAACCATGTCAATAAGGAATTTTATCGACACACTGTAGCATGTCGATCTTCGGCACAACCCAATAATTGTGCCAATATTGTTTTGCCGTACTTCTCTCTTTTTCTTTAATTATTTGTCTTTCATCTGAATTGGTTGGGAAACAGAGCTCTAGTTCCGTGATCGGTCTGTATCAACGGGGTCTATCAGATCCGTACATGCCAAAACCGATATGGTACAACCAATATGTATCGGTATCAGCTGATACTGCAAACAGTTTGGATCTTATAGATTCAACTATTAATTCATTCTTGATTGTTGCTTTTGCTATAATATTTGACATGCCAGAATATTTCCAATTTTTTATTTTTATTACACTCCAAAATAAACTAGGGATAGGTTGCCTAATCTCCGAGGTTATGACTTGAATGATGAACCCAAGCATTGTAGTTTATTTTTATGAACCTTCAAGTATTCTATTTTTATGAACCTTCAAGTATTCTTACGTGATGAGTCATAGCAATGAAATATCTTCATCATCTAAAAATATCAGCTGAACAAGCCACCTTTCTTTTTCAGTTCTATAGCACAAAGATTGAATCAACATGAAACAGCCACGTAATTCCTATTTATTGTGCAGGATTCTCCATTAGTTCCTCTTGGTAGAAGTCCTCGAACAGATGATGAACTAGGGATAGGTTGCCTAATCTCCGAGTTTATGACTTGAATGATGAACCCAAGCATTGTAGTTTATTTTTATGAACCTTCAAGTATTCTATTTTTATGAACCTTCAAGTATTCTTACGTGATGAGTCATAGCAATGAAATATCTTCATCATCTAAAAATATCAGCTGAAAAAGCCACCTTTCTTTTTCAGTTCTATAGCACAAAGATTGAATCAACATGAAACAGCCTCGTAACTCCTATTTATTGTGCAGGATTCTCCATTAGTGCCACTTGGTAGAAGTCCTCGAACAGATGTCCTTTTGAAAGCAGAAAATGCAGTTCTTGAGACTGGGGGTACTATTCTGAGATTAGCAGGCCTTTATATATCCTTTCAATGTACTTTTAACCAAAATTTGAGCAGAAGTGTCATCTTGTTCTAAAATCAAGGAATATGCCATCTTATACTTCATGCAACTTTTTTAGTTTTTTCCTTGACAAGCACACAAAGCAGACAAAGGTGCCCATGTTTATTGGTTGGAGAAAGGAGTAGTTCCATTTCGCCCAGATCACATACTCAATCTCATTCATTATGAGGTCATAACCTTTATTTCAGTTTTCTATTCCATATATGCGGAACTAATGTGATATCTATCTCTATATCTTGTATCTTCATATCCTTTCATTGTGGATTTTTATTTAATTATTAATTGAAGGTCAAGAGGCTCCTAACACATGTTCCAATTATTGTGTTTGTATTGTCATTTTTTTCTTTAAGAAAAATTAATAAACTCTTGCATTCAAAATTACAGATGTATTAACATTTTTTTCCCTAAAACTATTATTGATTTTTGGACATATTGGGATTAGCTTTCCCCTTTCTATTCTCTCACCATCCGGTAGGTGTTCTCAACGACATGCAAAAGGGAGATTACTTGCTATGTGCTACTCATAACAAAGAGGCTAAGGGAGGGGAAGGGATGAAAGATGCTATGGAACCACCACCGCCGCCGCCGCCGCCCCCGCCCCCCCCCCCCCCCCCCCCCCCCACGCACCCACCCACCCCACCCCCCACTCCCACCCCTGTCAAGCAAATTTCTTATGATTGGTTATTAACATGGGATCAACCATCTGTGCAATAGCCATTGTCGCCCCCCCCCCCCCCCCCCCACCACTCCCACCCCTGTCAAGCAAATTTCTTATGATTGGTTATTAACATGGGATCAACCATCTGTGCAATAGCCATTGTCGGCTAAGTGCAAATGACTGTTTATATGAGCAAATGGGTGGGCTTTTATTGTTGCATAAAATATGGTGTCCCTGATACCCGGTGGCACAAGTTCCCGGTAATATAGGCTCTGTGTAGGATTAAGATACACATAGCCTTTCTATGGTTGGTTAATCGTTGTAATTATAGTTTGATAAGCACCGTATCCCTACAACATTGGTTTGATTAATATTTGAATTACTTTAGGCATCCTGAATACCCTATTACTAACCTTTGTGCGTACCACCATGAATTTCATATTTGTTGCAGTTGCGGGAAACTAGTCATTGCTAACTAGATATGGCTCACATTAGGACACTAATATTTTATAATAATTATAGGTTCATCTAGTCATCATTTGGTTCACTAAATCAACTGGTTGGGTTTAGGGCTGAGCATATCTCGGTCCAAAACTGAAAACCCACCTGATATAAGCTATTCGGTTCGGTTTTCCAATTTAAGTTCGGTTTTTGATTTTGGGTATGGAAAATTTAGGTTATTCGGTTGGGGTTGGGGTTTGGGTTCAGGTTTGGAAACCGACTCAAACCTAAAACCGAATTACAATTACTTATCTACTTTCCACCATAATCTATGGTGCATGCTTGTATTTGTGTTTAACATTTGTAAAATTGTATCAATTTGGATTTATTACAATTGTATATTTTGTTACTTTATCTACAGTTTGACTGTCAAATTTGACTGAAAATTTGTGTGAAAATTTTACTGTAGATCCTAGAACTGCCCATTATGCAAAGGGCCCATCAAAACCAAATCCAAATTAGCCCTTAGCCTGGCCTAGTGTACAACTGAACCGTTTTGGTTCAGTTTTAGAAAATTGCGGTTTGGTTCGGTTTTCAATAAAACGGTTCGAAGTTCGGTTTTCATAACTTTTGGTCCGGTTGAACCGAACCGACCGAATGCTCACCCCTAGTTGGGTTAACTCTATCAGGTCCTACCTCTAGTTATTATTGCATGCTTTATAAACGCGATTAGTTAGTTTTAGATACCGCTAGAAGGCTTTCATAGGCATTATGATGTCGTCATAGATTCGCCATAGATTTGGGAATGGCCTAGCGCTTTTCATAAGCAATTGTCAGTTGCCAAGTTTTATTATCGTCTGCCTATAAAGCTTTATCTTGACCATCCTGGTGGTGCTGCTAATTGATTAAATGTAAATCTTTGAAATGTGGTCTTCAAGCAAGAAAACTGATCAATGATGACTTATTGGTAAAATAATGTGTTTTCCTGTTAATATTGTTAGAATAATCCACAAGTTATCCTCTTTGCAGTGGTACTTTGATTGATTCAGCTATTTTTTTAAATTAAAAACGTAAAATTGAAGATCCTCCCCCTAATGTTATTAAGTGACGGATGGCAGTTTATAGTAACCAATCGTATTTCTCTTGCTAAATGTGTCTTGAATTGATTGGGTGCTTCACTATTTAAGTACCGACAGGATAGTGTCTGATTCACAATTGATCTTCTCGGAGCAGACAGACAGCTCTTCTTTTTTAGAGTGATACTTGGATTGGTTTAGCTTCAAACAAGATTGAGAAGTTCTTATGAATATGTTGCCACTTGAAAACATTTTCTTCCTACTTAAGACCAAAATGTGAACTTACATGCATAACTTGCCTAATAGGATGCAGCATCCCTCGCGATTGCAATCATGAAGCAGCAATTCCATGGTCGAATCTTTTTGGGTTGTGACAACCACCCTATATCGAGGTCCGATTTCTGATTAACACTTCTCTGTGACTTGATTTGTTCAACTAGCTTATTTAATATCAAACTTACGCATGTATGCAGGCAGGAAATTATGGATTGTGTGAAGAGAAGTGGAAAATTCAGCAAGGAGTTCCAGGCATTTACGGGTATATTGCTCATCAGAAGCCTTTTTCTGCTCTATGAGAGCTGGAGTATTTTTTATCGGTCTGCTGTTCATCTTCTATAACATGTCATTTCCAGGCACTGATGATCCACTAGGGAAGAGGATGAATAACTCAAAGACTCGTGCTGAAATTGCATGGGAACCAAAATATGCTAGCTTTCCGCAGTTTCTTGGTCTCACAGAATGATTTATCCTTCATTTGCTCATGTTGCACATTTGCAAATGTGGAAAAAAGAATAAGAAGATGCTCTGTGATTTCAAAATTAGAATACAAATGTGTTACGTTTACAATTTTTTCAGTCAGCAATTCAAGTGTCGTCGTGATAAAAAGATATTTGTCATTGTACTGTACATTCACTTTCACCTATATTTAATGCGTATTTGTTCTTGTTCTATTCAGAGTTTTATTATTTTGGGTTGGAAGCTACTTTTCCAGTTCATGAAATTCTGCCTATTGGTCTCCCCTTGTTTTGTTGTAAGAAACTCTTTTACACCATGCTTGGCTTGAGCTAAAATTTGTCACCCAGTTACAAAAGATCAAGATACACTATACGAAATTTGTTGATAAATTTGCAGATTCTTGATAGATGAAGGGACTTCTCCGTAAGCATCTTGACCTCTTCTGCAGAAAGTTGGGCCCTACCGTCTTCTCAGTGAGCGGAGCAGACATTACCGCCAACTGGGCGTCTATGGTTCCTGGTAAAATTGTCAGCCTGAACAAATCAAAACTCCTAGAGGAACTCGTGAATTCTTAATTTTTTTAAACTCGACCATTAACAACCGTTGGATTAGGTGCTGGTACGGAGTCTTTGCTACTGGTCCTCACACGCGGGGTGGGGGGTGGAGGAGGAGGTGAAGTAACTGGTGGTGGGATGTGGATTTGAGCCGTGAAATTTTAGAATACTCCAAAAAATCTTCTTTCTATAAATAAAGAATTTATTCTTGGGAAATATCGTATAATCAAATAATAAGTTTCTATTGCATGGAACAAAAAGGACAATATAAACTATGGGTGAGCCATTACTTTTGGCTTGATCTATGGCCTATGGCGTAAAACTTGCATGATAGAAAATAATCCAACATTTCCAAGGATCAATAATAAATTTCATGGATCTAACAATAAACAATAGAAGTATTGAGTTGTTTAGTTTTCGATTTTATCTTGTATTTAGATCTTTTATATGTACATAGCAAATATCTGTACATATGAAAGATATATACAAATCTACATTATATGCTACTCATTCTTTATTCAGCTCAATCATTTTCCAAGAAAAATGGTTGAGCCGAGTTTAATTGCAATCAATTAAGAGAAAAAAACATAAATTACTCATTATGCGTTCCGATGGATTTACATGGTTTCATTAATAGAAATTGTTTGATGTAGTGAGTAGGCTTTGGTTGTTCATCGCTGAAGAATTCTTGTTTAGACAGTTCGTATCATCCATACATAGTGTTTTGATCTAAGTTTTCGATTCTTCCATGCTTCAGCAGTAGCATATTATTGCATGGAGCTAAGGTTCAAAATATGCTACCATCATCCGACCAATTCTATTTGGCTTAATTCCCCTTTTCATGACCACCTATATCTTTACGGCCAAGGAATGAGAAAGAATGATAAATCTTTCTCTTGTTACATAAAACAAATGTTTTATTTCATCTGTTGAGGAACTATTCTTGACCTAGCTGGCTCTAATTGAGGAAGAACTCCCTAGCTTATCCCGAGCTCCGGCTTGGTTTCCTAGGAACCAAAAGACTTTGAAGTCGCATAGGAGAGGGAGCCACAATCCTACGAGAAAACTCACCGCTTTCGGAACTAGAACTGGGAATGATGTGACTCATTTTGTTTACAACATGATCTACCCTATTCTCTTGAGAGTTCCCTCGGCTCGGGGAAGAGAAAGCAAGACTCTGACGCATAGGAGAGGGAGGTCCGCCCAGTACGTGGTGGGGTCATGTGAGTTCTGAATGAATTTGTTAGTTTGTTATACCCAAAACGATATAATCCGTCCTAAGAGTCAATGTCCAGACTATCGGTAGAGTCTATAAGATCAAGACTCTATTGGAAACGAAACGCGAAAACTGTTCCCCAAACCAAAGAGTACCTGCAAGAGAACCGAGCAAAACGCACAAACCAAAAAAATACCAAACACAAATCACAGACACAGAGATTTTTACGTGGAAAATCCAGATGAAAAAAACCACGGGACGATCGGAGTCCAACCCTGAAAAACCTCCACTAATGGAATAAAGAGATTACACCCTCTACAAGCTCCTCACCGATCCAACACGGATCACTGCAACTCTTTGGAACAGAAAATAGATTACAACCACGAAGAAAAAAAAAATGAGAAATACCCCAAATTGATCTCCTTCTCCGAAACGGCCCCCAATCCTTCTTTCTTCTCTCTTATTTTTTTCTCACGTTGTTGTATATTTCATGAGCCTTTATATAAACCCTTGCATGAATTAGGGTTTCCATATGGAAATCTATATATGAAAGCCAACAAATATTTATGGAAATCCAATTACATTCAATCATATATTTAATGGAAATCAAATCATAAATTAGCTTACCATAAATTGGAAATACAATTATATGGAAAGTTAATATATGAAAGATCCAATTATAAATATATAATTAAAGTCAAAGATAAAAATTCAATATAATATTTGCTTACCATAAATGTTCCAATATACGACGCTCGATGCGCTTTTTGAGTTTTTTCGACACACGGATGACACTAGTCGCACTCCGGGGTATTCTCCACACAGGTTGGGAACCCCACCCACTCCAACAAATCTTTCCCTTCACAACTATGTGGAGGGGGTCGTCATCCCGACGATCCGCCTGCAGTACTCAAACTTTTTTCTTGGAAGAATATTTGTGAACATGTCTGCTCCGTTGTCATCTGTATGAATCTTCTCAAACGTCGCTTCCTTCTTTTCCACAACATCCCGTATCCAATGATACCGGGTCTCAATGTGCTTGGATCGGATATGAAATGTCTGGTTCTTCACAAGGTGAATAACACTCTGACTATCGCAAAGCAAATGATACTGCTATTACTTTAGCCTAATTTCCTGCAACAACTTCTTCATCCACAGCTACTCCTTGCAAGCCTCTGTCGCCGCAATGTACTCTGCCTCTGTCGTCGACAAGGCAACACACTTCTGCAACCGCGACTGCCACGATACTGCTCCACCAACAAACATCATCACATAGCCCGAAGTCGATCGCCTCGTGTCTACATCTCCAGCCATATCAGCGTCGGTATACCCAACCAGCTTCGGCTCGTCACCACCAAAAGAAAGTTTCCAATCGACAGTGTCATGAAGATATCGTAGAATCCACTTGACCCCACTCCAATGTACCCTTCCAGGATTGGAAGTATACCTGCTAACTGTGCCAACTGCGTGGGCGATGTCTGACCTCGTACACACCATAGCATACATAAGACTCCCCACAGTTGAGGCATATGAACTTGCTCCATATCTTCCTTCTCGTCCTCGGTAGATAAACACTGCTCCTCAGTGAACTTAAAGTGAGCCACAAGGGGGTTACTCACTTTCTTCGACCCGTCCATCCCGAAACGCTGAAGTACCCGGTGAATGTACTTCTTTGGGAACAAGTGTAGAAGTTTGGACTCTCTCTCTCGGCTGATCTTCATTCCAAGAATAGTCTTCGCTGCGCCCAAATCCTTCATAGAGAAGGCCGCGCCCAGTTGGTGCTTCAACTTTGCTATCCTAGTAGCATTCTGACTCACCAGTAGCATATCATCAACATAGAACAGTAAAATAATGAAATCATCATCGGCAAAGTACCTCACAAATACAAAGTAGTCCGACGTCGTCCGTGCGTAACCATGCTCTCCCATAAACGACTCGAACTTCCTGTACCACTATCTCAGAGCCTGCTTCAGACCATACAAGCTCTTCCTCAACTGGCAGACCAAGTGTGACTTGCCCTTATCACAGAATACGTCTGGCTGCTCCATGTACAACTCCTCCTTGAGATCACCGTGGAGGAATACCGTCTTCACGTCCATTTGCTCGACCTCCAAGTCGAAACTGGCTGCCAATGCTAGCACCACCCGAATAGACGACTGCTTGACGACTGGCAAAAAGATCTCATCATAATCTACGTCTTTTCGCTGTCCATAGCCTTTAACTACCAATCTCGCTTTGTATCGAGGGCGAGTAACATCATCTGTCTGCTTCACTCTGAATATCCATCGATTCTTCAAAGCTTTCTTGCCCTTTGACAACCGCACCAGATCATAAGTAGAGTTGGCCTCCAAGGAACTCATCTTCTTCTGCATGGCCTCTATCCACTCATGCATATGTTCGTCTTCCATAGCCTCTGCAAAACTTTTTGGTTCTCCACCGTCAGTCAGTAGCACATACTCACCCGGTGAGTATCTCGTAGATGGTCGACGCTCTATATTACTCCTCCTCAATGGAACCATTGGTGCTGGCTGTATACCAACAACCTCCTCCTCAGGAACTGCCTCATCGGCATGCTCATCCTCCTGAAGATCACCTTGACCGCCATCAGCAGGCTGATGATCAAGGTTGGGAGCAATTTCATGTACTGGCTCTGTAAACACCCTAATTTTCAGAGAAATTTTAATATAATTTTTTCCGGATTTTTCGGTATTTTCTGGAAATTAAAACAAAGGTGACGGTGATCTAAAGAATTTTAAATGCTATAAATTGTTGTTAGAGTATTATGAAAATAATATTTGATGGTGTAAAATGGAAAACCGGACGCAGGGTATTTTTCGGTGAATTTATTGGACTCCGGAAATGCGTTTAAAGCCTTAGAAGCTATTGGTTTTATAAACCCAAACAAAACCGAACCCAAACCCAAACCCAAACCTGAACCGAACCGTATTTGGGTCGGGTCGGATCCGAGCCAAACCCGACCCAGATCCGCAATCCAACCGAACCATGATTTTATTTCGGGTCGGAACAGTATTCCCGACCCGGCGGCGCCCCTATAAATGTGCCTCGACGTTCGTGCCCTAGGCAGCCGCCTCCTCGAGATTCCCACAGCAGCCGCCTCTCTCTTTCTCTACAGTTGCCGCTCCCCGTCCTGACCGGAACCCTAGCTAGCCGCCAGCGAACTCCTCGCACGCCGGAACCCGACTCCCCACCTCCGCTCAGGCCGAGTTCCCCCGCTCCGGCCGAGTTCCTCTCCGCCAGGCCGTCAAACTCCCCCACGGCAGCCTCCCTCACAGACCCACGCCGCCGCCCCTCTGCTCGACCCCGCTCCCGTCGTCGACCCAGCCCGCTCCCGTCGTCGACCCAGCCCCGCTCTATCCAGACGCCCCGACACCGAGTCGCAGCCCGCGTGAACCGCTCCGGTCGACAGTGCACAGCCGCCTCCTAGCCGACCTCGCCGACCCCGAGATCGACCCCTCCGGCGAAGTCCCCGCTGCCCCGAATCAGAACCCTAGCTAGGACTCTCGGCAGACACGGGAATCCTCGACCAGGACACAAAGTTGACTCTCGGACACGTGGAATTCAGCGTTCACGGAGCCCTGTTCAGGTATCGTTTTCTCTTGCCTGGCAACTCCGATTTAGTTTCCGTCAGTTGCTATGCGTAGACTGTATAACCCTCTCGGTGCCTGTGCAACCCGCTCAGTGCATCGCGTCCTGTGGTGATCGCATACCGCGATCCAAAAACAGGAAAAAATAACGCCCTGTTTTACTCCGGAACTGAGTACGCCCCGCCAAACGGGACGACTTGGTCGCGTACGGTCTTCACCGATACATGCGCGTCGTTGATATGGACGTGCGGGATTTCGCAGAAGCTAATTCGGATATGCGTGCACACCGAAATCAGTGCGTATCCGCGGACAATACCCCGTATCCGACTTTTCTGTATCTCGCTGTAACTTAGTGTACACCCGTCGGATCGAGACGAAACTTACGTCATCGGACTCGTAGCAATACGCTGGTCCTGTGACCCAAGTTTGGTCCGATTCTGAGAACGTTGACAAAATCGCGTATCGTGGGCCCCACAGGCTCCACTTGACGGGCGATTTTGTGATCGGCACATCGAAATCCAATTCTGAAAGTTCCGTTGGGTTCGTATCCTCGTTCCTGACTTATAGACACTGAGTTTGAGGAATTTGGAGACCTTTGACCCTGACACGCTTTTCGGTGCAAAGTGGCCCACCTATGGACCCCGCTTTGGCCCGGAAATGTCCTTTTTGTCCCTGTGTCCAAATTGGACGTAAGGACAGGCGTTCCTAACTATTTGACATCTTCTGAGATGGTTGGTGATGTTTATTACAGCTTTTGGAGGAGTACCCACAGGATCCACTGATACCGGGATGACTGTTGATATTCAAACGTCAGGCAAGTGTACCTTGCCAAACTCTGCAGTATTGTTACATATTTTTCTTGCTTTATTATATTGTTGTGCATGCTTAACCTAGGACCGTGTGACGTACTTAGCGTCCGATTATTAGTCGGGTGCCAACACTGTACGCGGTGTTGGGTACGGTCATCTAGAGATGGACATTCGTGACACTTTATATTCTCGTACTTGTCTTACCAAGTACACTTTGACCCAGGACACTTGACACTATTCATGAGACAGAATTTTCCCGAGATATTCGTGGTGATTCTGTATAGGATACAGGACTTGACATGGACATTATATTCTTAGATATTGTATGACTGGTTGCATTAGCTATGATCCCGCTTGACATGGACATGAGACGTTATGGTCATGATATGTGTGGTTACATTGGGTGGGGAGAGACACACAGGCTACAGGATGTTTTATATATATATCTTCTATTATTGAGAGGTCGTAGACTCTCGGAGCAGAGCTAGACCCACTACCGGTTATTACCGCTACCGGCTCCCCGACACAGAGCTTGTAGTGGCTCAGCCTGAGTACTCATGTTGCTTTCATCTTGCATTTCACATAGATGGTTACTTACTTACCCTATTTATCTCATTATTGCTGCACTGCTTATATTTGGCTTGTATATTTTCTGTACCTTACTATGTCCCCTGAGGACCTGGATATGGATTATGTTCCCAGGATTTGAGGACGAGATCTATCCCGAGGTATACGGGACCGCAGCAGGAGCTGATCCAGGAGCTGTACAGCCATCCGAGGATGAGGTGTTAGCCGAAGACTTCTCCTGAGCATCCATGTTTCATGCTCAGTATTTATTTATTTCAGTCATTTATATTTCTAGTCTGTTGAACCATTGTATCAGATATTTATCGGGTTGTTCCCCGAAGCACTTTGTTGAGACTAGCAGATGATTTACATTCCTTATTTATTCTGTGGATCATATTTTATATCTTATGGATGAGATTAGTTGTGCCATGTTGTCGTAGACTTGATTTTACAGCTTAAGTATGCCCTGATGGATCCATTAAATTGGGTTTGTCCATCGGTGCGTACTGCTGGCCATTATCGCGCGTCCGGTCCCATGGTATTTTGGGACTGGGGCGTGACATAGTTTTTGTGGTGGCCCATGCAGGTCTACGACTAAATTGTTCGGTTTCAACTTAGGGACTGAACCAACCTGCCCTAAGGTTAGGATAAGTTATAGGATCTCATCCATTATTTGAACCATTATTGAACTCTATATCGAACTCGAAATTGTTACTTGATTTGCATCCTGTGTTGATTCCTCTGTGCGTTCTTATAGTTTATCTTTTGGTTGCAGAGTAATGGATTCCAGGAACGGAGACGAGATTCCTTTGGATACGCCACACGACGCTGTGGTTACTTATATAGACGGAGTGATCCCAGGGAATGGAGGACAAACATCGTAAAGCGATCAAACCGGCCAGCCTAATCCAAGGTTCCGGAGAGATGACATCCCACCTCCACCACAGTTCACTCCCCAGATGCCAGTTTTCCCGCCAGGGCAAGCCATGGACGGGCAACAGATGTTCCAGATGATGTATACCATGATGCAAGCCCAGCAACAGATTCAGCAAGAGGCACATCGACAGGAGGCTGAGTATCTAAGAACCAGCCTGGTATCCGCATTAGAGCAGGCAAATCCACCAGCGAGGCGAACAACGACGGGATCTATCACCGATTTTCGTCATCTCAAGCCTTGCACATTTTCTGGCAAAGAGGGGCCAACAGAAGTTCATGAATGGCTCACAAACATACAGCATCAGTTGGAAGCCGCTGAACTACCAAGAGAGAAGTGGATGACTGCAGTCAGAATGCAGTTAACTGAAAATGCACATCACTGATGGTTAGCAGAAGAGAGGAGGCTCGGACAGGACCGAGTCACATGGGAAGAGTTCTCCAGACTCTTCCAAGAGATGTACATTCCAGCAGTTGCACGGTCAGAGCTCAGAGACAAGTTCAACAGCCTTATCTAAGGCAATATGACAGTGAAAGAATACAACGCGGAATTTATTCGTCTAAGTCGTTTTGCTCCAATATTGATCTCGACAGAGAAAGAGAAAGTTGAGAAGTTCTTTGACGGACTGAAGTTTGAGCTCCAGAGATTGATTGGCTCGGTCGCACCTACATCTTACACCGACGTCCTTGCAGCAGCACGACGCATGGAGCGCGTCACTAGAAGGGAGTCGAACCTGAAGAGGCCAATCACGTCAACTCCATCCAGGATATCACAGGGGGATTCTGCAAAACGACCCCAGAGGAGTGTGCCAGAGAGAGCAGCACATAGGGACATACCTCTTCCTACTTGTCACCACTGCGACAAGGTAGGACACATTGAGAAAGAATACAGGCGTAAGTTGGGACTATGTCTGAGCTGCGGATCCAACCAACATTTTTCCAGGGACTGTTCTGAACGCAGAGACGGAGCACCGAGACTAGCTTTACCTGCACCACGACCAGCTTATCCAGCAGTAGGGGCACAGCAGACAGGAGCTGGAGGAGTTAGACCATCAACTACAGGGGGCTCCCAGTAGAGACCACCACTGGCACCACTGGCAGCCCTATTTCAGCAGCAGCAGCAGCAACAGCAGAGAGGTCCAGCTCAGGGACGTGGACAGGCATTCACATTAGCTGTTGAGCAGAAAGCTACTACAGGCGAGGTCATCGCAGGTACTATTTTAGTAGCTTCATTACCAGCTGTAGCTTTATTTGATTCTGGAGCATCGCATTCATTTATAGCAGCTAGCTTTGTAGCCACCCATAGAGTAGCTACCGCACCCCTTCCAAAGATGAAGAGAATTCTTACGGGAGGTGGAATTATTCCGGTTAGTGACGTCTGTAGATCATGTTCTGTAGTAGTTTGTGGGAGAGAGATGCGAGCTAAATTTCTGATATTTTCCATGCCGGATTATGATGTCGTACTTGGTATGGACTGGTTAAGTCAGTACCATGCGACTCTTGATTGCCGACTTGGGCGGGTTATATTTAGACCGCCTGGACATCCAGAATTCGAGTTTCTTCGAGGAGCAGTAGAGCAAGGAGTTCAGCCTACTCTTAGGGTACTATCTGTAGAAGGGGAGACAGGTTACCCAAGAGTCATATCAGAATTCGTGGATGTATTTCCTGATGATCTTTTAGGTTTACCGCCTGATCGGGAAATAGAATTCACAATAGACTTAACTCCAGGAGCAGAGCCTATCACTTCATCAGTATATCGGCTAGCACCTAAGGAATTAGTGGAATTGAAGGAACAGGTTGATGATCTCTTGGAGAAGGGTTTCATTCGGCCCAGTGTTTCACCTTGGGGAGCACCCATATTATTTGTGCCGAAGAAGGATGGAACAGTACGATTATGCATTGACTACAGGGCACTAAATGCTGTGACCATCAAGAACAGGTATCCCTTATCACACATTGATGATCTATTTGATCAATTGAGTGGTGCAAGGGTATTCTCGAAGATTGACCTGAGATCTAGCTACCATCAGATCAAAGTAAGGAAGGAAGACATACCGAAGACAGCTTTCAGGACCAAGTATGGACATTATGAGTTCTTGGTAATGCCGTTTGGTTTAACCAACGCGCCAGCAGTGTTTATGAGTTTAATGAACAGAGTCTTTCATCAGTTCTTGGATAAATTTGTGGTGGTGTTCATTGATGACATTCTCATATATTCCAAGAGCCATGAAGAGCACGAGGAACATCTCAGAATCGTGTTAGAGACCTTGAGGCAGGAGAAGCTATATGCCAAACTCAGTAAGTGTGAGTTTTGTATGGACAAAGTGCCTTTCTTGGGACATATCATTTCAGGAAAAGGACTTTCAGTGGATCCAGAGAAAGTTAAGGCAATAGAGACGTGGCCTACCCCCACATCAGTTGCAGAGGTGAAAAGTTTTCTCGGACTTGCGGGATATTACCGAAGGTTTGTAGAAAATTTTTTGAGGATTGCAGAACCGATGACGAAACTGACACGTAAAGACCAGGAGTTTATATGGACAGAAGACTGCCAGAAGGTTTTTGAAGAATTGAAGAGAAGATTGACAACAACACCTGTCTTGACTCTTCCTTCAGGATCAGGAGGTTTTGTTATTTACAGTGATGCATCAGGTAGTGGACTAGGATGTGTTTTGATGCAACATGGCAAAGTCATTGCTTATGCGTCGAGACAGTTGAAGGTCCACGAGAAGAACTATCCAACACACGATCTGAAGTTAGCAGCAGTTATATTTGCATTGAAGATTTGGAGGCACTACCTTTATGGGGAGAAAGTAGACATCTTTACAGATCACAAAAGTCTGAAGTATGTATATACTCAGAAGGAGCTTAACATGAGGCAGAGGCGTTGGCTTGAACTGATGGTAGATTTTGACATAGATCTGCAGTACCATCCGGGAAAGGCGAATGTCGTGGCAGACGCACTCAGCAGGAAGCCTACGGCTTATTTCTTGACAATGCAGCCCGAGTTATTGAGAGATCTACAGGAGCTTCAGATAGAGATTATTTTACCAGGACAGAGTGGATTACTGGCTAATCTTGAAATTAAGTCATCACTCGTGGAGAAGATTAAAGAGGCATTGCCCACCGATGCTAGATTTAGAAGACTCAAAGAGAGGACAGAAGCAGGCATGCAGACAGGACTTCGCATACACGAAGACGGGACATTGAGGTTTGAAAATCGCCTGTACGTTCCAAATAGAGAATTGAGACATGAGTTAATGACTGAAGCACATAGCTCTATGTACTCTGTTCACCCAGGAGGAACCAAGATGTACCGAGACTTGAGACAGTATTACTGGTGGCATGGAATAAAAAGGGAGATTGCAAGATTCGTGGCCAAATGCTTAGTCTGCCAGCAAGTAAAGGCCGAGCATCAGAGGACTGCAGGTATGTTACAGCCGCTTCCTATACCAGAATGGAAGTGGGAACATATCATGATGGATTTTGCTACAGGATTTCCGAGGAGCCCCAGCGGAAGAGACGCAGTATGGGTCATCGTGGATAGACTCACTAAATCGGCACACTTTTTGCCATTTAGAGTCGGACAGTCCACAGAGGTACTAGCCGACATGTATATGCGACAAATCGTCAGATTGCATGGAGTGCCGGTTAGTATTGTATTGGATCGAGATTCGAGATTTACCTCTCATTTTTGGAGAAGCATGCAAGAGAGTCTGGGCACCAGACTCAAATTCAGCACAGCTTACCACCCACAGACAGATGGCCAATTGGAGCGCACCATTTAGATCTTGGAGGATATGTTGCGATCATGTATGCTAGACTTTGGAGGATCTTGGGAAGATCATTTTCACTTAGTGGAGTTCTCCTACAACAACAGTTATCAGGCCAGCATTCAGATGGCACCATTCGAGGTATTATACGGAAGGAAGTGCAGATCGCCTATATGTTGGAGTGACATTGGTGAACGTCAAATACTGGGTCCAGAATTGGTAACATAGACAGTGGAGAAGGTAAAACAGATCCAGAATCATCTTCGAGCAGCTCAAGACAGACAAAAGCATTGGGCAGATATGCACAGACGTCCCCTAGAGTTCAAAGAAGGGGAGCACGTGTTCTTGAGGATTTCGCCCACTCGTGGTACTATCAGATTCGGGAGCAGAGGCAAGTTGAGCCCAAGGTATATTGGGCCATTTGACATTCTAGAGCGCATAGGTGAGGTGGCTTAACGTCTTGCATTACCTCCATCCTTAGAGGGAGTGCATGACGTATTCCACGTCTCGCAGCTGCGAAGGTACGTGACCGATCCAAGTCACGTAGTCGATCATTCAGAGATCGCAGTAGGCCCAAGCTTGAGATATGAAGAACAACCAGTGGACATCCTCGACGTCAGTGAGAAGACATTGCGGGGACAGACAATCAGACTGGTTCGTGTAGCATGGAAACACCATTCTCCTGGCGAATCGACTTGGGAACGAGAAGATAGTATGCGCCAGCGTTACCCCCACTTGTTTGAGGAGGCAGTTGTAAACTAAGCAACCTTGTATTTTCATAATTCTTTCTTTAGTAGCTTATTCTTTGATTGTAAGGACGCAATCCTCTTAAGGGGGGTAGATTGTAAACACCCTAATTTTCAGAGAAATTTTAATATAATTTTTTCCGAAATTTTTGGTATTTTCTGGAAATTAAAACAAAGGTGACGATGATCTAAAGAATTTTAAATGCTGTAAATTGGTGTTAGAGTATTATGGAAATAATATTTGATGGTGTAAAATGGAAAACTGGACGCAGGGTATTTTTCGGTGAATTTATTGGACTCCGGAAATGCGTTTAAAGCCTTAGAAGCTATTGGTTTTATAAACCCAAACAAAACCGAACCCAAACCCAAACCTGAACCGAACCGCATTTGGGTCGGGTCGGGTCGGATCCGAGCCAAACCCGACCCGGATCCGCAATCCAACCGAACCCTGATTTTATTTCGGGTCGGAACAGTGTTCCCGACCCGGCGGCGCCCCTATAAATGTGCCTCGGCGTTCGTGCCCTAGGCAGCCGCCTCCTCGAGATCCCCACAGCAGCCGCCTCTCTCTTTCTCTACAGTCGCCGCTCCCCGTCTTGACCGGAACCCTAGCTAGCCGCCAGCGAACTCCCCGCACGCCGGAACCCGACTCCCCACCTCCGCTCAGGCCGAGTTCCCCCGCTCCGTCCGAGTTCCTCTCCGCCAGGCCGTCGAACTCCCCCACGACAGCCTCCCTCACAGACCCACGCCGCCGCCCCTCTGCTCGACCCCGCTCCCGTCGTCGACCCAGCCCGCTCCCGTCGTTGACCCAGCCCCGCTCCATCCAGACGCCCCGACATCGAGTCGCAGCCCGCGTGAACCGCTCCGGTCGACAGTGCACAGCCACCGCCTAGCCGACCTCGCCGACCCCGAGACCGACCCCTCCGGCGAAGTCCTCGCTGCCCCGAGTCAGAACCCTAGCTAGGAATCTCGGCAGACACGGAAATCCTCGACCAGGACACAAAGTTGACTCTCGGACACGTGGAATTCAGCGTTCACGGAGCCATGTTCAGGTATCGTTTTCTCTCGCCTCGCAACTCCGATTTAGTTTCCGTCAGTTGCTACGCGTAGACTGTATAACCCTCTCGGTGCCCGTGCAACCCGCTCGGTGCATCGCGTCCTGTGGTGATCGCACACCGTGATCCAAAAACAAGAAAAAATAACGCCCTGTTTTACCCCGGAACTGAGTACGCTCCGCCAAACGGGACGACTTGGTCGCGTACGGTCTTCACCGATACGTGCGCGTCGTTGATATGGACGTGCGGGATTTCGCAGAAGCTGATTCAGATATGCGTGCACACCGGAATCAGTGCGTATCCGCGGATAACGCCCCTTATCCGACTTTTCTGTATCTCGCTGTAACTTAGTGTACACCCGTCGGATCGAGACGAAACTTGTGCCATCGGACTCGTAGCAGTACGCTGGTCCTGTGACCCAAGTTTGGTCCGATTCTGAGAACGTTGACAAAATCGCGTATCGTGGGCCCCACAAGCTCCACTTGACGGGCGATTTTGTGATCGGCACATCGGAATCCAATTCTGAAAGTTCCGTTGGGTTCGTATCCTCGTTCCTGACTTGTAGACACTGTGTTTAAGGAATTTGGAGACCTTTGACCCTGATACGCTTTTCGGTGCAAAGTGGCCCACCTATGGACCCCGCTTTGGCCCGGAAATGTCCTTTTTGTTCCTGTGTCCAAATTGGACGTAAGGACATGCGTTCCTAGCTATTTGACATCTTCTGAGACGGTTGGTGATGTTTATTACAGCTTTTGGAGGAGTACCCACAGGATCCACTAATATCGGGACGATTGTTGATATTCAAACGTCAGGCAAGTGTACCTTACCAAACTCTGCAGTATTGTTACATATTTTCCTTGCTTCATTATATTGCTGTGCATGCTTAACCTAGGACCGTGTGACGTACTTACGTCCGATTATCAGTCGGGTGCCAACACTGTACGCGGTGTTGGGTACGGTCATCTAGAGATGGACATTCGTGACACTTTATATTCTTGTACTTGTCTTACCAAGTACACTTTGACCCAGGACACTTGACACTATTCATGAGACAGAATTTTCCCGAGATATTCGTGGTGATTCTGTATAGGATACAGGACTTGACATGGACATTATATTCTTAGATATTGTATGACTGGTTGCATTAGCTATGACCCGCTTGACATGGACATGAGACGTTATGGTCATGATATGCGTGGTTACATTGGGTGGGGAGAGACACACAGGCTACAGGCTGTTATATATATATATATCTTCTATTATTGAGAGGTCGTAGACTCTCGGAGCAGAGCTAGACCCACTACCGGTTATTACCGCTACCGGCTCCCTGACACAGAGCTTGTAGTGGCTCAGCCTGAGTACTCGTGTTGCTCTCATCTTGCATTTCACATAGATGGTTACTTACTTACCCTATTTATCTCATTATTGCTGCACTGCTTATATTTGGCTTGTATATTTTCTGTACCTTGCTATGTCCCCTGAGGACCTGGATATGGATTATGTCCCCAGGATTTGAGGACGAGATCTATCCCGAGGTATACGGGACCGCAGCAGGAGCTGATCCAGGAGCTGTACCGCCATCCGAGGACGAGGTGTTAGCCGAAGACTTCTCCTGAGCATCCATATTTCATGCTCAGTATTTATTTATTTCAGTCATTTATATTTCTGGTCTGTTAAACCATTGTATCAGATATTTATCGGGTTGTTCCCCGAAGCACTTTGTTGAGACTAGCAGATGATTTACATTCCTTATTTATTCTGTGGATCATATTTTATATCTTGTGGATGAGATTAGTTGTGCCATGTTGTCGTAGACTTGATTTTACAGCTTAAGTATGCCCTGATGGATCTATTAAATTGGGTTTGTCCATCGGTGCGTACTGCTGGCCATTATCGCGCGTCCGGTCCCACGGTATTTTGGGACTGGGGCGTGACAGGCTCTCCCATAACTGGATCCTCTGCGATGTCCTCTGGAAACTGCTCGAAGCGAAATAACTCTAACTCAGACAATTCCTCAGCCTCAGAAGGCATCCCGGAATCCTGAGTGTTGGTCATGGTCTGATCCTCGACGAATACCATGTCCCTGCTTCTGTAGAACTTTATTTCCACCGGGTCGTAGAGTTTATAGCCAAACTCATCCCGACCGTAACCGACAAATACGCACCGCCTTGTCTTCGGCTCAAGTTTGGATCTCTCGTCCTTCGGTACATGCACGAAGGCCTTGCAACAAAATACTCGCAGGTGATTGTATGACGACTATTTGCCGTACCACACTTAGTCAGGCACATCACCCTGCAAAGGAGCACTAGAAGATAAATTAATAATATAAACATCTGTGTAGAGAGCCTCACCCTAATAGTTTTCCGGCAAGTTTGCTTCTGACAAAAATACCGTACCCTCTCCATCAGCGTCATGTTCATCCACTCCGCTAAACTGTTGAGTTGTGGTGTCTTTGGCGGAGTCTTCTGGTGTCATATCACTTGCTCTCTGCATTATGTATCAAAGGGATCAATATATTCGCCGCTATTGTCCGACCGAACACATAGGAGCTTCTTGTCCGTTTTCCTTTCAACGGAGGCCTGAAACTCCTTGAAAGTGGACAACACATAATCCTTGGTCTTTAAGGCATAGACCCAAACCTTCCTGGAACAATCATCAATAAAAGTTACAAAGTAAGAAGCACCACCAATAGATTTTACCTTCATAGGATCGCAGGCATCCGAGTGAATCAACTCGAGCAACGCCGGCTTCCTTGAACTTGAGTGACTTTGGAAAGACACCATATTTTGCTTCTCTGCCAAATAGTGCATGCGTGCACCTCTCCAACTTTGTAGACTGAGTCCTGGAATCACCTTCCTGTTCACCAAGTAGCTCATCCCCTTCTCGCTGATGTGGTTGAGCCGCCTGTACCACAACTCGGTAGATGCATCAGTAACTGCGTTCACCTCATGTGCCTCCTGTGTGATCCCTTCCATATAGTAGAGTCCGGACCTCTTACTTCCTCTGGCAATCACCATCGAACCTCTGGATTGCTTCCACTGACTGTTCTCGAAGAGATTGAAGAAACCCTCGTCATCCAACCTTTCAACCGACACCAGGCTGAAACGGATATCAGGGACATGACGAACATCTTTCAGAACAAGAACTGCACCCGTCTTTGTCCTCAAATGCACATCTCCAATGGCAACTGCCTTCGACACATCTCTATTGCCTATCTTCAACACTCCACAGTCGCATATTGTGTAAGTAGTAAATAATGCCCTGTTGTGAGGTACATGTGCTGAAACATCTGATTCCACCAGCCAAGAATTGTCATCGCATGCGAGGTTCATAACTACCGCATCACCTACAATGATCAGATCACCTCTATGTGCCGAGGCCGCCGCTATAGTGTTCTCACCCTGCTTCTCCTTGTCGTCCTTCTTCTCTCTCTTCCAAGCGAAACAGTTACGCTTGATGTATCCCTTCTTGCCACAATGGTAACACTCCGAGTCCTCATACCGACCCTTGGACCTTTTTCTGCTTTTGTCTCTGCCACCGCCTGGACCTTTGCTTTTACCCCTTTCGCAGTTCTATGAAACAAGTGCCTCTGAGTAGGATGTGGATGAAGTGCCCTGAGAACGTCTCTGCATCTCTTCAGTACCCGCTCTTGGCAAACTCCAGACTGACCACGCCTTCCGAAGCAGAAGCGATCATAGACACTCGTACTGTCTCCTACGAGTCTGACAATGTACACAACAGCCATAGTCACTGAACCTCGTCGTCGAACTTGACTTCCATCGAGGATAGCTGGTCAACCACGCCCTGAAACTCACTCAAATAATCCGTAATGGACGTCCCATCTTTGTACCGCAGACCCATCATCATCCGGACCAGGAACAATTTATTTACTCCGGTCTTCTTCGCATACAAAGATTCCGGTTTATCCCACAGTGTCCTCGTGTACTCAATATTGGCAACGTGGTTGTACACGTTCTCGTCAACGAACTGCCTAATGTACCCACGCACATGTATATGCTTGAACTTTCAGTCCTCTTCGGATTTGTCACTGGGCCTCTCGGAAGTAAATACTGGCAGATGCACCTTCTTGACAAATAGCAGATCCTTCATCTTGCTCCTCCAGTAATGATAGTTGGTACCGTTCAGGTTTACCATGCGCACCGGCTTCGCGTTCATCTTTCCTCCCTGATTTGCCTGTCAACTCCTGACACCCTTCTGAAATTTCAGAACCTGGCTCTGATACCACACTGTTAGAAAAAACGCGAAAATCGTTCCCAAAACCAGAGAGTATCTGCAAGAGAACCGAGCAAAACGCACAAAACAAAAAATACCAAACACAAATCGCAGACACAGAGACTTTTACGTGAAAAACCCAGATGAAAAAAACCACGGGACGATCGGAGTCCAACCCTGAAAAACTTCCACTAATGGAATAAAGAGATTACATCCTCTACAAGCTCCTCACCGATCCAACACGGATCACCGCAACTCTTTGGAACAGAAAATAGATTACAATAACAAAGAAAAAAGACAATGAAAAATACCCCAAATTGATCTCCTTCTCCGAAACGACCTCAAATCCTTCTTTCTCCTCTCCAAAGTTGCAATGACACTCTTGTCACCTTTTTTTCTCTCTTATTTTTTTCTCATGTTATTGTATATTGCATGAGCCACGATATAAACCCTTGCATGAATTAGGATTTCCATATGAAAATCTATATATGGAAGCCAAAAAATATTTAAAAAAATCCAATTACATTCAATCATATATTTAATATAAATCAAATCATAAATTAGCTTACCATAGATTAGAAATCTAATTATATGGAAAGTTAATATATGAAAGATCCAATCATAAATATATAATTATAGTCAAAGATAGAAATCCAATATAATATTTGCTTACTATAAATGTTCCAATACACGACGCTCGATGCACTTTTCAAATTTTTCTGACACACGGATAACGCTCGTCGCACTCCGGGATATTCTCCATATAGGTTGGAACCTCACCCACTCCAACAGACCCGTCCTGAACTATGACACAGTCACATTTATGGTAACATCATATACTTAATCTTTCATGTAGAGACCCAACTGCTTGATTTGCAAAGTATACGATCATCTAGCCACAAAGTACACATATTACAATCATACTATCCTTGCATTAGAATCACCTGACCATAATTCTTACGTGTGTATCAATCAATGTAGAAACAATATTACTACGGTTTCAGGTTCAGTTTCGTATTATCTACTTACTGGTCATGGCTCAAACGTAGGTATCGGACACGAGGACACTCGTGTGGCTCGATAGAGAATCCTTCGGAACAGGCTCCTGTAGGCATCCTCCTCCCTCTTCTTCAGCAGATAAGAGATGCTTCTCTCGATTTCGGACTTCACTTGCGAGTACATAGCGTTTGCAGCTTCCCTCTCTTTCAGCACTTCCTCCTTTCCTACCGTTGTGATTGGCTTCCCGAATAGATAGTAGATGCGGCCAGGTATCCTTGGTAGGCACCAGGGGAGGAACATGTCTTGGTCCCTGACTCCAAATCCGTCATGCCTGCATGCGCGAATTCCTTACTATATTGACTGCACATTCACCAAATGAATATAAATTCAGAACTATATAGCTTACTTTAGTCTCGTGTCCCGATTTGATTCTTTGATCTTCTCTCTTACCAAAGGCATCGCCATCAGGTCATCGTAATCAAGGAGGATCTGCAGCCATGACAAAGAAGCACGAGTGAGGCAATGAAGCACCTCATCAACCGATTTCACAGAGTTCTCAAACGAGTTAAAAATATGTGGACCAGTACATGAATTAGCTAAGTGAATCAAACTAATGATCAGAAAGGCCTCATTGAGATGATTATGATCAAGGTCGTTATTTTCGGTAATTGGGTATTACAAGGAATTGTGAGATTTCCATGATCTATCACGGGAACAAGGCCCCACTACAATCCCTGGCTCTTGAACCACAAATGGGCGAGTGTCACACTTCTTACTTCTGAATCTTGGATAACCTGAGGCCTTTACCAGATGCAGTGGTTGTTTACTCTAAAGATTCTAAAAACATGTTTTTTAAGCCTTCGAGGCCTCTTATATAGGGGTCAAGCAATCACCAAAGTGACAATAAGAAACAAAACATTGATGAAGTAGAACAAGATCATAGAATACCCAGAATCAAGTATTCTTATTCGGTCACTGTCTCACTATCAAATGATATGTAAAATCTACGAACCAGGAACATGCTTGCAGGAATGATGATCAAGTATGGATGGCACACCTTGAAATCAATGGATTTTAGAATGACGGAAGAGCAATTAGTTGTTGACAATCTCTTAAGAATATATGATCCAGGGAAATATGATTGGTAGGAAATGGAGAGAAAATCAATGCATGTGCCTGGGTGGAGGTACAATGCTGTGAAAAATATCATTTAAGCTGTTATACCAGAATGTCCTCTGTTTTATGTAGATAGAGGTTTGATAGAAATAGGGGATTTGGCTCCTTTTCTCTCTCTCTCTCTCTCTCTCTCTCTCTCTCTCTCTCTCTATATATATATATATATATATATATATATATATATATATATATATATATATATCAACCTTTTCCAAATTATTCGTATATAAAAAACCTACCACCACAATAAAAACAACAGATAATTTATGCTAAGCAATCATAACACGAAGAGTAGGTTTGCTGCCAATAATGTTAGCTGATCTTGGAGGTTTATAATGTTGAAGAGGTGAACAATGCAAGGAATAACATAGGAAGATTTCACAGCTTACTTCGGTAAGATCATCTTCTCCAACAGCTCCAAATGGTACAATTGTGGCTCCAAACTTAGCAGCCATTCTTACAAACTCGGTTTGAGGAGGCCAGAACAACTTGTATTCTTCACCCTGAAACATCATCCATCAGCACAAAAGCAAAGAGCTTTCATACAAGTCTATACATGTTTACTTGCGTTATAAGTGATCCAATTCTAAGTAAATGCATGATGAATATGTATATGCATGTGGAAGAATTTTAGACCTATGGAAGGTAAGAATTATCCTGAAAGTAATGGTCAGCACATGTAACACTGACAAAGAATCATGCAAAGTCAGCAAGCTCAAATGCCAAAAACCATGCAACCATAAAATAATTACATCATTAATCAGATATGGATCCAGCCATATATAAATGGAAAGATTGCAGCAATAATTTATATTCTGAAAATGATATGCACAAACTACTAAGGAGTTATCTCAAAAAAGAAAAAAAAAGGAAAAGGAAAAGGAAAAGGAGGAGATGCACCAGGAAGCAAGCAAGCATCATAACAGGCATCATTAGTTCTTGTTATATAGTCCTATTTGCACATCTTATCGACTTGTTATTGGTGCTCATTCATGTACTAATATACTTTAAATAATCACAAAATGGATATTTATCAATGTCAGCCGATGTGATCTAAGGGAGGATCATAAAAATGAAGAATGTGTAGCATAATAGTTCTGATCAATGGAAAAATGCGTAGCCGGGTAGGTACTTTGTGGTTTCCGGCTAACCTTATTTGGAAGTCTCCTATTCCATTGAAAGTCAAGTTGTTGATATGACTCACTCTAAAGAACAAACTTCTCACTTGTAACAATTTGCAAATGAGAGGTGTTTCTCTTTGACATTCTGTTTTTGAACTACATTTTCAGTATTTTGGGAATTAGAATCCAAGCTCCTTATCCTTTTGAATTTGGAGGAATCTGAGGATTCTTCCCATACATTTGCTAGGAAACTTCTTTGTGATTGTGCCTTCATGACTTTGATATGGTGCATTTGGGGAGAAAGGAATTGAAGAATCTTCAAAAATGTTTCTACTGACGAAGGGGCCTTTACTAAGAAGTTTGTTATCATCTCTTCTGGGCTAGAGAAGCATCCATTCAAAGAAGTCCAAGGGGAATTTTTGGGTCGTTGATTTTCGGTTGGTTGGAAGTTTTTGAGCTTTATCTTGTAATACTATATCAGTGAACATGCTCTATGTACCATCTTTATTTTACATCTATTAATGAAATTGGGCTGGTATCTCCTATATCCCATCCTTTCTCTCAAAAAATAAATAATAGTTTTGATCAGCTTAAGAACATATAAAGTCCAAGTTAGTCAGCTGGTTTATCGATTAGATTTAATTTTCTAATTTGAACTATGTGGATGAGAAACCTCCACATTTCTTATTCTAGCTCTTTAGGCCTTGATGGTTGTAGATTGTTATTAATGATGTCTCATTTAGTGCACCAGAAACTTAAAATGACAGATTTCGTCTCAAGTCATACTGGAAGCATTTTAAGGCCCCCCATATGACAATTGGGTGAATGAAGTGCTAAATTTTGATATGCGATCATTCTTGGCTCATAGGAAGACAATATGTAAAAAGGAACATAATCAGGTTACTGAAGGGAGATGATTGAGAAATTGAGACACACCTTTCTGTGAAGAGCTTCACGGGAACCTCCAGGATAGAGAAGAACAAAGTTTTTTTCTGCCAATAACTTGTACAAGTATCTAAATGAAACTGGAACTCCACCAAATAGCCTTACAAAATCATAAAAATCATGTCCCTCAAATAATCTTGAACTCGCACTTTGAAACAGAACAGGATGGCCTATACCACGAACAAGAATTCCCTTTTCCCTAAGGAATTCTCTGAAGAAGGGAATCATTTCAAGTCCCAACAGCATGTGATTTCCAACTAGCAAAACTGGACCATTGTTAGGTACCCCAGAAAGACCTCTCACAATCTTCCCATCTTCAATGGTGGAGAACATCACGGGACTAGAAGCTAGATACAAAAGTCTGCAATTAAAAAGTTACAATAGTAACTATGTATAAGGTACAGTTAGAGTTGGTTCAGAATGAACGATGAAATGGAGCATTTACTCGCTCATTTTATCCACTGCCTCTATATCAGACATAGTTGGGGGGATGAAATCGGTAATGAAGTCATGTTGTCTTGTATGACGGTATAAACCAGCACTTCTGATTACAGTACACAACTGGAAACCTCTTTCCTGCATATATATGGCAAGTTAAGTCCATCAAACACAGGGGCAATTGATTGTAAACTTGTAGTAGGATGTAAAGTCCTTATGGTAGACCAATATAAAGAATATCAAATTTTCAATTGGTAAACATCTTGCAAGTAGTTTTTTTTTTTGCTTGGTATCTTAAAATTAGACATTCGTTAATAGAATTACTAATCGTATTTTATTTTGCATCAATTGAAGAAAAATGTTTCAATAGATGGTATCTTTCCTGCATATATATGGCAAGTTAAGTCCATCAAACACAGGGGCAATCGATTGTAAACTTGTAGTAGGATGTAAAGTCCTTATGGTAGACCAATATTATCAAATTTTCAATTGGTAAACATCTTGCAAGTAGTGTTTTTTTGCTTGGCATCTTAAAATTAGACATTCGTTAATAGAATTACTAATCGTATTTTATTTTGCATCAATTGAAGAAAAATGTTTCAATATATGGTATCTTTCTGCATATATATGGCAAGTTAAGTCCATCAAACACAGGGGCAATCCATTGGGGGCAATCCATTGTAAATTTGTAGTAGGATGTAAAGTCCTTATGGTAGACCAATATAAAGAATATCAAATTTTCAATTGGTAAACATCTTACAAGTAGTTTTTTTTTTTGCTTGGAATCTTAAAATTAGACATTCGTTAATAGAATTACTAATCGTATTTTATTTTGCATCAATTGAAGAAAAATGTTTCAATAGATGGTATTATCCTGTCGTAGTTTCAGGCCATTACATGACGTGGAGAAAAATAATAATTCAAGTTGAACATGCTTGTGCAAAAGGTGATAAAGTAGTGGAAGTTTTCCTAGTTTCCATTTTATGTGTTGTTTGGTTCTTGGAAAGTAACTTTAGAAGCCACTGCCACAAAAAATTGAAACTATGAGCTCATTTAGTTTCCAATCCAAATGGTGGAAACTAAAAAAAATACAGAGGAGAAGCATTTATTATTACTTTTATTTGAAAAAAGTAATGCAATCTTATGAATATGTAGGGGTGCAACTCGGACGGGTTTGGTCGGACTTGAGCTCAACCCGAGCCCAATCCGATTAATTATAAGTCTAGTCCGAGCCCATGCCCGACATGTCCTCGGGTTCAACATATGTAGCCCAAGACCAAGTCCGGAGGATCGGGTTAGGCTCGGGTTGGATCAGGTCCATCGGGTTTATCGGGCTCTAATATGATATTTAAAATAATTTCAAACAAGAGTAAGATTAAAACATAATCAAATAGCAATCAAGGCTCAATCACTAAAAAATACAAATTGAAATGAGATTTAGGATAAGGAGTTAAAGAGTTTGGATGAAAAAGTTTAGTGTTTGAACTTTTTATTTAAGAAGTATGAAACTATATATATATATATATATATATATATATATGAAAAAACGGGATATGAGCCATAGGCTCATATTCCTACATGAGCCAATGCACATGTGGACCAATAAGAATGGAGTGTACTAGTGCACATGAGATGTAGGAACCTATTGGTCCACATGTGCATTGCTCATATAGAAATATGAGCCTATGACTCATATCCCGTTTACCATATATATATATATATATATATATATATATATATATATATATATATATATATATATATGATGGGTTTCAGGTTCTTTTGGGTAATCCGACACATGAACCCGAGCCCAATCCATTTTTTTGTCGTGTTCAAATATTTTAACCCGAACTCGAGCCAGAACCCAAGTATCTTCAACCCTAACCCAACCCATTAACGGGTTTACCATATCGGGCTCAGGTTTAACCCGCCCGAGTTGCACCCATATTAATATGGTCCACAAGTATATATTCAGTAGTGACATGTCATCATATTACTTTTATCTGAAACCAGTAGAGAGGTATGGTCCATACCCCTACAAACTATATTACATGATACAACATAACAAAATTAAAGACAGAAAAAACGAAGTCCCTCTTCGGGTCTAGAGACCCTGAATATCCTCATGAAGAACTTGCTGAGCTTGAGTTGGTTGAGTTGGTAGCTGATTAGGGTGATTAGTAACTTTCAAATAGTTGTTGGTTGCCAAACAAGCCCAAATAGCTAGAAGAGATTGATTTGAGAACTAGAAACCATCAAGACCACAAAAAGTAAACTTGAGATATGTTGTCAATAAATTCATATGAAACAAATTCCCTTCTCGAACAATATACATAGGTTTAAAGAGAGTAAAATAAATTTGGTAGAGTTGAATGTTCTTAACCAGAAAGCCACATGACTGTGCCTATCTAGTGGATAGACTTAACATCAAAAGTAAACTCTTTCTGCCATGCCATTGTAGTGTTAAAGATTATGAAAGACCCTAAAATGCCTAATTCAGAAGAACTACTTTTCCTTTCACCTACCATTAAAAGGTTGTGACCATGATTTTCAAAATAGTAAACCTTGCAATTAGGTAATAACTTCCCAAGTCTTTCACCTTCATCTCTACTCGGTAGTAAGTAGTCCAGGCCACTGGAAGACAACAAAAAGGAGTAACAAATGCACAATACCCTATAAAGTTAGAGGGCAACTAAAACTCACAAGCCCTTCCTACTAAATATTTATAAAGATAACGACTAGAAACTATACATGATTAAAACAATAGTAACTTTCAGTTATTTGACTAAAATTATCAGGATAACTAAAATCTGAAAGTTCATTGTTTTCAATGGATAACTTAGAAATAAAATCAATTAAAAAAATACTTTGGAATATCATTCATAAAGTTCAAAACTTTCTCTCCTTGCCAATACTATCATTATAAATCAATTATATCCCACATCAATAGAAACTTTACATGATTAAAACAATAGAAACTTTCAGTTATTTGACTAAAATTATCAGGATAACTAAAATCTGAAAGTTCATTGTTTTCAATGGATAACTTAGAAATAAAATCAATTAAAAAAAATACTTTGGAATATCATTCATAAAGTTCAAAACTTACTCTCCTTGCCAATACTATCATTATAAATCAATTATATCCCACATCAATACAAATAAAGCTATGGAGATGCATTGATTTGAATTATGCTCATTATAAATCAATTGTATCCCACATCAATACAAATAAAGCTATGGAGATGCATTGATTTGAATTATGCTGTCATCAAGGATTAAGATGTGACATTGTTAAGTATAACACAAGTGCTTAGTCTTATTATTGCATAGCGTCTCCAAGCTCTTTTGTCTTTTATGCTCTTTTAACCCACATCGGAAAGGATAGATGGCCTCCTACACAATCCTCTCTATAAATAGCCCCTTAGGGGTAAATAGTGAAGCTTATCCGTTCACAAAATGGAATCAGAGATTCGTACACTTTTTTTCCTTCTTCTGTTTTCTCTTCCTTCTTGAGCCTTCGTGTCTACAGAGATGTTGATTGGGCTGAGATGTTACTGATCGGAAGTCTACCACTGGCTTCTACACTTTTCTTTGTGATTCTCTTATCTCATGTATGTCAAAGAAACATGACGTGTTTCAATCATAGTGCTAGGCTAAGTATCACGCTATGGCTGCCATAACTGCTGAAATTACATGGCTCTGTCGTCTTCTTGCTGACATTGGTGTCACTATGTCCACAACCACTCCTCTACATTGTAATAACATCAGTGTTGTTCAAATTGCCAGCAATCTAGTGTTCCACAAGCTACAAACATATTGAGCTTGGGTGTTACTTTGTGTAACACCACTTTCTCGTTGGAGCATTATCTCTTCCCTTCATCATCTCTCACCTTTAGATTACTGACTTCCTACTCTACAATGAAACATAACACGCTTTTCTGCTTGTTGGTGTTTTTGCCTTTGGACTAGTAAAGATAGTCCCACATTGGCTACACTACCAAGTGGGAATCTCAATATGATACTTTGTATGTGTTGAGGTGTGCACATGGGGTGTGGTGGGGCACATGGGTGCCATATGGGGATATTTTATTAGGAAAAAAATGATTAACTCCTCAATGAAAGCTTTTAAGCTTTTTGTCATGCTCTTGGAAATTATTCTATAGAGACTAATCCCCAAAGGGGCTTAGCGACTCGGACTCGGGCTCAAGGGCGCAAAGTGACGCTTTGTTGGCGCACTTAGCACGTCAGCATCGTCGCAAAGCGCAAGACGCTTGTGCGCTTTTGTTGTGCTCGTGCTCGAGTTTTATGCTCGGGTTGCATGAGCGGGCACTGAGCGGACTATGCATTGGGATGCGATTGTGGGATATCAATTTTGTATATTATTTTTTTAGTCCAACATCAGAAGAAGATGATGATGGACTTCCATCCTTCCCTATATAAAGAGTCCTCTAGCCTCCTTTTGAGAGAGACAAAAAAATTGAAAAAAATGAGTCCAAAAGGAGTCCGTTCGAGTCACACAAAGAGGTGACTACGAGCGTTCCAGAAGTTCTCTTATGAACTTGCTGGCTCCTGAGAGCAGATCGTCGATAGAGGACGAATCTTGTTTTGAGCAACGGTAGTCTTCACCGCACCAGCAAGAATAATTTTATTTTGTCTTCTTCTCTTCTTTTTTCTTTCTGGTTCTATATCAATTGCAACTGCGTTTGTGTCACGCCCCGCTCCCAGAATACTGGATAAATACGAGGACTGACATGGCCAACCACACATTACAGAATATCGAAGTAAGCCGCAATGTGCTAAGGTTGTCTAGAAGACAAATTGGTGGACTCTAGCATGCTATGACGTCAGTTCTAAGGCCGACAAATCCTAATATCTCAATCCATCAACAACAATTTCAAGAGTATACCATACATGAAAGTAAAGAGGCGTCACAAATTACATGTCACATATGATCATGAAACTAGTGAATACAAAATGTTGCACTAGCAGAGTATAATTATACATGATCAAATATACCAGCTATGGTCTAATATATACATCATGTTGACCGAAGTCAGAGGAGTAATCTCAGAACAAAAGGGCTAATACTGGCCCTTGCTAAACACCACAGAACGAGATAACACTACGAGGGGTGGAAGAAGGAAACCCACTCGCAAGCTTCGGCTGCAGTTCTACGAGTGCGAGCCATCTTGCTGGAAGTACGGTAGATCTTGTGTCTCCTCGGGGTAATCTGGCCAAACAAAACCAGTGGGGCCAGAATCCCAAGCAACAAGTACCACAAAGGAGCTCAAGGTGTTAACCAAAACCACAATCCGCAAAAATAAGAGACAAACGAATAACTAAATAAATGATGGTCGAGCTTTGTACAGTACCAATGTACTTGTCTCGATAAAATAACTATAAGGACTGGTGCACTGATAACAAACTAACTATAAAGAAAGATAAGACGATGAGCGGCAAGAGGGCATAGGAACTACTCTGGATCAGGACCATAACCCTTAAACCAAACAACGACCGGGGTTGCAGACCTTCACCCGAGTAGATCTTTGCAATCTAACCACGCGCTGAAAGAAAAATAGAATATAACAGGACTAGCTTGTTACACAAGGCAAACAACATATCACGGCCAAATATGCCTACGACTTGCTATAATTAACTAATTAGGGTTATCACAAACCAATTTACTAACAAATGCATGTTTTGAAGAATATTGCTACCACCGGCACTGCAGTCAACCCGGAGTGCACATCACAAACAATGATGGATAAAGAACTAAAGCAGATAACTTATAGCATAACACAACATAACATAGGCATAAACTGGTTTTTGAAAATATAAATGAATTTTGTAAATATGATTGGTTTTGAAAACATGAAGAGGTTTTATAAATGAAACTGGTTTTGTAAACATAAAGAGCTTTTGTAAATATGAACTAGTTTTGTAAACATAACTGGTTTTGTAAATATGACTTATCTGTAAATTGTCTTGTAACATAAACTGAAACTGAAACATAACCAGAATATATACTGGAATGCATATATTGAAATACATAATGTTATGAACCACGGCTCAATAACAACTTGTAGTGCCGTAGCACACATAAACTTGGTCAGTCATGGAGCCCTTGCCTAGCAAGTCCATGCTGAATGGGGCCCTTGAAAATCGGGTAGCCAGTAGTGCAAAATTCTTCCCTCCCAATGATCTAGATGAATCTTATCCTGCTTAATCATTACCAAATTTAATACAAATTCTCGAGTCGTGGATACTCGAGAAACTTCCTAAAATGACGAGTTACGAATACGAGCTATTCACGAGTTATCACTGGCAAACTTATTGTATCCGCGACACGTGATACATTGGACAATACTCACACTCGATTGCCCAATGCCGAATGTATTATATTAACATACACAACAATTTTTACGGTGTCGTGAGGATCAAAACCATGTGTTAATATGTAAGAGCACAACATCCAATTATATAATACAAAAAGAAACATCCCAAGCAAAAATAGGAGCGCATGATAAAACCAGGTGCAGGAAAATGTTGGCCGCATGCAGGGCGCATGCAGGATGCAGGGTGCATGCAGGACGCATGGATGCAGGGCTCATGAAAATCAGTCATGTGCCCAACAAGATGGACGCATGCTGGAAGAGGGTGCATAGAGCTGGGCGAATGGAACTCCATCGTCCCAAAACAACACTAACTCCATGGAAAAAGTAAGAGGGTGCATGGAGCTGGGCACATGGGACTCCATCGTCCCAAAACAGCACTAGCTCCATGAAAAAAGCTCTAAAAAAATCTGAAAATTTTATTTCATTCATAAAATCTTTATTTTAACTCCGAATCCAATGATTCAAAAGTCAAATTGCACGAAATGAAAAGCTCTATCATATAGAACAACTAGTTTTCGAAAACACTAAGTTTTAATAGGTCAAAACCAAGAAAAATTCATAGAACCTATGAAAAACCCAAATCTTGAAACTCATATCTACTCCAAATCATCCATAAAAATCCAAAAATCCAAGAACTAAATTAGATGAGAACATCAAGGAGAACCTTTTCTATCAAACACATTTTAAATTTACACAATATAAATAAAATTCAAAAATTCATGGCTTTATCATTTGAGCAAGATGTACTTGCCTGGAGTGGCTTCTTAGCCTCTACCTCTCACGGTCCAAGTCACAGCAACTTCTTCCTAGGGTTAGGGTTTGGTCTTGAGGGAAAGGAGCAAAGGAGAAAGAAGAAAGTAGAAATGAAGAAGAATGAGGAAGGCGAGAGAAAACTCTCATATATATACTAAGGCAAAAAGGGAGATGGTTTAGTCATTGGTTCAACCAAAATAAACTGAACCAAATGTCCATTCTACATGCGGGTCCTAAACCGGGTCTATGGCAATGCCAATGGATATTCTACTGGTCTCAAGTAGTCTCTCTAGACAACAAGAATAAATACAAATGATAGGAAGCATCATGCAAATACAACAGAAATACATTATCAGAAAATAAATTTAAATATCATAAATTCAAGAAATACCAAATCTGGAAACGGGTGTGACAGTTTGCAAGGAAGAACAATACTTGTTTCTGCTAGTTGCTTTCTGGAGTTGGCACTCGTCTTGATTTTATATCTTCGTTCAGGAAGATCTTGTACCATCCTAACAAGCTCGTTCAGAGTTTTGTTTCTGGCATCTGTTCAATCCATCTGAAGATCTGTCTGAGGGAATAACAATATCAAAGTAAGATCCGAGTATGATGGAGAACAACCGTGCAAGTCTTCTCGACACAAGTTTCAACAGACTTGAGAAGTTTGACAGAGATCATTACAACTTTTGGAAGAGAAATGTCAACCTTAATCTCCAACTCGTAGAGGTGGACTACGTGTTGACAGATCCTGAGCCTGTTGTTCCGGAGGGTGATGATGTTACTGTTCGGGCGATTGCAAATGCAAGGGCTAAGCAGAACAAGTGGAGGAGAGACAACAACCTCTGCAAACTGCTGATTCTCAGCTCCATGAAAGATACTCCGGCGGAGTCATACAACAAGACAGACCATGCAAAGAGCTAAGCAGAACAAGTGGAGGAGAGACAACCTCTGCAAACTGTTGATTCTCAACTCCATGGAAGATACTCCTGCGGAGTCATACAACAAGACGGACCATGCAAAGGTCGTCTGGGAGGATATGAAAATATATTACAAAGAGTATGAGAACCGCAATAAGATCCATGTGATAGAAAATGTCTGAAAAATGCGATTTGAGGACGACAAGACGGTGTTGCCTCAAGTCAAGGATTTTCTCAAGTTACGTCAAAAACTTGAGGATGATGGCAAGCCCTTGGTCGATTCTTTCGCCGTGGAAGGAATTGTTGCCAAGCTCCCGCTTGGTTGGAGCAAGTTTATCTCAGACATGCACCAAAAGAAGATGGAGGTCAGCCTTGATCAACTACTACACAACATCCATGTGGAAGATGAGTTGAGGGTTCAAAACAAAGTGGACAAGCTGTCCAAGCAGTTGGCAAAGGCCAACTTGGTGCATATTGGTGACTCCAAGGGGAAGCAGAAGGCTTCTCACAACAAAAGGAAGGACTTCAACCATCTGAGGGTGAAGTCAGCAGCGTTCAAACCAAAGCCTAACAACGATTGTGTTTGTTTCAACTGCGACAAGAAAGGCCACTTTAGCAGAGACTGTAGATACAAGTCCTAACAGAAAGAGCAAGGTGATCCTAACAAGGTTGTCATGATTGCGCAGGTTGTTACGGCTGGTGTCGCCACTGAATGGTGGGTGGACAATGGCGCATTCTGCCATGTTTGCTCGAAAAAGGAGTGGTTTACTACCTACAAGCCTACATCTGAGAAGGTTATGGTGGCAAACCAGGCACAAGCTTAAGTACTTGGGACCGGAACGGTGGTACTGAATTTGACTTCGGGGAGGTCACTGACGCTTCAGGATGTGAAGCACGTACCGGTGATAGCCAAGAACCTGGTCCCAGAAAGTCTGTTTTGCAATGCAGGCTTGAGGATGGACATCAATGCTGGACAAATGGTGATGTCATACAAAGGAACGTACTTCGGAAAAGCCTTTTGTACCGAATCGATGTTCAAACTTTTGCTTGTAACTCCTGCAAATTATATTAGTGCAGTCTCCTCTTTTGGTTACTCTCTTGAGTTATGGCATAATAGACTATGACATGTTCATTGTAAAAGAATAAACAAGATGTCTAGTCTAGGGCTTATCTCTAAGTGTGGGGGTAAGGAGGTGGAGAAGTGTGAGGTCTGTGCGCAGACAAAGATCACAAAAAAATCGTTCAAACGGGTAAACCGAAGTACAGATCTCTTGGAGTTGGTACATTCAGATATCTGTGACTTCAAACAGTTCTCCACAAAGGCTAGGATGAAGTATTTCATTGCTTTCATCGACGACTACTCAAATTATGCGTTCGTCTACCTGCTCAAGTCTAAAGACGAAGCATTCGACAAGTTCAAGGAGTTCAAGACTGAAGCTGAAAGTCAAACTGGACAACTCAAAAGACGAGAAGTGATCGGGACGGAGAGTACAGGTCTATTGAATTCGCATTGTTCTGCAAAGAACATGGAATTGTCAATGAGACGACTGCTCCACATTCTTCTCAATCAAATGAAGTAGCAAAAAAGAAGAACAAGACATTGACAGAGATGATCTATGGTGTTAACTGCGGGTCTTCCAAACTGCTTTTGGGGAGAAGCTGCGCTAACGACTATGTTCATTCTGAACAGAGTGCCGTACGCAACTTCAGATGTCACTCCTCATGAACTTTGGTTCAAGGTCAGACCCAACTTGAATATCATTCGAGTGTGGGGGTGTCTGGCGTATGTGAAGCTTCCAGACTTGAAGATACAGAAGCTGGGGACGAGGACTACAAAAGCTATATTCTTGGAATATGCTGAAAAGAGTGATACTCGGAGGTTCCTTGATAGCGAGTCTAACTATATCATTGAATCTCGCGATGCAGAATTCTTCGAAAATAAATTTACAAGACACAAGAACGTTGTTATCGCGGACATTCCGGAGAATGATGTGAGTACAACGGAGGCTAACGCTTCCAATGAAGATGTACTCCAAGAAGAAGTTGTCATTCCTGAGATAACGTTCGAACCCGAACTCGCAGAACCAAGAACTAAGCGAGTGAGGAGACAGAAGGACTTCGGAGAGAATTTTGTCATATATCAAGTGGAAGCAGATCCACTTACCTATGATGAGGCGATAAAGACCAGAGACGTCTTCTGGAGGGAGGCTATTAATGATTAGTATGACTCAATAACCTCCAACAACACTTGGATGTTGGTCGATCTACCTAAATGAGCTAAATCAATCGGCTGCAAGTGGATCTTCAAGAAGAAGATAAAGGCCGATATAACTGTTGACAAGTTCAAGGCAAGGCTGGTAGCCAAAGGATTTTCTCAGAAGCAGGGGACAACTACTTCGACACATATGCTTCAGTAGCGCGGATAACGACCATCAGGATGTTGATTGCTATAAGTGCAGTTCATAAGCTAATTATATATCAGATGGATGTGAAAATAGCTTTCTTGAATAGTGAGTTGGCCGAAGAGATTTACATGCAACAGCCAGAAGGATTTATCATCAAAGGGCTTGAAGACAAGGTCTGCAAGTTGGTGAAATTATTATACGGTCTGAAGCAAGCTCCCAAGATGTGGCATGAGAAGTTTGATAAAGTTATAAGATCAAACGGCTACAAGGTCAGTGAGACGGACAAATATGTTTACACGAAGTTCGCTGACGGAAGATGAGTCATCGTTTGTCTATACGTGAACGACATACTGATTCTGGGTACAGATTTAGCACGTATCACTGAGACAAAGAAGTTCCTCTCATCCAAATTCAGTATGAAGGACTTAGGGGAAGTTAATGTTATCCTAGGGATAAAGATCATCCGGACAGACACTGGAGTGGCGTTGTCACAGTCTCATTATATTGAGAAGATGCTCATATGCTATGGATATCAGGATCTTCCAGGGATCGATACTCTGTATAGGTGTGACAAGAAGCTGAAGCCAAATCCGAGAAAAAATGTCTAGCAGCTGGAGTATTCAAGCGTCATCGGGAGTTTGATGTATGCAACAACTTCCACAAGGCTTGACATAGCTTTCGCCATGGGAATGCTGAGTCGGTTCACAAGCAATCCAGATGTAAGCACTGAAAAGTTGTGAAGAAAGTAATGAGATATCTCAAGAGGACTGTCACGCCCCAGTCCCAAAATACCGAGGGACTGGACACGTGATAATGGCCAGCAGCACGCACCGATGGACAAACCCAATTTAATGGATCCATCGGGGCATACTTAAGCTGTATTACAACAGTCAGGGTTTACTATTCTCATCCACAGATAAAAGACAGAAATACCAGCAAAAGAAATATAAAACCACAACCAGACAAAGTAAATAAAATCGGAGAACAATCCGATATTAAGTCTGTTACAATGTTCTCAGAATCAGGAAATAAAGAGTTTAATTAAACAGGAAATAAAGTCCATTTTGCCATAAAGACTGAGCAAGGTAAGCAGTTGTTCAGGAGAAGTCCTCAGCGATCACCTCGTCCTCAGGTTCAGGTACTGCTCCGAGTAGTGCTCATGTTCCGTACACCTTAGGATAGATCTCGTCTGCTAAACCTGGGGATATAATCCATTCCAGGTCCTCAGGGGACATAGCAAGGTACAGAAATCACAAGCCAAAATAATGCAGTGCAGAAATAGAGGAACAACAGAGTAAATAAACCAGCTAAGTGATGATGCAAGTGAGAGTTATTAGTCATACTCAGGCTGAAACTACTACAGGATCAGTGTCAAGAAACCATAGTAGTGTTTTCTCGAAGGGCCAGAACTGGTGCCAAAGCTCTGTGTCAGAGACTAGGACACATCCAGATTACAATTTATATTATGTTCAGCCTTGATATGGTAATACTCTCCCCACCCAATATAATCTCACGTCACAGTTCTCAATGTTCATGTTACACAAGATTAAAACTAATGCAATCAGTCATTTATTAAGATCTAAGAAAATAAAGCTCAAGTCATGAAATCTATATCCTATCCAGAACCACCTTGAATAATCAGGAAGATTCTGTCTCTTTCTCTGTGTCAAGTGTCCTGGGTATATTGTACTTGATATGGCAAGTACGAGAAATATAAATGTCACGATAACCAGCTCTAAGTGACTTACACAACCCCGCGTACGGTGTTGGTACCCGACTATGATCGGACGCTAAGCAAGTCACACGGCCCTAGGGTTGAGCATTTATAACAGTCACAAGAAAATAAGTCCAGAGATAATGAATCATTAAACTGCATTTGTGGCAAGGTACACTTGCCTGAGTTTTCGGCTCCAAGCGTAGCTCTGTCTTCAGCGGGGATTGCAGGCAGTACTCCGGCTGCTGAAACAAACATCACCATCAGGTCCAGAAAATATTAATCAGCTAAGAACGCCTGTCCTTGAGTCCAATTTGGAGACAAGGGCAAAAACGTCATTTTCGGGTCAAGGCGGGGTCCAAATGTGGGCCGCTTTGCACCAAAAAACGTGTCAGGGTCAAAGGTCTCCAAATCAGTCCAACTTAGTGTCAACAAGTCAGGAACGATGATACGAACCCAACGGAACTTCCAGAATTGGATTCCGATGAGCCGTTCTCAAAATCGCCCGTCGGGTGGAGCCTGTGGGGCCTACGACACGCAATTTTGTCAAAGTTCTCAGAATCGAACCAAACTTGGCTCACAGGACCAGCGTATTGCTACGAGTCCAATGGCGCAAGTTCCGTCTCGATCCGACGTGTGTACACTAAGTTACAGCGAGAATCAGAATGGTCGGATACGGGACGGTGTCCGCGGATACGCACTGATTCCGGTGTGCACGCACATCCGAATCAGCTTCTGCGAAATCCCGCACGTCCGTATCAACGACGCGCACGTATCTGTGAAGACCGCACGCGACCAAGTCGTCCCGTTTGGCGGGACGTATTCGATTCCGGGGTAAACTAGGACGTTGGTTTTTTCTGTTTTTGGATTGCGGTGTGCGATCACCACAGGACGCGATGCCCCGAGCGGTTTGCACGGGCACCGAGGGGGTCATGCAGGCTACGCGATGAAATTTACGGAAGCGAAATCCGAGCTACGAGCAAAAAGTTAAGAATACCTGAACTGGGCTTGAAAATAGCGTCTCCTTCGTGTCCTGTGTCCTGGACACTGTGTCCGACACGAGTCACAAAGCTAGGGTTTACTGTTCCGGGTGTTCTGCGTCGAGTCCTCGCTGTGTCCGTGTCTTCTGTCACTGGGGTGTCGCCGGAGGTTGGTGACGAGGCGGGCGATTTTCGGGCGGCCGGCGTAGGGGTTTTCCGGCGGAGTGCTGCTGGAGGTGGTCGGCTGAAGGGTGTCGGGTTCGTATGAGGCTCGGGGTGCTCGCTGGAAGCTGGCGGCAGGGTCGGCTCAGGGAGTCGCTCGGCTGGGCTCTGGTAGGTGCAGGGCGGCCGGATTCCGGTGCTGGGCGGGAACAGTGGAGCAGGGCGGTGTCGCGGCGGAGCGTAGCGGACACGGAGAGGGGATTTGGCCGGAGGGGGCAGGGGTTCTAGGTTTATATAGAGGAGAGCGGGGAGCTGGTGGGGCGGCCGGTGGTTACAGGTAGTGGAGGAGGCGGCTGGTGAAGGAGAGGAAGATGGTGGGTCGGCCGGACATTCGGGAAGAGGGAGGGGCAACGTCGCCGGCGGCGGGGGAAGGTCAGGGGTCGGCGGCTGTACGTTTGGGAAAGAAAGAGTTAACGGGTCGGGTAGGGTAGGCGGGTCGGGTCGGGTTCTAACGGATCCGGCCCGATCCGAAATCAAATAGGCGGGTCGGGTTCGGGTTAATGGGTCGGGTTTGGGTTGGACCCGGATCCGACCCGATAGAAATTGGTTTAATAATATAAACCCGGTCCGGTTCAATTTGGTTTGGTTTATTTAATATAAAAAATCCGGTTTATTTTTGGTTTAATAATTTAATTAGTTTTAGGGCTTTAAAAATCCATCCGGGGTCCAATAAATTCCCGAAAAATTACCCTATGTTTGGTTTTCTATTTTACACCATAAAATATTATTTTCATAATATTTTAATATTATTTAATAACAGTTAAAAATCCTTTAATAATTAAAACACCTTAATTTAATTAGAGAAAATTCTCAGAAAATTCCAGAAATTCCAGAAAAAATGTAAAAATCCAAAAATTAAAATTTTCTTGAAAATCAGGGGGTTTACAAGGACTCAGAAGTATGCACTGCACTACAACTAGTATCCGACAATAGTGGAAGGCTTCAGTGATGCAAGCTGGTGTTCAGAAGTAGAGAGCGAAAGGTCCACAGGAGGATACGTCTTCTCCATGGATGGAGCTGCTATATCGTGAAAATTGTCACTACCACATTTCTAGAGTAGGGACATTATTTTGTCATTTGCAATATTTATATATATAGTGTTTGTAGCTACATAATATGTATAATATGTTATATTATTATTAATAATATAGGTTAGTGGGTTAGACTTGATATGACCATTAGACTCAACCTCAGACTAGACATCTTTGGACCCACTAGTTAATCCCCTTTTTATTTAATTAGAAATTTGTTAAGTTTCCATTAAGGGATGAAAACTCCGCTTATTGGATAACTCTTCATGACAAACAATAGAGGGCATAATGGACATTGTGCATTAGCTAGCCCTAGGTTTTACTTGGCCGGTCCTATATAGGAGAGGGGGGAGCCTCCCTCAAGTGCATTTCATGTTCATGAAACCCTAGATTTAGTTCTTCCCCAAACCCCCTTCATTCCTCTACCAAATTTCAGAAATTAAACCCCAATCTCTCTCATTTTCCTCATCTAAGAAGCCTAGAAGCTTAGGTCACAAGGAGCATTGGAGAAGAAGAGGCTTGGTTAGAGAACCCTTGACTTTGATTTGGGAATCCATCTCCCGAGAGGTAAAATTCTGAAATCTCTCTTTTAAATTCTGTTTTATTGATTTTGTTGACCATTAGGAGCCCACCCATGGTCTAGGAATAGCCACAAGGGGAGATAATGAGTCTCTATTGGTTTCCATGGTGTTTCTTCATGAAGTTGTGTTCACATTTGGGGTTTTGTGTTTAAGAATGTGTTTTTCCTTATTTTTTCATAACAACTAATTACATTAGATATATATAATTATATTTGATAGGTATATATGTCATTAGTTGCATATTGGGGGTTTTGGGAGTGTATCATGAGTATCTTGATTAGTGCACTCAAGGTGCTTGATGAATTGACTAATGGTAGAATGTACCTATTTTAGATGTTATTTTCATATGATATTGTATACATATTAGTGTTTATATGTTGTTTAGAGTGTTGTGGGGAGTGTCTTGTGCATGTGTGTATGTTGTGTTGTAGTGTTAGCAATGAGGTGAGACTGGAAAGGCGTCGGGTTATGCAAGCTAGGTGACAGTATCATACCATTAAGAGCCAAGTGTGGAGTTGGACTGCTACAAGGCATAGAAAGGACTCGGGTCTGAAATTCTGGGTATCCAGTGCAGTGCTATTGCACAGATGTGAAGAAGTATTCAATATGAGGGTATCAGGTATTTATGTTAAGGTATAGTGGATATAGGTGCAGTGGTTTAGTGAATTAGTATTTGGAGTGTCAATGAGACCATTGTCAGCAGAGGTAGGGAGTAGCCTGGGGTGTGTAGTTGGAGATTAGGAACTTGGACACTGCAGGTTGCAGTATGGGGGTGTGCAGGGGATACACTGCACAACAAGGAGTAGTTTTCTGCAAATTTCAAGTCTGCAGTACCTTGTTGCACACTGCAACAAGAGAAGTCAGCTTGGAAGTGCAGTGGTTTGGTTCAATTGCATATGTGTTGTGTCTCAGTTGTTGCATCAGTGAGTGGTTGACCACATGTACTATCTACATGTGTGTCGAGTGGGTAGAGAGATATTAGATTGGTGCTTGTGAGTAGGTATTGAGTGAGTGTAGATTGGGCATCAATGTCAAAAGGAATACAGGTCTGTGTATGAGTGCTCAAGTATTGTATAGGTTAAGTAAGATATTGAGTGGGGTAGTGGCCAAGTTTGAGGGCTGTAAGTGTAAGTAATATGGACTAGGTACCAGTACTAGTATTAGGGTGTGGTACCATTAGTTAAGGTTTGGGTTATAAGACATGTTATTTAGAGTGTGCTAGCACTAAGGGACTAAGGTAGGATGAGGTGCTAGGCAAGGGGGAAATGTACTATGGTTGGTGTAGTGTTAAGTCAGGTTAGCAATAGGGAGTGAGGTATTAGTTCTGATACTCATAGGAAGGTAGTGTTGCTGTATTGTAGTTAGTTGGGTCTGATGGACAGATCATCCAGGTGCTTGGGTGAGTCTATTTGCTGTGTTCTATTTTTGAATAGGGTATCAAGATAATTAAGGGGTAAGTGCAGATAGAGGGTCTCAGTGGAGAGGGCCAGTGACGACAATGGGTTAGTTACCCATAATAGCACTGACAGTAGGTAAGGGCCAGGTTGCAGTGTTGGTTGAGGGTAGAGTAAGTGTTGTGTACTAGTGAGATATCAGTTGAGTATCAGAACTTGTTAACAGGATAAGTATTAGGCTAAGGTTTTGGGTCTAGGTAAGTTGATATTGGTAGAGTATTGGTTTAATGTTCTAGTTAGATATCATTATTAGCTAGTATAGCGAATATATTAGTGTATATATGTATATACTATTGATATAAGTTAGTATGTATTGTATAGATAGTATTAATTGTTCTTTGGATAGTTATATTGGAATATCTCGAGTATCTTGAGATACGGTATCGTATCGATACTCGAGTATCCTAATATAGCTAGTATTAGCTATATGAGTAGTGTTTTGACCCAATAACTTAGAGATAGACTCTTAACAACCTAGAATTGGTTAATTTGACCAAGTTTGTCTAGTTTGACTGTTTTGATCTAGAAACGGCCAAACGACCTAAAATTGAACTAGAATAACTCGTTATCTTTCCTAAACCTTATTTTAATATAATATTCTATATTCAGGTCCTCGAGGCACTATTCTGGACACAGTTGATTCATCTCATTGGATAACAGGCGAGTACATTCTATAACAGTTTTCATTATTTTAATAATTACTATGATTCTAGTTGTAGTGTATACTTGATTCAGACACAACGAATACACGGACTAGTATCATAGATACCTGTCATGAGGAGTCGTGATGGGTATCTATCGTACTAGCTAGGGACGAAAAAATATTATCAAGTTATGTGATCATACCCCACCTTACATGCATCATAGCTCACCTCACACATCACGTAGGGTGTAGCCTGACCATTTACATGCCTCATAGCCTGTTATATATGATTAGCCTAACTATTGCTCGCATCATAGCTAACCAGATGGTTAGCCTTACTTCACACGTATCATAGCCAATCATATATAACAAGCCTGATCTAGTCCCAAGTCGATCACATAACGAACTGATATTTCACGACACTTAGCTAGAATTTCTATTCTTTATTCTAGTTCATTCATTGCTAGTATTCACCCACATCTGTTTTACTGCTAGTTAGTTCTATATGATGATTACATGTCTCTCCAGTATTCCTTATCTTTCAGTATTTCTTTCATCATGTATTTCCTTACACTGTTTTATAGTTATTATCAATATTTTTGAAATTGCTGTTAGTGTTTGTGCGTCGCTCCAATCCTGACTGGATAACATTTTTCAGAGGATCTTGAGGATTTCTGTCCTAGCCATTATGGTAGTAGATGGTGATTACATCCCGGAGGTTCCAGAGGAGACACTACCCGCAGTTGTTTAGACATCACTTACCCTAGCTTATTTATGTAATGGATTGTTCTAACTTTGAGACTTGAGTTGTATATTGTTGAGACCTTATCTATGTTGAGATAGCTAGACTCTAGACTTATTGTTATTATTTTGAGTTGTGTTCTAGACTTATGTCGTAACTTCTTTATATCTTTTTCATATCTTATCGTGCTATATACCTTTTTTAGAGTTATTGTGATTGAGTATCTTATGAATTGATGATCATATGCATATTCATTCCCTCCTTATGGAGTTGAGATCATTGACAAATTATTTTGTGAGTTGTGTTAGTATTGTTGAGACCTAGACAGCGTTCTACTGCCGATGCTGCGGCGTAGGCTGGACGTACGCACGACTCATGCCCAAATTCCGGGTGCGAGTCGTGACAAAAATTGAAGAAGCAGACAATGCTCTCTCATTCCTCGATGAAATCTGAGTTCTATGCACTGGCAGCTGCAGCAGATGAAGCAAAGTAGCTTTGAAAGTTCATGTATGATCTTCTAGTGGTTGGTGCACAGATTCTGACGGTACTCATATACTGTGACAACCAGGCAACTGCAGCAGTGGTATCAAATGATCTCTTCAACGGTAAGAAAAGAACTGTGTGTCTGAGGCACAGGACAATGAATGATCTTATCAAGACTGGAGTTATTGCCGTGATTGATGTTCGGAGTCAGAAAAATATGCCTGATCCATTCACCAAAGATCTCAAGCGCCAGCTTGTCGAGGACACAACAAGCAAAATAGGCTTGAAAATATTCTGATATTGTGTCTTTGTAATTCTATCATAAAGTTTTATGCTATTAGTTCAAAGAGAAATCTACTAGACATCTAGCTTTTGGTTCAAAGAATGATCATTGACTGAAAGAATATCAGGAACAATGAGTAGTCCTTTGAGACATTGAGGGGTTATGGACCCAGAACCACTGTTGTCTACTATCTGTTCTCTGAGTAGAACAAAGTCCTGTGGGAGGATGGCTTAGACGCCTTAATGAGTTCTAGGGTATTTGGAATGTCCGGCGTGCTTTACATGAAGTACGGTAGCACAACGCTACAAAGGAGCAGAGGACTTCATGCTACAATGGGTGACACCACCATGAGGTTCCTCGATAGGGTAATGCCTCGGCTTCACGAGCCATGTCACAGCGGCGTAGCACCGCATATAAGCAGGTGGCCTAATTCTGTAAAATGAAGAGTAGTAGACAACACTACAAAGAGGCCGGTGACCTCATGTTACAGTGGTATGACACTACCAAGAGGTACGTAGAGAGGGTAAAGCCTCGGCTACGCAAGCCATGTCACAGTGGTGTAACACCGCAAGGAAGCGCAAGGCTTCATGCTTGGTAGTTTGGCACTACAAAGAGGTTGGGACCTCATGCTACAGTGGATGACACCACAATGAAGTAGGACCTCGACTTTGGGCCATATCATAGCGGAGTAGCACCGCAAGGAAGCGCAAGACTTCATGCCAAGGGCTCTTTAAAAGAACTCACCTAGAGTGTATGGAAAGAGATATATGCCGTCTCTTGAGGATAAACTTGTAAACGCCAAAAATACATACACCGAAATCAGGCATGCACATGACCTTTAATATGCAACCGGAAGCACAACTGATGTTATTGTGTGAGTGGAAAGAATTGCAGCTAAGGTGCACAATTCAAGGCAGTCCATTCTTGTATCATACTGTTATTCGACCTATGCGGGAAGATTCAAGTCGAAGCGACATCTATCCTAATGCATGATGGACAATCACTGTGGGGAACGCTCAACCTATATATTGAGATATGTGGGGGATTGTTGGTATTTTTGCCTTTGAACTAGTAAAGATAGTCCCACATTGGCTACATCACCAAGTGGGTATCTCAATATAATACTTTGTATGTGTTGAGATGTGCACATGGGGTGTGGTGGGGCACATGGGTGCATGTGAGAGTATTTTATTAGGAGAAAAAATGATTAACTCCTCAATGAAAGCTGTTAAGCTTTTTGTCATGCTCTTGAAAAGTATTCCATAAGAGCTAAGCCCCAAAGGGACTTAGCGACTCGGACTCGGACTCGAACTTGAACTCAGGCTCAAGGGCCAAAGTGGTGCTTTGTTGGTGCGCGAGTTTTATGCTCGGGTTGCATGCGCGTATTGCATGAGCGGGCGCTGAGCGGGTGCTGAACGGGCGCTGAGCAGGTGCTGAACGGGCTATGCATTGGGCTGCGATTGTGGGATATCAATTTTGTATATTGGTTTTTTAGTCCCATATCGGAAAGAAGAGGATGATGGGCTTCCATCCTTCCCTATATAAAGAGTTCTCTAGCCTCCTTTTGAGAGATACCAAAAAATTAAAAAAAGGAGTCAAAAAGGAGTCCGTTCGAGTCACACAAAGATGTGACTACGAGCGTTCCAGAAGTTCTTTTGTGAACTTGTTGGCTCCTGGGAGCAGATCGTTGATAGAGGATGAATCTTGCTTTGAGCAATGGTGGCCTTCACCGCTCCAGCAAGAATAATTTTATTCTGTCTTCTTCTCTTCTTTCTGGTTCATCTCTGCATTTGCAAGGAAGAACAACGTTTGTTTCTACCAGTTGCTTTCTGGAGTTGGCACTCGTCTTGAGTTTAGATCTCCGTTCAGGAAGATCTTGTACCATCCTAACAAGCTCGTTCAGAGTTTTGTTTCTGGCATCTGTTCAATCCATCTGAAGATCTGTCTGAGGGAATAACACTGCTTACCCAACTCCAGTTGAATTTAGAGGGGTAGAGGGGGGGGGGGGGGGGGGTGAGGGGTTAATTATATAGCACAAGTGCCTTACTCTTACTATTGTACAAGTTCTCCTAGCTCTCTTGTCTTTATCTCTCTTTTAGATTTTAGGATCTGATGCTGCTTTTTATCAAATAATTCATTGCTGTAATTTTCTTGTTCCATACCTCACATCCATGACTTCTACCACCCAACATTGGCATCACAGCACAAGGTGAACACGTATACCCTTTATGGCTTAACATAGTTTTCTATTAAAGATGGATTTTTTTCACATATGCTGAATAATTTTAAGTGGCTAAAATAAGAGGTTTTCTTTCCATTATAATATACTGGTCAATAACAACAATGACACAAATATTTTAGAATCTTAGATAGTGCTTTATCTATAAACGGATTTGATGTTGTTACACTAACAAGACAATTGGTTTTAACCAAATTATATTCAACTAGTCGCATAGTTTAAACTCAGTTGAAAATCATCAGAAACATTAAAGGGCGAATATGTACAAGTAAAGTTAAAAAATAGGATAGATATGTAATATGTTTCGAGTATAAAAACCTGGAAAGAATTAGCACTTCAGCTTTAACAGCATGGAGACGAGAATTAGAGTAACTGGCAGCTGATTTAAGTAGCTCAATTTTCCATTCGATGGCCTCATTCGATACATTATCCAGAAAATTCTGCGAAAGTTTCCTCCAAGTTTTAATCAATAAAAAAAACAATATACTGCAAGATCTTGTTTGAAAAGAGTTAAATATAGGAAATTTTATTAGGAAACAGAATGTATCAGAAATATATATATATATATATATATATAAACAGATTGAAAGATGTAGAAATTAGTTGATTATTTTATTGATTGTCTCATTGGCATTATATAGCCTTACAATCATTAATACAATGATCTCAATCATTATGACAATAATCTCATAATGGAATATCCTGTGACATATTCTGGCATCCCAAATATGTCCTCAGGATATTCTCATGTGCTTATACTATACTTAAATATGACACCCAACATACCATATCAACACTCCCCCTCAAGATGGGTGAAAGATATTCACTAAGCCCATCTTGTCACATCCTCTAATCATGCTCACTGAGGCGAGTCCCTTTGTTAGTCCATCTGCTACTTGATCCCTGGTTGGAACATGGCCAAGCTCCAGTAATCCCCTATCCAACTTCTCTTTGATGAAGAATCTATCAATCTCGATGTGTTTGGTCCTGTCATGCTGTACTGGATTGTTGGCGATACTAATAGCTGACTGATTGTCACACCACAGCTTCATCTTGGCTCCTTGATCCAGCTTCAGCTCCACCAGCATATTCTTCAACCATAGCAGCTCTGCAACTCCCAAGGCCATAGCTCTGTACTCTGCTTCAGCTGTCGATCTGGCCACCACAGACTGCTTCTTACTCCTCCAGGAGACCAAGTTACCTCCTACAAATATGCAATATCCCGAGGTAGACCTCCTGTCATCAGCACAACTAGCCCAGTCAGAATCACAGTAGCCCTCGATGCTCACGTGATTGTTCTTCCTGAATATTAGTCCCTTTCCGGGAGCACCTTTCAAGTACCTCAGAATCTGGTACACTGCATCCATATGACCCTTCCGTGGGTCATGCATGTAGCGGCTCACCACACTTACTGCAAAGCAGATATCAGGACGTGTGTGGCTCAAATAGATCAACTTGCCAACCAGTCTCTGGTATCTGTCCCGATCAACTGGTTCTCCAGCCTCAGCATCAATCTTGAACCTCTGATCTATTAGTGTCGCTGCAGGTTTGCACCCCAACATCCCAGTTTCTGTGAGAAGGTCCAGTGCATACTTCCTTTGAGAGAGAACAATCCCCTCTGCTTCTCGAGCAATCTCAATCCCAAGGAAGTACCGAAGAAGGCCGAGATCCTTCACCTCGAATTCCTTGCCAAGCTTTCCTTTGAGTTGGGCGATCTCCTGCTCATCATCTCCTGTGATAATCATATCGTCCACATACACCGCAAGCATGGTGATGTGGCCTCCACTCCGACGGAAGAATACAGTATGATCAGCATTGATCTGCTGATATCCCATCCCTATCATCGCCCTTCTGAATCTGTCAAACCATGCTCGAGGAGACTGCTTCAGTCCATAGAGGGACTTCTTCAACCTGCAGACCTTGCCTACTGTCTGATTGGTGCCAAATCCTGGTGGTATCTCCATGTACACCTCCTCCACTAGATCTCCGTGAAGAAACGCATTCTTCACATCCAGTTGGTGTAGCTTCCATCCACCATTCGCTGCCAGAGAAATCAGAGTCCTGACAGTGCTCATCTTTGCAACTGGTGCAAAGGTCTCGTCATAGTCGATGCCGTACGTCTGACTGTATCCTTTGGCTACTAGTCGAGCTTTGTAGCGCTCAACCTGTCCATCTGGGTTCTGCTTCACGGTAAAGACCCACTTGCATCCAACTGCTCTCTTCCCCTCTGGCAGTCTCACAAGCTCCCAAGTGTGGTTCTTCTCCAGAGCTCCCAACTCCTCGTGCATTGCCGCTTTCCACTTTGGATCGTTCTTGGCAACCTGCCAATTGTTAGGTACAGTAATACTATCCAAAGATGCTATAAATGCTCCATGAGAAGAAGAGATATGGTCATAAGAAACAAACTGAGCAATATCCCAACCATATCTGTTTGGAGGATTTCCTGCATTGCTGCGAGTGGTCCTCCGTACAGATAGTGGTGTGGGAGGAGTAGAAGTAGGAGGAATGATATCTTGTGAAGGAGGGGGTATCACCTGAGGGGGGGTTGGTGTCGGTGCCTCAGGAGTTGGGACGAACGCAGGCAAGGGACTTGGCACTGGCACTGTCGGTACTGGTCCTGCAGTTTGCTTCTCTCTCCTGCTGTAGGTAAGTAACTCTCCCTGAGCCGTAGGCCTAACACCTTCACCTTCTTGTCCCTTCTCCGTGCCTCCATGCCAAACTTCTAAATCGGTTACCACCAAGTTCTCTATCTCCCCCTCTCGCCTAATACTGGTAGTATTAGGCGTGTTGTGTGAAGTTCCGTCCTGGCGGTAGTATGGCTCATGCTCCCGAAAGTGGACATCCATACTGACAAACTTCTTCTTCTCTACTGGACTCCAGCACACATACCCCTTCTGGGTCGCCGAGTAGCCTACGAAGATGCATTTGACCGCTCTAAGGTCAAGTTTTCCAACTGATGGCCTGTTGTCCTTCACAAAACACACACACCCAAACACCTTCAGTGGGAGTATCCCACTATTATTGCCTTGCAATACCTCACATGGGGACTTCCATCCGAGGACCTTCGAGGGCATCCTGTTGATGAGTTGAGCTGCTGTCAACACTGCATGTCCCCACAGACTCTGTGGGACATTCATGTCGATCATCATACTTCTTGCGACCTCCAGAAGGTGTCTGTTTTTCCTTTCTGCAACTCCATTTTGTGCTGGTGTGTATGCACAGGTGGTCTGATGCTGTATTCCGTGTGCTGACAAGTATTCTGCAAGCGTCTTGTTGGTATACTCCGTTCCATTGTCAGACCTCAGTACCTTCACAACTGCTTTGTACTGAGTCTGGACATACTTATGGAAATCCCGAAAACAAGCAGGTACATCACTCTTATTTTTCATCAAATATAACCAGGTAACACGAGAGGCACACTCAATGAAAGAAACAAAGTACTTATAACCATTCATAGTGTTAGTAGCACATGGACCCCAGACATCAGAATGTACTACCTCAAAAGCAAAAGTGCTCCTATGACCCGTGCCAACATATGAGCTCCTAGTAAGTTTTCCTAACTCGCACGCATCACATACTAATTTCTCTTTATTTGTTTTTGCATAAATCTCTGGATACAACTTACTTAGAGTATCAAAGGAAGAATGTCCCATCCTCCGATGATGGAGTATCAAGGTATCCTCAGTCCTCTGCTGCAGTCCTTCCATGCCAGCCTTCTCTGCCATAGATACCAATGCTGAGTCCAGTCCTTCTCGATCTAGGTACCACAGTCCCTCATGCCAAGTACCAGTCCCAAGTCTTCGTCCTGTCCCTTTCTCCTGGAAGGTCACCTTAGGAATATCAAAAGAAACAATGCATTTAAGTTGGAGGATTATAGAACTAATGGACAAGAGACTGACTGGAAAGGATGGAGCATGTAAAACATTGGATAATCTTACTGAACTTGTACAATTAACAGTACCCTTACCGACCACTGGCTGGAAAGTGCCATCAGCTGTCTGAATGCTGTCTACTGATGCTAGGTAAGTATAGGAAGAAAACTCACTAGCATTCCCCGTCACATGCCGAGATGCTCCCGAGTCGATAATCCAGTCTGATGATTTAAGGGAAGAGATAGACGCAAGGGCAAGTGATTCGTCAGTACCTTCTGATGGATGGACATACATGGCAGCGTTGCCCCTAACAAAGAATGAGGTGGACGCCTCCTCTGTTATACTCCTCATGTCTCCCAGTGCCTGGTCCTCCACAGTAAAGGTGCCATCAGCTTCTCCGTTCCCTTCTGATATCAGGAGGTTCGCCCGATAACCTCCTCGGCCGCCTCGTCTACCCCCTCGACCACGACCACGTCCTCCATTATATCCTCGTCCGTCGAACGGTCCTCGTCCACCACCTGAATCTCCCTCCCTAGGTGGTTTGGTACAAGCATACCGATGATGACCCATCTCCCCACAGTTGTAGCACTGTCGGTTATGCTGCCAGGGCTCTCCCTTAGATCCTGTGTTACCTGAGCTGGTGATCGCTAGTGCTGACTTTGCTTCGGGGGGACCACCTGTCCCGGCTTGCAGCCTGATGCGTGTCTCCTCCTGGATCATGGCTGAGATAGCCTCCTCAAGGCTAGGGATCTTTGGTTGGGCTAGAAGTAGGGCCGTCCTCTGTGCGAAAGCTGCAGTCAGCCCTTTGAGGAACTTCATCGTCCTCTCCTGCAGACACACCTGTCTCTCCTTACACCTAGGGTCCCCGCAGCTCGCCCGATCTGAGGAGTAATCATAATCCAACCACAGACGCTCCAACTCCGTGGCATACTCCTGCACCGTCTTCTCTCCCTGTACGGTGTCATCAATCTCCCCCTTTATCTGGAAGACCCGTAAGTTGTTCCCCACACCATCATAGGTCCTTCTCAACTTCTCCCACACATCTTTCACCATTTCAATACCGTCTACTGTGGCGGCAATAGACTGGACTAAGGAGTTGAGAAGCCAGATGTAGATCACCATATGAGTGGACTTCCACTCATCGCGTTCTGTCGAGCCCTCGTCCGGCTCTGTCGTCTCGCCCGTCAGGAACCCCTCCATGTTTTTTCCTGCGAGGGTTCTTCTCACCCGCCGTGACCAACTCAGATAGGTGGCTGGTCCATCTAATTTCAGATCGATGGAGGGAAGCTTCAACTCCGGCGACGTTCGTGTCGTGTTCTCACCAGCCGACATCGTCAACAACTTCATCAACGTCGCCACCTCTGCAGAATCTAGCTTCTTGATGATCTCCTCCATCGATGCGTCGTCTATCCAATCACGTCACGTCCGCTCCACGACTCACGCTCGTCCTTGTCGTCCGCTCCTAAATCCGAACATGTTCCCCCTTTTTTCAGATCTAGGCATCCCTACTAGGCGTTGTCTCGTGCTGGTGCGGAGGAGGCGGCAGCACGCATGTCACAGCCGCCGTCGCAGCAGCAGTCGCAGCAGCAGTAGTAGCCGCAGCAGTAGCGGGACAGGGCAGCAACAGCGAAGGGCGGCCTCTGAAGGGCGGAGAAGAGGAGAGAAGGGAAAAAAGAAGAAGGGGGGACGTGGAAGAGTTCGGTGACGGCTAGGGTTTGTGGAAGCTTGGTGACGGCTAGGGTTTGTGGAAATTTGGCTCTGATACCATGTAGAAATTAGTTGATTATTTTATTGATTGTCTCATTGGCATTATATAGCCTTACAATCATTAATACAATGATCTCAATCATTATGACAATAATCTCATAATGGAATATCCTGTGACATATTCTGGCATCCCAAATATGTCCTCAGGATATTCTCATGTGCTTATACTATACTTAAATATGACACCCAACATACCATATCAACAAAAGAAAGATCATTGAAATAAAAACACAGATGTCAAAGAAGCAAAGTAAGCTTGGATGTGTCAACAGGAAGTATCATGTAACTTACAAAATTTACTCTCCTTAATTCCCCCTTACATCACATAATGAAAGTAAAAGGGGCACCCCTATGTCACAAGGGTCCTAAAAATACGGGGTCTAGTATCAAGATCTGCCTTACCCCCATTATATGGAAGGAGATATCCTTGACTTGAATCCACATCTTCAGGATGCACGTGTCAAATTGCATCTTGCCAGCGTCACCCTCTATATCACGAGAAAGATGCGTTGAAATTTTTCTTTTACAATATTTTCACTATATGTAACTACTGCCAATATTGAGAGAATCCAGTCATTTATACTTGTAGAAGTCCTTAAGTTCACGTCCATAAAATGATCATATAGTTCTTTTTCTGTTCTTTTAAATACTTAATATAGGAATCTATCAATATCCATCCGGGGATAAAGAATCAATGCGGCTAAGAACCTCTCTTTTAATCGAAAAGGAAGAAGATCATTCTTGGCATGTCTGGTTACATGTGTACGATTCTTATACACTCTTATCATTATTGATTTAGAGCAAGTTAAGATGTCACTTGAGTAAACAAGGTGGGAGTTCAAGATTTTAGTTTTCTTTTTTCTTAATTTGACTTCACCAGTAGACTTCTTATTAAATCTATGGCTTATTTGGACTTGAATACCTTCAACTTTAACCAGGTTTGCACTTAAATCCCGAAACAGATTTATGTCTACTTGCTACCTTCAACTTTTCTTTTTGCAGATTGATATTGTAACCCCGTTAAGAAAAATTGTCAGAAAACCCTTTTTTGGTTTTTGTCTTAGTTATGTTATTAAGATAGTAGTAGTATGGTAATTATATATTAGTTATTACGAAGGGTATTTTTAACATTCTTAAGGAATAATTAGATACTAATAGTTGTATTAAGATATAATGACATACAAAAAAAAACCAAGGAGTTGCGACATAGCATGACATCAAGCACAAGTGTATTAGCAGAGTAATCGATTGAGTAATCGAATTGTATCAATTCTTTATTAATCGTTTTGTGAAGCCTTAAAAAACGTTTCTGTTTCAAAATAACATCTATGTTTTAATACAAAAAATAAATAAAAAGGATGGAGTTTGTTCTGCCAAACCTTAAGCATATATTGCAAGTAAACCCTATAAAACAAGAGATCACTCTTACTGAAAGTTGTAGTAGCGGAGAGAAGAAATGTCTTGACAAGTTATCAAGTATCCGCAGGGGATTGTGTTCAGTTCTGGTACTTTCCAAACCTGTCTTTACATAATTATCTAAATCCAATAAAATAAAGGAAGTATCAAATTCTTATGCAAAGGGAATCAAATGAATCCATATTGCTGATGGTATTCTAGAATATAATGCTGGTGCTAATATGTATTCAGAAGAACATTATGTAATATGATGGTAAAAATCACAAGAGTTTGCCAAGCAGCATAAGTTCAAAAGAACTTCTCAAAAATAATAGTAATAATATAACAATAATTAAAAAAAAACTCAACATGAGATGGTCGTCCTAACTTGGGGTTTCAAATGAGAGATTACCATCACCTCTACTACATCAATTGGTCCTCGAATTAGCCTTACGGGACCCCTCTGAGCTGATGAGAACACCCAGCAGCTGTAGCGCCATTTTTTCTAATAACCCTGTTATGTAGTGCAAAATCTCATTATCGACTCTCTCAACATATTGAAGAACAACCGCACCAGTGATCTTGCGTTGCCGTGAAATCTCAATCATACAATATTCAAACCAGTGTTTGATCGAGCACAGTTCCAGCTTCTTGATTTACAATGGACAGGGATGCCCTTGGTATGGTGTAGAACTTTAAGCCAACTGTTAAATGTAAATCACCACTTATTTTGGGGAAATGGAGGCATAATCCCCAACAATCAAGCACTAGAGCGTCGAACAAAGCAGGGTGGTAACATAGCTAGGCTTGCATACTAAATGTATAATGTATACGAACAAAGCAGGGTGGTGACATAGCTAGGCTTGCATGCTAAATGTATAATGTATACTGTTGATATGGTATGTTGGGTGTCATATTTAAGTATAGTATAAGCACATGGGAATATCCTGAGGGCATATTTGGGATGCCAGAATATGTCACAGGATATTCCATTATGAGATTATTGTCATAATGATTGAGATCATTGTATTAATGACTGTAAGGCTATATAATGCCAATGAGACAATCAATAAAATCATCAACTAATTTCAACATGGTATCAGAGCCAAGTTTCCACAAACCCTAGCCGTCACCAAGCTTCCACAAACCCACAGGAGGATTTTCTAGATCTCCTCCACCGAACTCTTCCACGCCCCCCTCCCTTCCCGCCTCGTCTACCCCCCTCCCTTCAAAAAAAAAAAAAAAAAAAAAAAAAAAAAAATCTTCACGGCTGCTGCGACTGCTGCTGCTGCGACGGCGGCTGTGACATGCGTGCTGCCGCCTCCTCCACACCAGCACTAGACATCGCCTAATAGGGATGCCTAGATCTGGAAAAAGGGGGGACATGTTCGGATCTAGGAGCGGACGACGAGGACGAGCGTGAGTCGTGGAGCGGACGTGACGTGATTGGATAGACGAAGCATCGATGGAGGAGATCATCGAGAAGCTAGATTCTGCAGAGGTGGCGACGTTGATGAAGTTGTTGACGATGTCGGCTGGTGAGAACACGACACGAACGTCGCCGGAGTTGAAGCTTCCCTCCATCGATCTGAAATTAGATGGACCAGCCACCTATCTGAGTTGGTCACGGCGGGTGAGAAGAACCCTCGCAGGAAAAAACATGGAGGGGTTCCTGACGGGCGAGACGACAGAGCCGGACGAGGGCTCGACAGGACGCGATGAGTGGAAGTCCACTCATATGGTGATCTACATCTGGCTTCTCAACTCCTTAGTCCAGTCTATTGCCGCCACAGTAGACGGTATTGAGATGGTAAAAGATGTGTGGGAGAAGTTGAGAAGGACCTATGATGGTGTGGGGAACAACTAACGGGTCTTCCAGATAAAGGGGGAGATTGATGACACCGTACAGGGAGAGAAGACGGTGCAGGAGTATGCCACGGAGTTGGAGCGTCTGTGGTTGGATTATGATCACTCCTCAGATCGGGCGAGCTGCGGGGACCCTAAGTGTAAGGAGAGACAGGTGTGTCTGCAGGAGAGGACGATGAAGTTTCTCAAAGGGCTGACTGCAGCTTTCGCACAGAGGACGGCCCTACTTCTAGCCCAACCAAAGATCCCTAGCCTTGAGGAGGCTATCTCAGCCATGATCCAGGAGGAGACACGCATCAGGCTGCAAGCAGGGACATGTGGTCCCCCCGAAGCAAAGTCAGCACTAGCGATCACCAGCTCAGGTAACACACGATCTAAGGGAGAACCCTGGCAGGATAACCGACAGTGCTACAACTGTGGGGAGATGGGTCATCATCGATATGCTTGTACCAAACCACCTAGGGAGGGAGACTCAGGTGGTGCACGAGGACCGTTCGGCGGACGAGGATATAATGGAGGACGTGGTCGTGGTCGAGGGGGTAGACGAGGCGGCCGAGGAGGTTATCGAGCAAACCTCCTGATATCAGAAGGGAACGGAGAAGCTGATGGCACCATTACTGTGGAGGACCAGGCACTGGGAGACATGAGGAGTAGAACAGAGGAGGCGTCCACCTCATTCTTTGTTAGGGGCAACGCTGCCATATATGCCCATCCATCAGAAGGTACTGACGAATCACTTGCCCTTGCGTCTATCTCTTCCCTTAAATCATCAGACTGGATTATCGACTCGGGAGCATCTCGACATGTGACTGGGAATGCTAGTGAGTTTTCTTCCTACACTCACCTAGCATCAGCAGACAGCATTCAGACAGCTGATGGCACTTTCCAGCCAGTGGTCGGTAAGGGTACTGTTAATTGTACAGGTTCAGTAAGATTATCCAATGTTTTACATGCTCCATCATTTCCAGTCAGTCTCTTGTCCATTAGTTCTATAATCCTCCAACTTAAATGCATTGTTTCTTTTGATATTCCTAAGGTGACCTTCCAGGAGAAAGGGACAGGACGAAGACTTGGGACTGGCACTTGGCATGAGGGACTGTGGTACCTAGATCGAGAAGGACTGGACTCAGCATTGGTATCTATGGCAGAGAAGGCTGGCATGGAAGGACTGCAGCAGAGGACTGAGGATACCTTGATGCTCCATCATCGGAGGATGGGACATTCTTCCTTTGATACTCTAAGTAAGTTATATCCAGAGATTTATGCAAAAACAAAAAAAGAGAAATTAGTATGTGATGCGTGCGAGTTAGGAAAACTTACTAGGAGCTCATATGTTGGCACGGGTCATAGGAACACTTTTGCTTTTGAGGTAGTACATTCTGATGTCTGGGGTCCATGTGCTACTAACACTATGAATGGTTATAAGTACTTTGTTTCTTTCATTGAGTGTGCCTCTCGTGTTACCTGGTTATATTTGATGAAAAATAAGAATGATGTACCTGCTTGTTTTCGGGATTTCCATAAGCATGTCCAGACTCAGTACAAAGCAGTTGTGAAGGTACTGAGGTCTGACAATGGAACGGAGTATACCAACAGGACGCTTGCAGAATACTTGTCAGCACACGGAATACAGCATCAGACCACCTGTGCATACACACCAGCACAAAATGGAGTTGCAGAAAGGAAAAACAGACACCTTCTGGAGGTCGCAAGAAGTATGATGATCGACATGAATGTCCCACAGAGTCTGTGGGGGCATGCAGTGTTGACAGCAGCTCAACTCATCAACAGGATGCCCTCGAAGGTCCTCGAATGGAAGTCCCCATGTGAGGTATTGCAAGGCAATAATAGTGGGATACTCCCACTGAAGGTGTTTGGGTGTGTGTGTTTTGTGAAGGACAACAGGCCATCAGTTGGGAAACTTGACCCTAGAGCGGTCAAATGCATCTTCGTAGGCTACTCGGCGACCCAGAAGGGGTATGTGTGCTGGAGTCCAGTAGAGAAGAAGAAGTTTGTCAGTATGGATGTCCACTTTCGGGAGCATGAGCCATACTACCACCAGGACGGAACTTCACACAACACGCCTAATACTGCCAGTATTAGGCGAGAGGGGGAGATGGAGAACTTTGTGGTAACCGATTTAGAAGTTTGGCATGGAGGCACGGAGAAGGGACAAGAAGGTGAAGGTGTTAGGCCTACGGCTCAGGGAGAGTTACTTACCTACAGCAGGAGAGAGAAGCAAACTGCAGGACCAGTACCGACAGTGCCAGTGCCAAGTCCTTTGCCTGCGTTCGTCCCAACTCCTGAGGCACCGACACCAACCCCCCTTCAGGTGATACCCCCTCCTTCACAAAATATCATTCCTCCTACTTCTACTCCTCCCACACCACTATCTGTACGGAGGACCACTCGCAGCAATGCAGGAAATCCTCCAAACAGATATGGTTGAAATATTGCTCAGTTTGTTTCTTATGACCATATCTCTTCTTCTCATGGAGCATTTATAGCATCTTTGGATAGTATTACTGTACCTAACAATTGGCAGGTTGCCAAGAACGATCCAAAGTGGAAAGCGGCAATGCACGAGGAGTTGGGAGCTCTGGAGAAGAACCACACTTGGGAGCTTGTGAGATTGCCAGAGGGGAAGAGAGCAGTTGGATGCAAGTGGGTCTTTACCGTGAAGCAGAACCCAGATGGACAGGTTGAGCGCTACAAAGCTCGACTAGTAGCCAAAGGATACAGTCAGACGTACGGCATCGACTATGACAAGACCTTTGCACCAGTTGCAAAGATGAGCACTGTCAGGACTCTGATTTCTCTGGCAGCGAATGGTGGATGGAAGCTACACCAACTGGATGTGAAGAATGCGTTTCTTCACGGAGATCTAGTGGAGGAGGTGTACATGGAGATACCACCAGGATTTGGCACCAATCAGACAGTAGGCAAGGTCTGCAGGTTGAAGAAGTCCATCTATGGACTGAAGCAGTCTCCTCGAGCGTGGTTTGACAGATTCAGAAGAGCGATGATAGGGATGGGATATCAGCAGATCAATGCGGATCATACTGTGTTCTTCCGTCGGAGTGGAGGCCACATCACCATGCTTGCGGTGTATGTGGACGATATGATTATCACAGGAGATGATGAGCAGGAGATCGCCCAACTCAAAGGAAAGCTTGGCAAGGAATTCGAGGTGAAGGATCTCGGCCTTCTTCGGTACTTCCTTGGGATTGAGATTGCTCGAGAAGCAGAGGGGATTGTTCTCTCTCAAAGGAAGTATGCACTGGACCTTCTCACAGAAACTGGGATGTTGGGGTGCAAACCTGCAGCGACACCAATAGATCAGAGGTTCAAGATTGATGCTGAGGCTGGAGAACCAGTTGATCGGGACAGATACCAGAGACTGGTTGGCAAGTTGATCTATTTGAGCCACACACGTCCTGATATCTGCTTTGCAGTAAGTGTGGTGAGCCGCTACATGCATGACCCACGGAAGGGTCATATGGATGCAGTGTACCAGATTCTGAGGTACCTGAAAGGTGCTCCCGGGAAGGGACTAATATTCAGGAAGAACAATCACGTGAGCATCGAGGGCTACTGTGATTCTGACTGGGCTAGTTATGCTGATGACAGGAGGTCTACCTCAGGATATTGCATATTTGTAGGAGGTAACTTGGTCTCCTGGAGGAGTAAGAAGCAGTCTGTGGTGGCCAGATCGACAGCTGAAGCAGAGTACAGAGCTATGGCCTTGGGAGTTGCAGAGCTGCTATGGTTGAAGAATATGCTGGTGGAGCTGAAGCTGGATCAAGGAGCCAAGATGAAGCTGTGGTGTGACAATCAGTCAGCTATTAGTATCGCCAACAATCCAGTACAGCATGACAGGACCAAACACATCGAGATTGATAGATTCTTCATCAAAGAGAAGTTGGATAGTGGATTACTGGAGCTTGGCCATGTTCCAACCAGGGATCAAGTAGCAGATGGACTAACCAAGGGACTCGCCTCAGTGAGCATGATTAGAGGATGTGACAAGATGGGCTTAGTGAATATCTTTCACCCATCTTGAGGGGGAGTGTTGATATGGTATGTTGGGTGTCATATTTAAGTATAGTATAAGCACATGGGAATATCCTGAGGGCATATTTGGGATGCCAGAATATGTCACAGGATATTCCATTATGAGATTATTGTCATAATGATTGAGATCATTGTATTAATGACTGTAAGGCTATATAATGCCAATGAGACAATCAATAAAATCATCAACTAATTTCAACATATACAAGAGACAACATAGAAGTGCCAACTACCAGATGATGATCAAACATACAATGTTGAAGTGAAAAAAAAAAAGCAACAGTGGAACAAAGCACCAAATGTGAATCTATCGATGTATAGTAACCAAAGTGGCCATGCCCAGCATAAGTTTTCTTCGAATAAGATAGTGAACATGGACGACATTCAAAAATGTCCATGGCATTGCCACAATACACACAGTATACAATTGTAAAACCTAGTTAAAATCATAGTTTGCAATATCGGCCGATACCGATCTGATACGGTTTGGCATGTCCCAATCTGATACCGACCGCTATTCGATACTGACCGATACCGACATTGGGGGTATCTTTTTCGGTTAATTCGACAAAAATTGAACGAAAAAGATCAATCAACAAAGATGCAAAGCATAATAAGGTTATAAAAGCATGTAAAAGAAGCAAACTTATCTATCGCATGTAAACCAATCGGCAAGGATGACTACTATTTCATTCAATTTCAAAACTGCTAAGAAATAACACTGGAAATACTTAAAATTATGCCTAAATGTATCAAATATATTTTCTAAAATGTTAATAATTTGTTAATAATTATTTGCTTTCCTATACCAAAAAATCTGAAACCGCCGATACCGCCGATCCCGATACTCATAGGAATGGTCCGATACCGATACTGCGAACCTTGGTTGAAATGGTGATTTCAAGATCCTCAACCAGCTGAGCCTAGTTAACCTGTTTAAACCAGCTGTACCAGTCAATCTATTCAAAATGTTTCAACTTTCAAGATACCTTATTTATTCGGAGACTTTGTCTTGTAAGGTCTTAGTATCTTTTCCTCCGTATATGGGTTAGTGTCTGGATTCCTTCTACCATACTTATAAGAACTTTTGGGGGACTTTTTAGTTGTCTTGCTAACCCAAAATTTTCAGAAATGTTTTCTTCTGCAGTCGGATAATATCAAGTTATCAACATATATTGATGGTATAAAAGAACTAGTTCTCTCGCATTGGGGTCAGCAGGACACCTTTGCCATTAGTCGTAGATGTCAGGTGATGGAACTACACCAGCTCACAACCTGATGGCAATGGGGTCAGCAGGACACCTTTGCCATTAGTCGTAGATGTCAGGTGATGGAACTACACCAGCTCACAACCTGATGGCAATGGGGTCTATATCCTATTAAACACTTGAATATATTCTAGAAATAACAATTAGAAAAGAAGACTCATATTTTCCTTTATAACCAATCTCAAAAATTGTCCAAGACAGAAAAATTAACAAGGACGGATAGGAAGAGGATGACAGAGCTATTAGGCCCTTGACACAGATCCTTCTACCATACTTATAATAGACCGTTTAAGAATGTAGTCTAGAAAGAGCGTCCCACTGCAAGAGGCTCCCGCTAAGAAAGGCGTAGTAAGACTAAAATGTTAATTCCTTGTTAGTTAGCCTAACCATATGATATAGGTCAATTTTTGGTCCCAGAAATATTGTATGAACAGCCCGATCAATAGTAGGTGTGCCTTATTAGTTATTATCACCACTAATAAAACTAATGATATGGACTCAAATAAACTTAATGATTCGAGTGATGAGTCCAATTTGTAAGCCAGCATAACCTAACTCTAATAAACCCAATGAATTGGCAAATTTTCTATCTCCCATGCAAGCATTAGCACTAATAACAGCATCCAGGTGACATATGACATGCATTAAGCAATAGCATGGGTACTATCACAGAAGAAAGCAAACATACCGATATTAATGCTAAGAAAAAATTAATAACAGCATCCAGGTGACATATGACACGCATTAAGCAATAGCATGGGTACTATCACAGAAGAAAGCAAACATACCGATATTAATGCTAAGAAAAAGTGGGACTGCGACATTTAGTTGGTAAAAGGAACTTTGGAAAAGTGGGAAGAGTGGCTGCAAGTGCGACTTTCCAAATGATGTAGCTGAGATATGAGAATTTGTATCAATGTGAAGCATCTTTCAATCAAAACCAAGAACAAAGTGTTGATGGTTCCTATACATTGTCCACAAACGGATATGCTAACTTACCTGGATTGCTCAATATAAGTATTAGGTCAATATGAGGATTGCGTGCAGCAACGGATAACGCTAGACAAGCACCAAAGGAATGCCCTACCAAATACACTGGTCTACTTTGACAAGCAGAATGTTCAAGCCTCACTTCATCTTCCACAAAACTCATGAGTCCTTCAATTTACAAAGAAATGTCTAAGGAAAGCGCATAAAACTTGGAACCTTGAGAAAAGAAAATATATCAACTATTAATATGAGCGACATTGTATGATCTCTGGAAGGATTACTGGAAGTCAATTTACAAAGAAATGTCTAAGGAAAGCGCATAAAACTTGGAACCTTGAGAAAAGAAAATTTATCAACTATTAATATGAGCGACATTGTATGATCTCTGGAAGGATTACTGGAAGTTTCTTTTGATGTGTATAAAGTACTAAATTTGTCGAAGTAAAGAGAGGATAGGAACAACATGAGCATGGCCTTGAGGATTAACAAATGTAACAAAAGGACCAAGTACAAAGAGGTGGACCTGAAAATGGTGTGCAATCCATAAAAGGAACATGCATACACCTGACTTGAAAAATCCTGCAAGTTGATGCAGAAGAATTTATGAAAGGCTTGTCCAAGTATCAAAAGAAAGCAACAATTAATATAGATTTTGAGGACCTAAACTAACAATTTACTGACTCATGATAGAGAGACCACAAATGAAACATAAGGTAAAATTCATCTAAGCAAGCATTGCGGCCAAGGCACGAGTTGCAAAGCCTATAAATAGGCAGGTGTAATAATTCAAACTATTGCGAGATGAAAGCCTAATTTCTTGGGTTCCATCTTTATCAATATGATAAATGACATAATGCATGTCTTATGGTTGTTTGGATTCATGATTCCATAACTTCATTGAAGCGCTTCAATTTCTTTGTGGGGGAATTAAACGAGGAGGGTGCGGTGCGGTGCGACTCGGATGCAGGTGCAGTGCGGGGCCTTTGGGAATTGGAATGTGACCTTTGGGCCGGGGTGTAGCGTTCGGGCTAGATTTGTAGGCCTTTGGGCCGAGATTGATTATAGGTTGTATGCTTTCGGACTGAAGTTGTAGGCCTTCGAGCCAGAATAAAATTTATGGTTATTTACACTAACTACCCTTATATTTTGGTTTATAACACGGGTTACCCTGCTTTTAAAAAGTTACACTGACCACCCCTACTTTTTTGATTTATTACACGAGGTACCCTTATTTTAAGATAAAAGTAAAAAAGTTATAATACCCCTATTTTTAATTTTTTTTTCTAATGGGAGGAGTGATCAGTGTAATTTGTTTAAAAACAGGGGTACCCCGTGTTATAAACCAAAAAGATAGGGATAGTTAGGGTAAATAACCCTAAAATTTACCTTTCTTCGAAACAAATAAAATAAAATCCCGCTGCTAAGTTGCCTGTCCGTGGGTTGGCCCGTCCGCCACGTGTCGCTGTACCATTGACAGGTCAACCGGTGGTGGGCCCAAGTGACTAGGGGAGGGCCAATGGCGTTCGGCCACGCGGCTGGGCGGGCCAGCCCGCCTGCGGGCAAAATAGCTTTTTCCAAAATAAAATGCATTACCTCCTGAGCGCCTTATGATGCATGAACAGTCCCATCCCGACGCCGTCGATACCTGCAAAGCCCCAAAACACGTACGGTCATGCCTCCATTGCTACCATGAAATTAAAAACCGAAACAATCCGATATATATATATATACCAGGCAAGAAGAGCAGGACGGGAGAGCCCTCCAAGGGGGGCCCACAGTCGACCGGACAGAGCCACCGCACCGGGCCGTGGTCTGTCCTGACGAGATCTGCGGCCGCGTCGAGATAGTCTCCGATCCCTACCGCATCTGCACCGTAGCCATCATCGTACAGTAGTTCCAAACTTTTGTGGGATGAGTGGATTCTGTTGGTCTTGTTTAGTGTAATTCTGGTGGTGATGGGTCTGGTTTTTGGAAGGAATGGGAGGGTGGCGATGGTGGTTGGTATGGCAAGGAAAGCCATGTCTGTTGTTGTTCTTCTTGTTTTTGGTGGTGATGGTGAATCAAAATGGAGTTTGTTTCAAGTGATGATATATATATATATATATATATATATATATATATATATATATATATATATATATATATATATATATATATATATATATATATATATTTGGTGTGTTCATGCTTCTTGGGGGGAACGTAGTTTCTTGGTGAATTAAAAGTTTTTGTGGGGGTGTGAATAGTGTGAGTAGTTTCCTCCTCCTCCTCCTCCCTCCTCCTCCTCTCTTTGTTTTTATTTTTTTCCTTTACGCTTTGTTTTTACAGTGATGGGCTAATGGGGACATTAACGGTTACTTTCCTTCGAATGGAAATTAGGCATTTGGTTTGGGTAAAGGAAATCAATTCTTTGTTGTTTTAATTCCTCTTTTTTTTTTTTTTTTTTTTTTTTTTTTTTTTTGGGTATTTGGAAAGTTGAAGAAAATTGAGACGGAAAGGGCTGCTTTGATTGATGGGAAAAAATTAATAAGCATAATTAAGTGGGATTAAATAAGATAAAGTTAAGTGAGGGGAAGAGAGGCAATACATATAATCTTACTTAGATTTGATGGAGAGTTAAATGAGGTGTGTTTAATAACTCGTGTTTGGATTGAAAGTTTTGATTGGAGGGAAGAGTTAAGTGTAATGTATTTATGACTTTTTAAACAAAATCTCTCACTTCCTCCTCGTTAACCCTCCGATTTGGAAGGTTAAAAAAATGGACGTTAAACAAACTCTCACTTAACCCTTTATTACTCTCATTCCTAAACCCTCAAATCAAACAAGATTCTTTTTTTTTTCTCACTTAACTTCCCCTTATTTATTTTCCCTCATATTTTTTTTCTTTGATAAATTATGTTTATTTTATTTGACATCTAAATACTGAAAATGAATGACTTTTTTTTTCAAGATCTCCGTTCTGCGAACCAAACGTAGATAAATTATTTAGTGGGTCAGTCTCACCATGTGGCAGTGGTGACGTCTTGTCCTCCTCCGATAACTGCATGACACACTATTTTGGTAGTGTTATGCTGCTTGCTCTCTCCTTGTTGTATCATGTTGTTATTAATGGAGGAGAGCAATGTCTCATTAGCTGACATGTGGTAAGACTGATCCACTGAATAATTTTTTCCAAACGTGACCTTAAGGTTTTCAAACCTTGGCACAACCAAATTAACGTGACCTTAAGGTTTTCAACCCTTCCACAATTTCGGGCTCGGACTTAGCACAAGTCCGAGCTCGAAACAAGATTGTTGCTCAAGACAAAAAACTTGAAGGTAAAAAGAAACTAATACACTTGGGAGGCGCTGTGTCGCAGCACCTGTGCACGAAAAAATTATTGTATGTACCGGACGAAATGTACCATTCAGATATCAACCATTGGATTACCATGAAAATGTGTGCATGTTCTCTATACAATCTAACAGTTGGAGAGCGGTCGGACGCACTGTGACCGGTTCTTACAATAATTTCTCCTGTGCACGGGGCTAGCGCTCCACGCCAGGGCTCGCACACGCTGCGCATGCACCTGGCTCACTTATCAGCTAGTGCCACACATTTAGACATTTTCATCAGTCCTATATATAATCGAAGAAAGCTCTCTTTAAAGTTTAAACAACCCAACTTCTGAATTAGAGGTACAGATTTATTAGTACTGTAGAATCTGTCAAGAACATACATATAGAACTTAATGAGCTGCAATCACATAAATAATAACTATATATGAAATGAAGCTATAACTATGGGATGGATCTTTGAATTAACCAAACAATCACAATAATGGCCGGCATGACAACATTTTTGGCAATCTCTACTGACTGACTCTGACTGACAGTTTACTGTTGTATGATAGAATTCTAAATAAGCACACCAAATTGCGGTTATTAAATCAGTTATTGAAGGGATCAATCTCACATTTGAAGAAGAAAAGATGAGAATTATCATATATTGTGTAAACCATTACTGTTACAATTTGGTACACTTTGATACTTTCGCATTTTATCCTGGTGATCAATTGTGGAGGACTCTCACAATTTGTTAATTTGGGTTACAATTTCCATGGAAATGATATCACAAAGAGTTATTTGTATTTACCCCCCCCCCCCCCCCAAAATCTTTCATAATATGATAATTGTAATTACTCCCAAAAATATTGTCTAATTTTTTTGAGAATTATGAGGGTAGGGAGGTGGAAATAGCATTATCAATTTGGAGGGTAAATACAAATAACTCTATCACAAAGTAACAAATTGTCCTTCTAAATCGCCATGATATATTAGAATAGCATGGAGGAGGAGAAGTTTCACAAATTTACACACAGGAGGATGGAGCGCCATATATTGGAGTTGGTGCTTGGGAGACTCGAATTACAAACCACAACGTAGTTGGCGCCCCCTAGGGACGGGAGTTGTGGGACGCCAACTCTTGTGGCATCTAGAAGTTGGACGCTAACTTCAATGGTGCGCAGTTTTTTTTTTTTTAAATAGTCATATTTTTAACCGAATTTTTGAGCATATTTTTTTAGTGCTAGGGTATGATAATAAATCAACTAATTTTATAAAAAGTAAAAAAATTGTTAATATGTATCCTAAGGACACATGTTAAGAACAATTAGTAGATAACTTTTTGCTTTGAAAAGTGTTATATATATCCAATAAACAATAATACATGTCAACCTATATGCATCGATTTGGATCAAAGGACACATACATAACGAATTGGTAGTATATATCATATTGAATATCTTAAGATATGTATCACGTATATATCATAAAAATACAAACAACATAGTTACCTTAGTAGTTAGACGTCTAGTGTTATATACTATTATTAGGATTCGGCATGGCGATGTATTCTGGTATTTGACGGTGTTTAACTTTATGATGATTTGGTGGTGCATTTTTTATCGTATATTAGAGCATCAATAGTAAGGCGCATCCCAATTTCTAGATTATAGATTCAGAATGTAGGAGCTCATTTTGTAGAATAGTAAGGCTCAATTGGAGTTTCTTGATGGTCGCAACCCGCCCACAGGAGCTGTTCGTTCACAGAATACTGAATAAATACGAGAACGAACATTTAGTATTATATATATTATATATATTATTCTAAAACTATTTAGGAAGATCAAAGGATAACTCCGTAATTAAGTTGTTGCCTCTAACAAAAATATATTTAGAAAAAAAATATTTACGGTGAGGCTTAACTTTTTTATTATTACATAGTATAATAGTATACATATACACGCCTGTGAGAGAGAGAGTCCTCACTTAAGAAGTACAGTACACTTAGTATAATAGTACGTATCATTTGAGAACTAACTAGCAATGATGCCATGGTGATGGTAGTACAAAGAAAACGGTAGCTAGCTGCTGCTGCTGGTGCTAGTGGCTTCGGCGAAAGAGGGAGAAGGTTGAGGTGAGGACGAGCAGGAGGAGCAGTACCGATGCGACGAGAGAGACGAAGATGGAGCTCCCTGCGTACCGACAGAACTTCCCGTACATGTTGCATATCTTGCCCCACCCAATGTGGGAGTTCCCCCTCAACCCCACGTACGCGACCGAGGCTCCGGCTCCCGTCGCCGAACCCACCACTCCTACCATCACCTGCACAATCATACCACAATTCCCTCCTATTCAAGTTGCATGCACCACATCACCTACAACTAACTAAGTAGCTACATTATATATACTCTAGAGCCGATCAAAGCCACCCTATATAATGAAAGAAAGATATATATGAGTTTACTTACCGCATCGATAACTGCCAAAAGAAGCAAATGTGTAGTTTTCGGAGACGGTTTAGGTATTGTCACGGCAGACAAGATTGCGGTGAGTATACTGTACAAGCAAGCTGCAGAGTTCGCAGCCACTAAATATCTGCACAATTTAATTATATATATAATTAAATTCAGATTGGTACGTAGAATATATATATTTTTTTATATAGTTTTGGTGCAGTCGTAAGAACTTTTGAAAAGCTAAACTTACATGAGAGCAGGAGAGTAGTTGAACTTTGCGTCAAGGGCCAGCGGTGCAGGAGCGAGCGGGATGGTAAAGAGCACGGTGTCCTTGCTGAGGACCATCGCAACGACCGAGGCCAACGTCGTTGCGAACAGCAGCACCCT